>JAUTXW010004759.1:0-120622 GCA_030620095.1 Kuschelorhynchus macadamiae
GCATAAATTATTTTTCGCTGTTTATTGATTAAAATATTCGGTTGTTGTTTGACAATATTGTATTTTAAAAATTATAAAATATATATATTTTCTTCTAAGATCCTGTTATTCTTTCAAAAAATTTAAGCAAAAAACTTATCACGGAAAATGTAGCTAAAAACTTAATGACACATAATTTTGTTTCCCCTAAAATGTATGGTTTACCTAAACTGCATAAAACACGCATACCACTGACACCAATTGTTTCTTGTCTACACTCTCCAATTTACAAACTGTCACAATATTTATCGGATTGCTTGTCAAAAATTTGCACAAAAAAATTATTATTTTATAAAAGATTCTTTTACTTTTAAACAATTTATTGATACTATTAATATTCCAAATAATTACAAGCGGGTATCGCTTGATGTAGTTTCGTTATACACCAACATTCCAAACGAACTAGTTCCTCAAAAATAACAATCACAAATAGATGAGACACATTTAAAGAGTATACAACACTCAAGTTAAAAGATTTTATAAAAACTGTAAACATCACATTAAATAACAGTTATTTTCAATATGAAGAAAGTTTTTATCAACAAATAAATGGTTGCGCAATGGGTTCTCCAATTTTTTTTTACAACGGCACAGCTTGTAATGGAGTATCTGGAAGAAAGTGTTACGGAGAAACTGGATTTAATGTATTTTTTTTCAAAAAGTTCGTTGATGATTGTTTAACTGCTATTCTAGAAGACAAAATAAATAAACTATTAAATGCTTTTAATAATTTCCACCCTAAATTACAATTCACAATGGAAATTGAAGAAAATAATGAACATAGTTTTTAGATTTATAGATTTAACCTTAATTAGAAATTTAGCACATATAACAACTTAAAAACTAAATGGTATACCAGAAAAACTTGGTCGGGCCGATATCTTAATTTTAATTCCAATCGTTCAAATAACCAAAACAATAGTGTGATAGTAGGATTACTGACCGCACAATCGCATTAACCTCTCCAGAATACCGACCAGAAACTCTGGAAAAAGTTAAACAAACGTTAATAGATAACCATTATCCAGAAAAAATATTCTAAGAATTATTAAACAAATAAATTATCTGTATTACAATAAAAAGAAAGAACGACTTAAAAACGAAAATCTTAAGCACGTGGCACTACACAAATAAATTTATCAGAAAAATTGAAATCCATTGTTTCAAAACAAAATCTAACTGTTTGTCATAAAGCCCATAATTTATTAAATTCTCTTTATACCCCATTAAAAAGTAGAGTACCACAAAAAAAGAAATCCAACTTAGTTCATTTAGTTCCGAGTTTAAATTGTTCTAAAAAATATATCGGAATAACAACACAATGCTTAGAAAACAGGATTAAAGGCCATAAGTATACTAAAAAATGCTTCTACTGTCCTTCACAAGCAGGAACAAACAACAAAACATGAGTTCAATTTCAGTGCAACCAAGATTTTAACACAAACACAAGAATTATCGTAAATTAACATGAAGAAATGACAGAAATAAAAAAGGAGAATGAAGTAGGGGATATTTGCGGATTAAGTCGAATATCTTTCAACCTAATTAAATAATCAGAGAGCATTTCAAATTCAAAAATCTTCTTCTCCCTGTATAAGTACATTTTAAACAGAAAATAAACTTGCCTCTGTATATCTATAAAAATATTGTTTGTTTTCACAGGTATGGAGTATCAGATAAATTCTACCGTTTTTATTACCAAAAAAAAAAATTTTAACCATACACTCCAAACTCCATCAGTCTAATATCATTTACAATACATGTAAATTGCTTATCCAAGGTGCGTACCATAAAATTAAGTACTAAATAGATAGATTTGTTTTAAATTTGTGTTTTGTCAAAACTAAATATTTTTTTTTACCAAATGTACATAATATTATTAATATGACAATTTTAAGTTTTTAAACCTTTTACTAGTTCTAGTATGTATATAACTTTTGCGTCTTTGTATATATTTTCCCTGTGTTTTTTGTTTTAATGAAAAAAAAAATACTTTTAGAGATCAAGTAAACTTCAATAAGTCTTGAGAAAGCTCACAATGAGCGAAACGTTGACTTGATATAAATTGTGTTTTACTATTAACTTAGGCCCAAAAAAGGTTTCCAATATATATATATATATATATATATATATATATATATATATATATATATATATATATATATATATATATATATATATATATATAAATATATATAAATATATATATAATATATATATATATATATATATATATATATGTATATATATATATATATATATATATATATATATATATATATATATATATATATATATATATATATATATATATATATATATATGTATATATATATATATATATATATATATATATATATATATATATATATATATATATATATATATATATATATATATATATATATATATATATATATATATATATATATATATATATATATATATATATATATATATATATATATATATATATATATATATATATATATATATATATATATATATATATATATATATATATATATATATATATATATGTATATATATATATATATATATATATATATATATATATATATATATATATATATATATATATATATATATATATATATATATATATATATATATATATATATATTTATATATATAATATATATATATATATATATATATATATATATATATATATATATATATATATATATATATATATATATATATATATATATATATATATATATATATATATATATATATATATATATATATATATATATATATATATATATATATATATATATATATATATATATATATATATATATATATATATATATATATATATATATATATATATATATATATATATATATATATATATATATACATATATATATATATATACATATATATATATATATATATATATATATATATATATATATATATATAACATAATTAGAATATAATTCTCTATTTCTTAAACCTTAAATATTATAATATAAACATTTTTCGAGGTATGTACCAATTTCTGTTTCTATTTTTGTCCCATTTTTGTTTAAATTTTAAAATGTATTGTGCTTTTTTATTCTAAGATCTACGATATTTTAAATGTAAGTTTTATATCAATGTTAACAATTTGTAAAATTTTAAAATTATTTTGTGTCTATTGTGAATTTAAACTAGAGTCTGGTACCTATCTGCCTTGATAACTAAAAACGAAGGGAAGGTACATACTATGGTTTAATTAGTAATATTTTGACAATTTTCCCCTGTCAGTTTCCACACTTTTAAGTAAATTTAGAAAAGAACTCAGATTTACTGAAAGGTTAGTGTCGGTCCAGAACCAGAAGCAAGATCAAGTTCGAGAACATCTATTCTGTTAGTGTCGTGTAGTAAGTGTCTTAATTGTAACTATTTTGTTAAAAAATATGGTTTTTTGTTTGGAAAATTGTCAATGTACTTATGTTCGTTTTACTTATCAGATCTCTCAGTTGTTTTAAATGCGACTTAGTCGAGAAACTGGTTGCTAATATAATAAAGAATTTTTCTGTGTAAATTAGACTTTTTCTTCTTCTCTGCCGCCTATTGAAAATCACCACCCAAATTCACATTTAAGAAATTAGTGAATAGTTTAAAAGGCCTGTAAAATTTATATTACGTTACATTAATAACATTAGATTGAGCTGCTGGGCACGACATTATCCTACCATTCATGCTTTATTCCCTTTAACAGTTTTTCTAGTTATAATAGTTGTATTTGAACATTTAAAAAATATATATTACCGACTCTAAATGGCATAGACTTTCGATTTATATTAATACACTTTTGATATGTTAGGTGGAGTTGAACCTAGTTTATACAATCAAGAAGGATCTGCTGACGTAATGCCTGCATCAAATACTCTAGATAATAGCCTAGTGGAGAAAACACAAGACAATGTTAAAGGTATAGAAGAGCATAATACAACATAATATATAAGTATTTATTAGTTTAATTATGAAGGTTGAAAGGTCAAATAAGTATTTAAATCATATTTGAATGATAAAATATCAAAATTATTATGTAAATATGTATAAGATTATCACCCGTATTCACTAAAAACTTATACTGACTTGAAAGTTCTTGGTTTAAGATGTAATGTGCAACCATTGAACAAAGATTTTTTTTATAATCACAATTACAAAATGACAGTGATATAAGCAAACTATATCTGATGAACTAACAGTTTTTATTGCCATAACAATTACATCTGATCTAACTCTTAAACCTTTTTAGTGAATCCGGGGATCCTTGGTTAGAAATTGGTTTATAACATTACTGCTTCGTTCCTGAATTAAATTTATTTAAAAACATTTTTAATCTGGATATAAAATTCTTATTTATACTAAGAAATAGAAGCGAGAACGATATTTTGATCTCTACATCACTTCCAGAAACACCAGATGTCAAATCTGCAGAGTCAGAAGACCCAGAACCCCAGCCTGATAGCGATAAAACTCGTTTAGATGATTTAATTCCGGCTGTTGAAGTATCGGTAGCAGAAGAGCAGCCTAAAGAAGACAAATCAAATAGTGAAGTTAATCCGAGTCTGCCACCTTTAGTACATGACATCTCTAGAGCAGAAACGCCATCTACGCCTATTTCGATATCTCAAATCCAGGAAAAAGACCCTTCGGCGTCTGGCGTAGGTCCCTCAGAGGATGAAGCACATAAAGGTAAACATTTTTAGAGTTTTAAATAATTGGCAATCGATTTTTTCATATGCCTGGCAATCTTTTCATACGCCATAGTTTTTATTTCAGCTAAAGTTAGCTTTGAGGTGAATGAGGTTAGGCAAGATTGCCTGATCCTTTCCTGACAAGCAGAAAAATGCAGATTGTTTTCGGTTAAATTTCGAGGATATTTGCCAAATAAGAAAATTTTCTACAATTTGTTGTTTGTTATTGGTTAAATACAGTATGTATGTATGTATGTATGTATATAGGTATGTATGTATGTAATAATTACTACACAATCAAAATAAAAATATTGCCAAAAGTTGGTGCATCCTCGATAATCATATAAAGTGTACTTAAAATGGTTGCAAGTCAAACAGCATACAGGCTAGGTCACAAAATATTAAAATCATGCAAAAGTAAAGTACCCTTATTTCGAAAGATTCAGCAAAATTAAGAAAAGGTATGCCTGGATACCAAAAGTTATGCCTGGATAAAAAATTTTTTAAGAAAAAAAAAAATCAAAAGTTTTTGAAAAATTGATTTTTTTGATAATTACCATAAACAATTTCATAGTTTAATCAAAATCAGATCAGATTCGCATAACTCCGTTCAAATTTAAGTATACTTGTGAAATTAACACACAAACTTCAGGTTTATTGCAACGATATTAAACACAACTTGAAAATTTCGCCAATATTCTTTTTAACAAGATGAAACATTTGTGAAGAAAATATGCTCATCAAAAAACTTTCATATGAAGTGCAAAATTATAAAATTGTTATTAAATAACTGTACACATTATTTGACAAAACTGAAATCCTATACTAAGATAATCGCGGATACCAATGGAAAAAACAAATGAGTGTTAGAAGTAAAAATTATGACAGTTCGGTGGCGTTAATATTTCATTCTAGAAGAACAATTATATTATTACATATTAACTTTATTTGGTTTAAAATGCCTCCTCCAAGACAATTACGCTAGTCGAGAAGGTAAAATTAGTTTTGATATGTGGGGATAATTATAAAACAGTGCGTGACGCAGCAGATATTTTCAATGAACGACATCCAGACAAACAAGTTCACTACTCAAATGTAATTATAATTTTAATAAACTTCCAATAGACAGAATCTTTAGACTATAAATACAAAAATGAACGTGCCAAAATTGTTTGTACTGAAGAAAATCAATTAGCGGTACCTCAGTCAGTTGTTGAAAACCCTAGAAGATCCACCCAGGAAATTTCTGCTTATACGGGTATTAAAAAAAGCTCTGCTAAGAACATCCTCAAGAAAAACAAGTTTCATGCTTATAGGCCAATGTTTATTTGCACGTTTCAAGAACGAGACTATGACATCCGCTATGATTTCTGCATATGGATTCAAGGACAAATAGAAGATCAGCGTGATTTTCATAGGCACATTCTGTTTGGGGATGAATCCACGTTCACAACAAATGGCACTGTCTCTTCCCAAAATTGGAGGTGGTGGTCGGACGCAAATCCAAATTTTGTTATTGACAATAGAAACCAGTATTACCAAAAAACAAAGGTATGATGCGGTATTATCAACGAAAAATTATTGGGTTCGTTTTTCGCCGAAACCTAACAGGTGATACCTATTTGTAGTTTCTGGAAAACGAAATATCGGATTTTTGGACAATATAAGTTTACAAGAACGGTATAAATTATGGTTTGTAGATGATGGATGTTATGATGGTTAGGACGAAATACCGATCTACGGTGGCCTCCTCGTTCCCCAGATCTTACTGAATTAGATTTTTTATGGGGATACTTAAAGCAAAAAGTTTATAAGGATCGACCAGTAAATAATGTTGAGGAACTTGAAAATTCGATTCGCTTCCATTGCAGAAATATCTTGCGATCTACTTTTAGTGAATTTTATGACCCGACAATTAGATGCATTGAACGAGAAGGTGGGCACACAGAAACGCTTGGATAATTTTCATTTTTTTATGTACTTCCTTAAATGTTTTTTTACTTCATGCTGATTTGTTAATTGTTAAGTTATAATAAACATTTTTGGTAAAACTAGTGGTATCACATTCAATTAGATCTCGGTGCGTTTGATTTTTTGTTAATATTAATTCACGTTAATTCACTTTTAACCCTCATTTGTTTTTTCAAGGATTTCCAGTTTGTTAATTATGTGCACAGTTCTTTAATAAATATTTGAAATGAAAATTTTGCACTTCAAATGAAGTTTTTTTAATATGCATATGAGGCAATGAGGCTATGTTTTGGTATCCAGGCATAACTTTTGATGCTAAACAATTTTTTTTAATAACATTTTGCTGAATCTTTTGAAATAAGGGTACTTTACTCTTGCATGATTTTAATATTTTTTGACCCATCATGTTTGCTGTTTGACTTGCAACCATTCTAAGTGTACTTAGAATTATTATATGATTATCGAGGATGCACTTTTGACAATATTTTTATCTTGATTGTGTAGTTATTAAAAAAAATTCGCATATGTTGCACCCTTAAATGACCACACTGTATAATGCATTTACATTCCGGGTGTACATCCGTTCACTACACGTTCTGAAAAGAACAGTTTTGCTGACGTTTCGCCAAAATCACATTTGGCATTTTCAAACCTTTCTTTCTCACGTCAAATTTCTGTTAAAATTTCACCAAAAAAACATCAGCTCCCATCTCTAATTATTCGCCCTCGTTGACTCATGAGAATATTCAAACATGTGATCCTATCCTGCCAATAAGGAATATGAAGATCGTTTCCAGTTACATTTCGAGAAAGTGATATTATACTATAACGTATGAATATGTAAATTATTTATTCATTTTTAATGCTTTCAAATTTATAATTTGTAGAAACCGTAGTGGTCAATTATAAATCTCCAGATGCATACCTGTCTGTAAACGAATCAGAACACACACTTGAAGAATCTGATGATCAACAAGTTAGCTTAGACCCATCTCCTACAGTAAATAGTTCAGAAAAACCACAAAAAGAAGATGATTCAAATAGTGAAATTAACCCAAATTTGCACGACCTTCCAAAACTAGAAACGACAAAAACGCCATCTGAAAAGAGCTCAGGAGGATTTATACCGAACGATAAAGAAGCAACAACACAAAAAGGTAAAAAATTCGGAAATGATAGTCGAATTGACGCATTTAATAACTGGCATTTGGTTTTAGAGTAACATGTCAGGCAATTTTAATTAGCAGTTGAAAAATAATTCTATAAATAGTTACATGCAGGATTAATTGCAGTAATAACAGCGTATTATTATTTTATAGTGCCGGAAACCCATCCAGTACAAGGAGAAACCACTCAAACTCCCAAAGAGTCAGAAGTCTTGGACGACAAACAATCGGGAAATGCCGTAATATTTAAGCAACCTAGAGCTGGGATTTCTGAATCTGTAGAAGGAAGAGATAGCGAAAAGCATTTGGAAAGTATAGACACTAAGGCCAATATTAGTAAGTACATATTTTTAGCGTTTCTTAAACAGTAAATACATAAATTTGAAATTTTCAAACTAAAGTCAATGACTAGTGGGAAAAATCTGAAAGCAAGCTTGTAACATTCGGGTTACCACTTTTTCCATTCCTCCTTCACTTTAATTACAAAAATATATTTACATTGATTTTTTTGTTTCCGTTCTTTTTTGTACAATGAATTACCTTTCCCGTATATTAAATATATGGAGTTATAGTCAACTTTACTCTAATGAAAAGGTTTATGACTGAATCTTCGACAAACTCTCAAAATATTGTTGCTTTCACGAGTGTGTGAGACATGTTCAAATAATTGAGAACGCCTGTTTAAAAAGATGCATATAATATTCCAATGCAAAAATTGAACAAAGACATTATGTTATTTTTCAGGGGCTACCAAAAATTACATTTTCCTATTTTAAATGACTGATATTTTGACCTTCTTGTTGGCAAATGATATTTTGACCCTTCAAAAAACTGGTTAAAATAATTCACTGAGTTGTCAGTTTGATAATAATTAAAAGAGTCCCTTTAAAAAAGTATGAAAGGCAGAAGACTAAATTCATTATCTAATGTGGTAAAAAGTTTGGGATTTCGATTTAGAAAGGATTGCAACAGAAGATACCTGTGCGAAAGGCTGGAAATTGCTAGTCAGCGTGGACAATTTTTAAAAAACTACATTGAAAACCGACTCAAAATTAAGAAATGTGGTGTTTTTGGACGAAACATGGATTTTTTCGAATTGGAGAGGAACAAAATCGGGGCAGGATGATTTGCCGCAAAATGTCAAAAACGAAAATATGTACAACGATTATTTGAAAAATGGATTGAAGAACGATTAATACCGAATTTCGAAGAACCATCTTTAATTGGTATGAAATTTATTGAAAGAATGGGCTGAAATAAGATGCGTTTCTAAGCGAGAGCCGAAATTTTAAACATTTAGGTATTTACATATGTACCTATAACAGTGAAGAATTTAAAATATTTGGAAATATTTCAGTTTTGGCTTGGAAACATCTTACTAATCCAATAATCTATTTACCTAGTAGATTAAATTATGCACACTATAAATATATTAAATCACGCTTTAAAACAATTTATAATACTTTTAGATAATGATTTATACCATTCTCGGGTTCTTAGTAAGCAACCAACGTCTACATGAAAAAAATGAGATTATTGAGTGGCTTTAAAAAGAATACGTAAATCCTGTGAACATGCTGAAGTTAGAGCTCTTGACAAAAAGTTACCAAAGCCGAAAAAAACATGCGGTGGATCAGATGTACATTAGCATTGTCAGTTCAATGCAGCTGAGTTGATATGGGCAGGGGGCAAAACATCAGTACGAAAAACGGGTTGGAGATAGTTTAAAAAGCGGTGAAGTAGAAATAGTTTGGCATTGTGCGTTGGACCAGATAGATGAGGAATATTGGAAAATATCAGTAGCGCACACAGAAGAACTTATTAAAAATTGGTGGAGTCGGTAATAAGTTTTGGACGTCGTCGTAGAGCCTCTAGAAATTAACTTGAATGAAAATGACGTATAATATAGAAAGAAACTTCATTCTCAGTTCAATGCAACTGAGTTGATATGGGCAGAGGGCCAAACATCAGTACGAAAAACGGGTTGGAGATAGTTTAAAAAGCGGTGAAGTAGAAATAGTTTGGCATTGTGCGTTCTCAGGTATTTATATGAGGCCACTTGGACCAGATAGATGAGGAATATTGGAAAATGTCAGTAGCGCACACAGAAGAACTTATTAAAAATTGGTGGAGTCGGTAATAAGTTTTGGACGTCGTCGTAGAGCCTCTAGAAATTAACTTGAATGAAAATGACGTATAATATAGAAAGAAACTTCATTCTCAGTTCAATGCAACTGAGTTGATATGGGCAGGGGGCCAAACATCAGTACGAAAAACGGGTTGGAGATAGTTTAAAAAGCGGTGAAGTAGAAATAGTTTGGCATTGTGCGTTGGACCAGATAGATGAGGAATATTGGAAAATGTCAGTAGCGCACACAGAAGAACTTATTAAAAATTGGTGGAGTCGGAAGTAAGTTTTGGACGTCGTCGTAGAGCCTCTAGAAATTAACTTGAATGAAAATGACGTATAATATAGAAGGAAACTGAGGAAGATTAGTTATTTTTATATTTAGTATTTTTATTATTTTTATACACAAAATGAATATTATTTAAAATTTTATTTCAATATTCTCAATTAGTTGCTAATGCTAAGATTAAAGCCAATTTTGAAAGGAATATTATTTGTTTTAAACCAATTTTTATTAAGATTTTGAAAATTTTGAAACCAAATATTTTAATAGCTATGTCGGGGGCAATATAATTTTTGAATCTAAAGAAGGTTTATGAAAACGACGAATCGATCCAGTTACCTGTAACAGCACAATAGTTTACAGACAGACAGAAGCGTCTTAGAACCCAACATATAAATAATAGGATCAGCTGTGTGTTCAGCGCCATGTTGTTTTCGTTGATTAGTTCATAATGCATGGTACTTTTTATTAGCGTTAAGTTGACTATATTTACTGATAAACATACACAGTTTGTGAGTAATGCTTAAAATATTTGTTTTTACAGATCAGGACACTGACACAGAACAACCTGCCACTGGTGAAAGCGCCAAAACTGTTTCAAAAGCAGGAAAAGACACTACAATTCTTATAGTTCTCTTTGTTGTGGTGTTAGTCATAGGGGCCGCGGCATTCACTCACAATTTTATCAAAAAACGCAAACAGAAAGCTCAACAAAGCACTGAAAGAGTGAACGGATTAAGAAGAAGCCTTCAGAACTTGACATCTGGCAATGGAAAGCAGTCTGCCGACATAGAACAAGGAACGGAAATGAAACCTTTAATGAAAACAAATAGCCCAATTCTTGTTAAGGAATACTCAGACAAAAGGAATGAAGAAGCCTAATGGAACATTAAACATTTTGTTATTGTGTATTGTGATAATTTTTAACGGGTTTTGTACAGTTGTTTAAGACTACAAAGCCTTAATAAGAACTAGTTATTGGTGTTAAGTTATTGAAAATAATTTGTTATCTTAACAAACAATCTGATATTGCCAAAGTTTTTCAAGTATGTAACTTCATCCCCATTATTAAAAACTTCAAAGTGTTCAAAATTAATTTAAATATAGTAATGTTATTCAATCAAATACGTTATCTCTAAAATTTGGATTCAAAACTTTTTTAACATATTTATAATATAATTTTTTTTTATTGCGAAAGAAGGGATTTACATAAGTTTAAAAATCCACATGAGTACACCTATACTATTATATTTGTCATATTTAATACACATCTTAAATTTGTACAAAATTAAATGAAAAAAGAAATGAAAATGAAACTTTTTATTTGTAATTGGCCCTTCTATGTATGTATATGTATATATATATATATATATATATATATATATATATATATATATATATATATATATATATATATACACTCATGGACAAAATTATCGAATATTTTTAATTTTTCATTCTTTAAAAAAAAACTGATGAATCAAGTTATTTAAATGCTACCATTTGCAAGAAACTGTTTATTTTAAAATATTTTAGTGAACAATGTTAAGTTTTTACCAGAAGAAGATCGTGAAAAAAATTAATGCTAAACGTTATAAAAATTAAGGATATTTACATCTTATTTAAATAATAATTGGAAGGCAATTACAAGTTTTTTGATTAAAATTAAAGAACAGTTAGTAACGAGTATTCCCGCCTCGAGATCTAATTACTGCTTCCATTCTTCTCGGCATGCTGCTAAGTAGGTTCTGGATATATTCTTGAGGAATTGCATTCCACTCTTCTTGTGCAGCAATCCGAAGCTGGTCTATTGTATTTGGAACGGGATTTCTTCGTGGTATGCGGCGTTTAAGATAGTCCCATGCATGTTCTATTGGATTTAAGTCGGGGCTATATGGTGGCCAATCTAATCTTTGAATGTGGACCGCATCAAGGTAATTAGTCACTATATCAGCTGCATGCGGTCGAGCATTATCGTGCATTAATATGAATTCTTCATATCCAATATGGCCGACATAAGGCAAAACATGTTCTTGAAGAATGTTTTCAATATACAAGTCACTTGTCATTCGTCCAATCACTTCCACAAGTTCGGTGCGTCCCTCCCAAGAAATACCGCCCCAGAACATTATACCGCCACCGCCAAAACTAACGGTCTCTACGAGATTGCAGGGAGCAAACCGTTTTCCAACTCTTCTGTAGACGTGGTTTCGACCATCGGGCTTCCATAATTGTATTCTGGTCTCATCCGTAAAGAGAACATTCTTCCATATTTCGTTATCCCACTGAATATGCCTTCTAGCAAATTCTAATCGTTGAACTTTGTGATTTTGGAGAAGAGGTGGAACTTTGGCGGGCCGTCTTGGCTACAAACCTGCTTCTTTTAATCTTAGCCTAACTGTTTTTGAACTTACATTAACTTGTCTTACATTAAGTAATTCATTTTTGAGATGCGACGATGTCAATGTGCGATTTCGTGTAGAATTAAGTATCAAAAATCGATCATCAATTGCTGTTGTACATCTCTTGCGCCCTTGACCAGGTCTACGTACGTAATTTCCAGTCTCTTCATACCTTTTTAAAATATTCGATACTGTAGATTGACCTCTCCTTAGACGTCGTGCGATATCCTTCTGTTTATATCCTTCGTTATATAGAGTTACAATTTGCACCGCTTCAACTTCAGTGCAGTGTCTAACTGGTGGCATACTGATGTTTTTTAGCAACAAACAGAAACACTTTTTGCTATTACTTAGTTAATTAACCTACAGTAACTTAAGTTCAAGCTTAATTCACAAAATATGTTATTATTTGTTTTTGATAAAATGCACAAAAGAAAATGACATGCGCCATTAATGTTAATTAAACGTCAAAATATGTTAAAACAAGCGAGTAATCAGCCTACTAGATCCTAATATTCAGCTCATGTACGTTTACGGCGATTATTTAAAATTTATTTTGAAAAAATAATGATTACAAAAAATATTCGATAATTTTGTCCATGAGTTTATATATATATATATATAGTAGGTTCATAAAGTATAGCACTTATTCCATAAAGAATTAATTATTTTTGAGAAAAACACATCTAATGTGAATTATTACATTGGGGCTCTTTTACTCTGTTTAGACGCTGTAGCATATGTGGTATTTTTTTAAAGCCATATCTCATTTTTTATGATCACATTTCATTACATAATCAAAATCCACCAAAATTATTTTTCTATGTAGAATTCTTTATCCTTAAATTGATGTGTTTTTTAGATATTGACACATGAACATTTTCAGATCTGGTGTGTGTTTTTGAGTATTTTCGTAGATATCATAGCAAAAAAAATAACCTAATTCGTTACCTAGATTTATTTTACGCAGAAGAAGGAGTTCGAAATCAAATCGAAAAACTGAGAAGCTGCTCGTTAGCAGTTTACAAACAATGCAACTTCACTCTGAACTTTGCTATTTTACAATAAAAGATAAAAAAACATATTTAAAGGTCTTTACACTTACAATAAAATTAACACTAATTGAAAAACTTTTTAAGAATAAATATGCATCTGAACATATACCTATACTACTCTAACTGGACTTTGATACTTTTAGATACCAACATAATATTAGGAAATATAATTTCAAGACAAAAATAATTAAATTGTATGACCTTAACATTTTCAAGACACATAATATTTATATCACTGTTATGTGTCTATACCAAATTAAGGCAAATAACAAAATTTAATTGTTTATCAACCAATGGCGTAGCAACAACACTGCTAGCCCCCACACCGTGAGGTGGCACCAGCCACATAGTCAAAGACTCTAGAAATATTTTGATATAGGTATGCTTCTGTCTAATTTTTCTGATGATTGACTGTTTGGACCCCCATCCCCTTTTGAACTGAATTATGTACTTGGATCCCACACTGATGTCCCATGGTTTTACTTGTAAGAGACGTTGGTATATTACTTCTTTTTCAAAAAGGAAAGCTAGGAAAAAAGCTTTTAATTGTTTTTATTTGTTGTTACGTTGATTTTCTTACATAAATAAATAGTCATATGTGTATCACTTTGTTTTTAAATTAGCATTTATGTTTATTTGTGTTGTAATAATAAAGACATATTTTTCAAACGAGTTTTGTTTTGTGTTACATTTATTTAAAATTGGATTACATACGAGCGTATCGTGCCTATAGGAGGCGCTTTGTCAAAAAATTCAGAAGGGCCCAAAATTTATATTTACGCCACTGTTTTCAACTTAAAAATATTTTTTCTTGCTATGCAGATATCAACAACTATCGTAGACAGGCCGCCAAGTTGAGATGCATAATTTTTTAAAATATTTTTCAAATAATGTACATTTTTTAAAATATTTTTGAAATGACATACAGGATAAGACTTTATTATATCACTCATTTCAAGTTGTTCGGAGTTAGATAATGCATTTCATTGCATCACTAGTGGTGTAACGATTTGAACTACACAGTGATGTAATAAGCCCATTATCTGACTTATTAAGAACAACTAAAAATGTTATCAATTATTTATTTCATTTATGTGTCACGAGATGTGTCAATAACGTAAACTTTTAAATTTTAATGAACATAATATTGTATAACAACTTTTGAAAACAACTCCTTTCTCGCGAATATAATAGTTTGGTGTATAAGTCACAATGAGTGCGGAAATTGGTTTTTCAACAGGTTATACACTGTATTTTTTCTGCGGCCGTATATGGAGTGTATACTTAAATTCACTGTGTATCCTCCATTTCTTACATGACAATGTAACTTTTAATAACATAAAAAAATATTTTTGACACTTTGTTATTGAAAAGTAGAATAAAAACAGACACTAACTGATCAACAATCCACCATATATCATTGTATAAAATAAAATACGAAGATTTTGAATATGAAAGCTGACCAATCTTGAACCAATCTGGGCCGTGGGAAACGATTTTCAACGACATGCAAAATTAGACATTTTCATACTTTGTTGGTTGTGTGTTTTTTGGCGTTTTATTATTAATCAATCATTTATTAATAATAATACAGAAATAAAATTTCAATTACAAAAATCTCGGTTAAAGAACCTTCAAGGGAGGTCATTGATATTAGATATTACATGACAATACTCTTCTCGGCTATATATACACGCACTACTTCATGAGGCAATGCATTAAACAGCTTAATTTCGTCATCTTGTGTTCATATTAATCTGTTTCTAAGAGGCACCAGGTTACAACAATGTCTTGTACCATATGCATGAACCTCGGATGGAACTGTATACCTTACTATATTTTTCTTGACATGCAGTAATTTGGTGAATATAACCACTGCATGAAGAGTCATCACTTTCAAAGATTTGAAATGTGGTCTACAGGATTCAACACACTTCAATTTGGCAATGCATCTTATGGTATATTTTTGAACTTTAAAGACTCTTTCAAGGTGTACAGTCGCAGCCGATGCTCATGTTAGTATTCCATATCGCATAACAGTGTCAAACAGAGAGTAATATGTTGTAAGAGTCGTATTTTGATTTACTGTTCGTCTAACCTTTCTAATGGCACATATTGCTCTCTTTAGCCTGCCACACAATACATTCACCTGTTCACTCCATATCATGTTTAGTATTAACCTGCTTCCTGAAGTTCAGTCTGGGTTCCGGAGGCACCACAGTGCGGCTACTGCCCTCCCAAGGTAACTACAGACCTAGTAACGAATATTGATGCAGGAATGGTCTCTTGTCTCATACTGCTGGATTATAGCAAGGCCTTCGATTTAATTAACCACTCTATGCTGGTGGCTAAAGCACGTTACTGTGGTTTCTCTGACCTAGTTTGTCAATGGCTTGCTAGTTACTTACCTGCATCACCATGTGCAAATAGTTAAGTTGGATGGAGCTAGATCTGAGCCTGCAATACTACAATATGGGGTTCTACAGGGCAGCATTCTTTGACCCCTGTTATTTGATATATATACTTCAGATCTGCCCAAGCAGGTTCGTTTCTGCTCTCTCCATCTCTCTCTCTCTGGCTTTAAACCCGAAAATCCCTGTTGGGCTTTTTAGCAGATAAACTGTGACTTTAAATCCATTCTAGAATGGTCCATTGGGCATGGTCTATTACTTAATGCCAAAAAGAGCAACTATATGGTTATTGGTACTAACCCTATTATAAATAGAGTTAACATGCATAACTTTGTGTCTTTGCATTTGGATGATGATCTTTTAGACTTGTTTAAAAACATATTTGATATACACCTTAACTTTGAATCTCATGTTCAAATATTTTCCTGTTTACTTTAAATAAAAAGTTTGTATCAATTTAAATTTCTATTGAAAATTAAGATATTGCTTGTGGAAATATATTGCATTGTCTATTACAATTGTTTAAACAGGAAACTAACAAAATCACAAAAACGATTTGTTTATTGTGTGAATAAATTTTAACTTAAACTTTAGAAATGTTATTAGATTTAACCTACAACAACATCGAACCTCTAAATTTAGAAACTCATTTGCCTTCCTGGTGATAAAATTGCTCAACTTGCATGTATTTGACTTGATTATTCAAATTTCTATAAAAACTTTTAAGATGAAATACAGGAATGAGTTACTAAAGTTAATGTCTTAACATTATATTAAATTACTGTTAATTATAGTTAGGCTTGTTAGTATGTATTTACTGTATTATATCTAAGCTGTTCTTTCAGGTACCATGGAAGAACGCTCTGGGAATGATACCTTTTATGTAACAACTTCTGTATATTGCATAATATATGTTTTTCTATTCTATATTTGCATCCAGCACAACCCCAAGAAACTTTGTAATGGGCCTATTTGCCAGAATTCCAGCAGTTCGGGTCTCAAACAACATTGTTTGGGTTTTACTTTCATTCAAAAAAAAGTTGATTTGAAACAAACCAGGTTTTAGCATGCCGCAGCATGTTTTCAATAATTTCAGCTGTATCTGCTCCTCGGTCTGCTGCAAATCCAAACGTGGCGTCATTCGCATATAGAACGCTTGCCACGTTCTGATCTGAAAAAGTTCTTGGTAGATCATTTATGTATATGACGAAGAGGAGCGGACCAAGCACAGAGCCTTGCGGTACTCCTCTTTGAGTCAATAAAGGATAACTTTCAAAGATGACCATTTGATATCTGTCTGATAGGTAGGACGTAAGTAGTTTGTGGGCCATGCGCCTTATACTATAAAAATAAAGTATATCCAGTAGGATTTTATGATTAACAGAATCAAAGGCAGCACTGAGATCTGTGAATAATCCTATATAATTATTTCTGTCCTCAAAGGCTTTATTTATACGAACATTTTAGAAACGTCAGGCAGGGAAGCAGTCTGTCTGTAGTTTCGAGGGAGGTTTATGCCCCTTTTTATAGAAACAAGTATTAATTACATTTACTGAAGGTTGTAGTACAAAGCCACTAACTATTTTAACACTGTACACATTCACCATAAATGTCTTCTGTCTATTTATTTTTAAGTCTTTTTATAACGAGTTTTATTTCATTTTCATCAGTGGGTTTGAGGAACATTGAATGACTGATTTAAATTCTTATCCAGAAAAGTAGAATAATCTGTGGTTGCTGTAGGTAAGCTCGTTGTTAGATCAGTAGCATGATTTATAAAAAAATAATTTAGTTCATTAGGGGTTAGTTTTCCAGTTCATTTTTAGATTTGTGTTTTCTGCCCGTTTCAGTGTTTATTATATCCCACAATGTTGTGCTGTAGTTATCGGTTTTCTCCAGCTTCCTCAGATTATACCTTCTCTTTGCTTCAGTTAATATACTATTATAAACTTTTCTAAACTCTTTATAAATCTCTATGTTCCCAGCTGTTGGGTATGACACTTTTATTTCATAATAAAAAAGAAGCCTATTCTTTGCCACATTAACCTCAGCCATGTCCCAGCTCCTTTCAGACCCAGATGCCTTTCCACTGCTCCACCTTGGAAAGCACATATTGTAATAATACAAGAAATCATTATGAAAAGCCCCACACTTATCCCCAGCCGATATGGCAGTATACACGTTAGACCAAGTCTCCTTCGATAACTATTCTTAAAGCTCTATGATCTGAGAAACCCATGTTAAACACTTCAGCAGATTCAGATAGACAATTACTAAATATGTTGTCCAAACAATTGCCTTTTATATGTCCAGATAAACCATCAACATACATTTGCAATCCAAATGACTGAAATAGCTGCATCACAGACTGTATGGTTTCATCATTCATATTATGTAATAATGCAGATATTAAAAACTACAAGCCGATCTGTATACAGCCTGCAATTGCTAAAGTTTTGGAGTTGATTTTGCCAGTTTTTGAGAGGGCTTTTAGAAATATTATAGTAGAGACACAGCATGGGCTTATGGAAGGCAGATCCACTATGACTAATCTATATAATTATACTAATTTTATAGAAGCCATGGACAGAGGTTGTGAGGTACATGCTGTGTATACGGACGTCAGTAATGCTTTTGATCTGCTTGATCATGGCATTTTGCTGGAAAAGGTTAGGAGCTTGGGTGTAGTGGGGTCTCTACATTCTTGGGAGAGTTATTACCTACAGGGTAGAATCTTACAGATGAAGTTGGGGGGATTTCTCTCTGAGCCATTTAACGTGGCTTCTGGTGTCCCTCAAGGGTCACATTTAGGTCCTAAGTTGTTTCTAGTCATGGTGAATGACATAGGGAGACGTCTGGGTTCAAATTACTTACTTTTCGCAGACGATCTGAAAATTTTCAGAAATATCACATCTCCCGAAGATTGTGTTTTGCCCCAGAGAGATTTGGATTTGTTAGATGGTTGGTGTCGCGAAATAACCTTGGGCTGAATGCGGGGCAGTGCTCATATATGATTCGTAGTAGAAAAAAGGAGGTTATTGACGTTGGCTACAAACTTGAAGGCTCCGATTTGGACAGAGTGAAGGTAATAAAAGATTTAGGTGTACACTTAGATACCATGCTTCATTTTACGTATCATTATGATCATTAGCAGGGCCAAACAAGTACTTGGATTAGTCATAACAATGTTAAGGGATTTTAGTAAGTTGTATTGCATTGTCAATCTTTATGTTAGTATAACTTTAATGAAAATAGAATAGAAGCTATACAGAAAAACTTTCTTAGATATTTACAACACAGAATGTTACAGAGAGGTCTGTAGTTTGATTTGAATGAATTGGCCTCTTGTTTTGGGTTGGGGTCGTTGCGGGATCGCAGATAATACCTTGACTTGTGTATCTTTTTCAAGATTGTAAACAATATAATAGTTTCACCTGAAATAATGGGTTCAATAAATGTTTATGTTCCTCCTAGGAATTTAAGAGGATCTCCTCTGCTTTCTTATGCAGACTTCAATACCCGTCATTTCCAAAATATACCATACAACAGAATTGTCACCAGGGTTAATAATCACCAAGACATAGAATTTTTCGGTGTGTCCTTGTATTCCTTTAAACATAAATTGAAATCTATTATATTTGGATATTTTGTTTCTCATAGAGTATTATTTTTTCCAATTTGTATTTTATAACTAGTTTTTAGGTACCACATGTTACAGTAGATTTAATATTATTATATGTAAAATGGTGATACCCTTGAATAAATAAATAAATAAATAAATAATTAAAATGGACATTATAATCTCCGACCACTATTATTTTTATACCTATATCTATCATTATCATCACTTCTAGTGCCTTATTCGTAATTTCTACAAATTGATCGATATTTTTAAATTCCGTTGACCTATAAACATTAAACAACACCAAATTTAGAGATTTTATAAAACAAGTCGATAATTCACATTTCTTCGATTTAGCCAGTCGCACTATGTTATTAAGATTCACTGACTCTAAAGTTGGGTACACAAAGATACATGATCCACCATTTTTTATTCCCTCTCTACAAAATAATTTAAATGCAGAATAAAAATGACCTCCCTTGTTGTTTCAGTTAAAATCTTCTCTGTGTCGAGAAACAACATTGTTTATAGTAGGAAAATTGTAAATATTAAAGGGAAATAATTAATAATTAATAAAACATATAAACATTGTTATAAACTACAAATAAATTAAAATTAGTTGTCGAAATAGTTATTTACACTATAAGGGATGTAAGTAACAACTAGCAAAAAAGTTTGAGACTGGTTAATGTACTTACATCCCATATACTATATAACATTTTCCCCACCCTGTATTGTATGTTTACAAGAAAATGCTGGATATATTTTTGGATTTTCATTATCATTACATTCGATAGCATTCTCATTAAATTATGAAGGCAGCCATGATCCCTTGCCAGAGCAACATAAGCAGTTTTTATTTTATCAACAACGTCAAGTTGACAATTCATAGCGAAAAGTTTGAAGAAATCGAATTATTTGATTCTGTGTGGACAAAATGGATGTTTCAGACATAGAAGAATCAGCGAATATTGCTTGTTTATTTCTACTACCGGAAAAGTCGAAAAAAAGGTATGAAGCAGCATATAAATCCTTTAAGAATTGGTGCCAAAGCAAGATGGCTACTTCAGTCTCAGAAACCTTGTTTTTGACGTATTTCCACGAAAAAAAGTGCTATATTAAAGTCCCCATCAAGCTTATGGTGTGAGTATTCGATGTTGAAGTCCACCCTTTTTATAGAGGAAATATAGATATTTCTAAGTATCCAAAACTTCGAGAATTTTTGAAAAGAAAAGGATCTGTGGAGTCAGAAAATGTAATATACATCGAGAAGAAACGAGAAAACGTGTTTCCAAATTTTGTTAATAATGTCAATAATTGTACCATTAATATTCATTTCAATTAATATCACCGGACTTTTGTCCGGATTTTTGTAATATGTTGATGAAATCAAAAATTAAAGCTACTTATAATAATTTTGATTATTATTTCCCTAGGGATGTAAGTTGACCTACAACCTGTCGTTAATGGCAATCAATACCTTATTAAGTAACTTTCACTTACGTCTGTCAAAGCCCTGTCAAAATAGGTCGCTTACAATACACGGAGGGAGAAAAAATATTATTTTTGCATTTAGATGTTGTAAATAAATGGAGTATATTACACGTGAGGTTAAGCATATTACCGCACACGAGCGACCATCACGACTAGGTCTACGACCTCGTCCTACAAAAAATGCCCCGCTGATAAAATATTCGTCGCATCCACCATTTCGTAACTAAAAACTTACGTTTTTTATATACTGTATCCGTATATCAAAGCACTTAGTTTAAATTATGAAATCATGGTTCTTGGGCTTAGACCGTGTCAAATTGAGATTACTTTCCGACGTTTCGCCTGCGATTGCGCGAGTCATCTTCAGGGATCTTCAATGCACTAGTTCAAAACACTGAATGAACTCCGATGAGCAGAGTTCAGGTAGTTATACCCGAGCTGTGTCCATCGACACGTGACCCACTGATATGATTGGTTTCCACGAATGGTGTATTAAGTAGCTCGCGTTTCTACTGAAATTTTCAGGATGCTTGATAATTTGAATATCCGTTTGATTTTAAAGCCTCAGTCAGTTTTTTTGTTTCTTTCAGAATTGAATTTGTATCACATATTGACAAAGCTTTAAACACCAATGAATTGAGGACAGATTGTTTTTGAGATGGATGATGGTGAGAACTATAATTTAAATATCTATTTGTATGTGTCGGTTTCCTGTAAACAGTATAATCTAGGGTGCTGTTCTCTTTCTTGTGTACTAACACATCCAGAAAGGCAATGGCACCATCTGACTAAATTTCCATAGTGAATTTTATATTAGATCAAAAAAAAAATCAAAAAATATAGTTAAATTTTCTTCTCCATGAGGCCATATTACAAAAGTATGACCTAAATATCTAAACCAACATTTAGGTTGTAAACGAGCAGAGCTTAAAGCAATTTCCTTGAAAGCCTCCATAGAGATGTACCCGACCATAAGAGATAGGTTCCTTGAAAAATGAAATATGTGGACGTTAAGCATTCTCTTATCAATTCAATTAAGACTGGATTAAGGTATTGATGTTGAAATGTCAGAAATCATAGAAATTGAATCGTCAATAGGCACATTTGTATAAAGGGACTCATCATCATGTAATAAACCAGTACTGGATACTCAATCATTAAATAGTGCAGTTTTACCCTTTATTCATGGTACTAAAGATAAAACTGCAAGAATACTGTGGAGAGCCAACACCAAAAGATGTAATTCGTTTACAATCAGCCAAGGTTCTTGCATCAGTCTCAGGTCACACGTCGATGGACACAGGTCGGGTATAAATACCTGAACTCTGCTCATCGGAGCTCATTCAGTGTTTTGATCTTGTGCAGTAAAACCCTGGAGATGCCTCGTGGAATCGCAGAGGAAACGTCGGAAAGTAATAAGAATAATAATAATTGACATAATCTAATCTAAACCCAAGAACCATGATTTCTTAATTGACTCCAACTGTGGAAGCTTTCGTACTATATTAGTTTTAATTTCACATTTAATGGTATGGTCATCTGATATAGGCGAATCCAAGATCAAAATATTTAAATCAAGGTTGTATAAAACAAGTTATCACATTTTAAACATGTTTAAAACACTTAATTTTATAAATAAATGCATAAATTGCAGAAACAAGCTATTAGATATATGCGTGGTGCAAGAATTCGTGACTTCTGTTTGTAGAATATAGAATGTTATCTCTTTGTGAGATTAGATAGAAGTATTTTACCAGTTTATATTTATACTGTGAAATATATTTCTAGAAATATTTATAATCAACAGCAAAAGTTATGGTACGAGAAGGGAACGAATCCGCACCTCTGGATCACTAGTCCATCGCTCTAACCAATTGCGCTATCGTAATACGGCCATAAGGTAAAACTATAAATTTTCTAATATGGAAGGTACCTAATAGCGTGTCAGATTTGACGTCCAGTAAGTCGTTATAATGTGTGCTTCTTATATTTGCTTAACTTACCTATTCCTAAATCAGAACAAATCAAATGTTCTTTTATCTATGGTGGCAAAAAAATGTAATCATTTGCCCCTTAGGTTAAGAATGCTCAATCAAGGGAAAACATTTAGAAATGAAGTCCAAACATTTTTACTAAAAAGCTTATTATACATTGAAGGAATACTTTAATGAGAGACTAAGTTAGAAAACGGTCCCCATTTTGTTTTGCATATGTTAGTGTGAGTATTTGTAGTTTGTGTTTTATTTGCGTATTTTGTGATTTTTAAACATGTTGACCTGTTTTATTTATTTATACAGGGTTATTCACGCAATCCGTTCATTAAAAGTTTTTGATGATGCCATTTAGATAAAAATTTCAAATTTTGGGATTAAGGTAAGGTCAAGGGGTAGTTCTTTTTTGAAATATTTTCAACTTCCTGTCACTTCCGGTTTAACCGGAAGTTGGTATCAACTTGCTTCTTTTAAATAGAACACCCTGTATTTTATGATATTTTTGGATTCTACGGAGAATTTTAATGCTATTTTATGTAGCATGTCCTATACCTAGGTTCAAGCATTCTTAAGATATTTGACCTTGGACCGAAAATGAGCCTTCGGGGTACCAAATTTTAAAATCTCATATTTTTGTAAGTTTTGAAGATATAATCTTCATATTTTGCAGACGATCGGTAAATAATCTTAAGTTTCTATTTTTTTTATTGAATTTGTCTATTTTTATATAGGGTGTCCTAAATTCAGCTGCAAACATTCACATTTCCAAAGCCGCTAAAGTCCGTTTTTTTAAACTTTATGCACAACAAATGTAGAATTTCGTTTTCTATCGAACTGTATTAAGGTTCCCTATACCTATTCGTAACCATTTTCGAAATAATTGGGTTTTATACAAATATCGTGTGTATTTGCTTAAATGTTTATATGTTCCAATGGTGAGCCACGGAAAAACACTTGAGATCCAATATCCAATATGACAGATGATTAGTATGCGTTATTTATCGAAAGCTGTCAGTGATAAACTAAATCTTCTAAATCGAAATGGAAGAATACTCAAACACTGATATTCTCAATCTATTTTATATTCATGGAGAACGTTATAAAATTTTAGAGAGAACGTGTGTGTTTAATGAACGCCACCCTGATTTGCCGCCAATGAACAAGTCAAAATTCAAGAGGATTGAAACGAACTTTTTGCCTTTTGGCAAGGTTAAAGTTACAAAAAATGTTCCGAAACCAGTGACAAATAACGATAACGTAATAAACACATTAGATTATTTCCACGCAAACCCGCAAGTTCAATACCATCTGCAGAAAACGATTTGGGAATTTCTTCTTCATCTGTCCAAAGAATCTTGAGCGAACATCATATACACCTTTATTCCTTCCAAAACGTGCAAACCTTGAGACCTGGTGATGACGTCCGACGAGTAGAATTTTGCGAATTCATGTTTTTGAAAATTCAAGAGGACCCTCAATTCCTTTCAAAAATATTTTGGACCGATGAAGCGAAATTTTCTAGAGAAGGAATAACAAATAGAAGAAACGAACATTTCTGGGCAGCAGAAAATCTGCACGCTTTACGCGAAACGCGTTCTCAAGAGAGGTTTAGCTTCAATGTTTTCGGTATAGTATTAAATGATCAGGTGCGGTACTGTATTTATGAAGACAATTTAAACAGTGATAAGTATTTGGAAATTCTACGAGGGACGGTTTCTGAATTTATAGAAGAAATTCCTATTGGTGAGCTGTAAAATTATTGGTATCAATTAGATGGGGCACCAGCACATAATTCCGCTGCAGTTTATCTCCAATTATCTCGAATTTTTGAAGGTCGCTGGATTGGTCCCAATGGCCCTTGGAGATGACCCACGCGATCGCCTGATTTAACACCCCTTGAATTTTATTTATGGGGATTTATCAAAGGTAAAGTCTATGCTTCCCCAGTAAATAACCAACAAGATTTATTGGACACGATACGAACAGCTTTTGCCGAATTAGAAAACGGACAAATTCAACGGGCCACAGCAACTGTGCAAAGAAGAATTGAAATGTGTCTTCAAATGAACGGACAGCATATAGAACATTTGTTATAATTCAATTTTATTATTTTATTTATTTATTGGTGACTGTTAAATTGCTATAATTTTTAAGTTCACTAAAACAAGTTTAGAACAGTCTCGAACTTAGTAGATATGGTTAAAAATAATGTAAACAATTTATTACATTTTTTATAACTTTAACTTTTTCGAAACGAAAAAATTTCGTTTCAATCCTCTTCAATTTTCCCTTGTTCATTGGCGATAAATAAGGATGTTTTCCATTAAAAACATGGCACGTTCTCTCCAATATTTTGTAACATTCTCCGCGAATATAAAATAAATTGGGAATATCAGCTTTTGAGTGTTATTTTATTTTAATTTAAAAGTTTCAAATCAGCTGTCATGTTGAATAGAAAAGCACAACAATTGTTTTTCCATGGCTTACTACGGGAAGGTGTAAGCATTTAGCAAATACATGATAGTTTAATAAAAACCTGATTATTTCGAAAATGGCTACGAATAGGTATAGGGAACCTTAATACAGTTCGATAGAAAATTAAATTCTACATTTGATAGTGCATAAAGTTATAGGGTGTCCCATTTAAAAAAACGGATTTTAGCGGCTTTGATAATGTGAATGTTTGCCGCTGAATTTAGGACACCCTGTATAAAAATAGACAAATTCAATAACAAAAATAGAAACCTAAGATTGATTATTTACCGATCGTCTGCAAAATATGAAGATTATATTTCCAAAACTTACAAAAATATGAGATTTTAAAATTTGGTACCCCGAAGCCTCATTTTTGGTTCAAGGTCAAGTATCTTAAGAATGCTTGAACCTATATATAGGACATGATACATAAAATAGCATTCAAATTCTCCATAGAATCCAAAAATATCATAAAATACAGGGTGTTCCATTTAAAATAAGCAAGTTGATACTAACTTCCGGTTAGACCGGAAGTAACAGGAAGTTGAAAATATTTCAAAAAAGAAGTACCCCTTGACCTTACCATAGTCCCAAAATTTGAAATTTTTATCTAAATGGCATCATCAAAAACTTTTAATGAATGGTTTGTGTGAATAACTTTCTATATATTTTTTTCTTTGTGAGTTATGAAAGATATCAGTAACATAAGTATGTAGATTTATACTAAATGTGAAAAGTTGATATATTCTTATTATTGAAATATTAGCAGCTTGTTACTGGTAGTATATATATGTATATCTTTTTGCAATAATTTAGAATATTAAATATAAGTATATGGCTTTGCCTACAATAGTTCTATATTATGACAATAAAGCTATTTTTTGACTTTGACTAACTAAAGTTAATTTAACAATAAATTTTGTTTACTTAAAAGATACTCTTCATATTCGTTTTTAAAGGTATTAAATCTAGATAGCTATCAACTGGTCAGTTTTTCATCGAGGCTTGATATCAGAGGGGGCGGCACAGCCATCTTTGCTAAAAAAATGCTTTAAATATCAAAGGATTTCCACCAGTATAGTTCCTATTACCAAGACTTTTGAATTTACTATTATAGAATTAAAGTGTAAAACAAAAATTTTTATTATTTGCATTTACAGAACACCACAAGCTGACCTGGATAAATTTTTCTGTTCACTCAATGTTCTTCTTGATGAAGCCTATTGTCCTGAAAAGTACATGATTGTGTGTGGGGATTTTAACATCAATTTTGCCCTAGCAGGTGCCTCTAAGAATAATATGATGGAGTTAATGTCTAGTTACTGCCTAAATGCTCATTGTACAGGTACTACAAGAGTGGGTACTGCAACAGATACACAAATAGATAACATTTTCAGTAATATCCCACCTTCCTTAATAGTTTATAATACAATTACAAAGAAGAAAAAAAGACATATTTAAAGTTTCTTTCTGGATTGACAATGGCTATAAATGATAGTAAAATAAACAACAATGTGGCAAATATTTAACAGAGAATCCAATAGAAGTGGAAGCTGTCAAAATATTAAACTTAAATCGCCACAAGGGCAATTAATTGAAGAACCTCAAGAAATCTTAAACATTTTTAAAGATCAGTTTAATCTCAGTTTGCCCAATCCTAATACTACAATAAATGATATTAATTTTAGGAATCCCCTATCCCTGTACATATATCCTGCCGATGATGCAGAAGTATTTAAAATTATTATGAATTTACCGAATAAATATTCTGCAGGGACTGATGATTTTCCAATTTTTCTTTTAAAACATATAGCTAATAAGATTGCCTCTCCTCTTACTTACATTATAAATAACTGTTGTCATTTTTCCACTCCAACTTAAAATCGCCAAAGTTGTACCCATCTATGAAAAGAATGATGCCCATCAGGCCACAAATTACAGACCAGTGTCCCTTTTAAGTTCAGTGTCAAAAGTTTTCGAGAGGGCAATATATACAAGAATTTTAAATTTTATTATTAGGTGTAATATTTTTAATACAAGCCAGTTTGGTTTTATACCTGGAAAGTCAACAGAAATGGCCTTTTGAATTTGAATTTCAATTCATACGAAGGCTTTTGACACAATAGACCACAACATACTGATGATGAAACTGAAAAGATATGGTATAAGGGGTTTGTGTGCTAATCTTATATCTTCATATCTTGACAATAGGCACCAAATGTTGTCTATTGTGCATAGTGGCCATACATATTTCCGTTCGAGTCCGTTCCTATAGAATAGGCGTGCCCCAGGGTTCCATACTGGGGCCGCTACTTTTTCTGTTGTATGCGAATGATTTGCCGAGTGTTCTTGATGGGGCATTTGTATGCCAGTATGCTGATGACACATCAGTTATTTTGTCGGGCGCTGCCTTTACTGGCCTATAGGTGGTCTGTTCGGGTATGGCAGGGTGGGTGGCGGCCTAGTGTGGGAACAATCATCTCAGTCTGAATCCTGATAAAACAGGACTTTTAACTTTTAGTAAGACCAGAGCAAGTAACCAATCTTTATATGTAAGAACCAATCATAAATCCATTCCGGTTATACCTTATATCAAATTTTTGGGCGTTCACATGGACTTGAGCTGTCAAAACCATATTGGTCACCTTCAGTCGAGGCTAAATAGCACTTGCGCTCTCATAGGTAGACTTAGACTTACTCAATTACGGATTAATATTTTGTGGGTCATCTCGCTTTTCCGTAGATATTTTTAAAACCCAAAAACGCATTATTAGGTGCATGCTGAAACTTCACCCTAGAGAATCCTGCAGAGGGCATTTTTCTGAATTAGGAATTCCAACATTGCCATCTTTGTACTTTGTAGCCCTTGTACCATATCTATGGCAACGCGGGGCAGAGATGATTTTCGAATCCCTTTACACAGATCGGCCTTTTTTGAAAGAGGACCAGCTTATGTGGCTCTTAAGGTATATTCCTTGTTACCAGCTGACATTAGGAATATTGAGTGAACAGAGAAGTTCAAACGGGAAGTTACAAAATTTGCCAAAGATAAAAGTTATTATTCTTTTGGGTTTGATATTTAAATGTAATTTTAACATGTTCACTAGAACCTGTTTGTAGGTGTAAGTTTTATTTCATTATTTTCTGTTTTATTTGTGTGTAACCTTATTAGTTTTCTCTATATGTAGTTCTTTTATGTTTGATTACTATAATTCCTTTACATTTTTGTTGAATGTTTAATTATTACTGTGTGCTTTGTTAAATAATTTTAGTTTATTCGCTATAATATGCATTGTGAAGTTGCTTGTTCAATTATTGATATTGTTGGCAATAAAAAAATAAATAAATAAAATTTAGGGCTGAAAAATTTTCAGGAAGAGCATTGTAACATTGTACAGCGTTAAAACTAAAAGACCTCTGGAACATGGCACTCTGATGATGTGGCATTGTTAATCCTTTCCGAGAACGAATATTAAGGGAATGCACGTCCTCACGAAAAATGAGACCTTCTTTTATTGAGGTGGGTGAATTTGCGCCATTAATAATTTTTATCAAAAATCTACGGAAATGTAATTTTCTTCTAAAATCCATTCTTAGTCAATTCAAATTACACAAATTATGAGATATATGATAATATTTTCTAAGATCATATATAAAGCGGACAAGCACTCACCAGTTAGCCACCAACCATACACAAAGTCACAATAATTAAAATTAGACAAGACTATAGATTCGCACAAAATTTTTTCGCATGCTTAAATTTAGAACATGTCGGTTACTGTATAGAATCTTCAAAGCAGAATAAGCTTTTTAAAAAATTATTCCGCAAATCGGTATTCAGAATAATACCAACATTTTTTGCTTGATCAACTACTGATATTCTGTTTCCATCAATACTAATATTTAAACTATTTTTTATTGCACTTATTTTATTTTTATTGACAGAGGAGAGGAGACTTAGTAGGGTTTAATTTAAGGTTATGATCTTGGCAAAGCTGGTTTAAGATACTTAAACCTTGATTAATAAGTTCTTCAGATTCTAGATGATCATCAGAATTAAAGCAAAAATAAATTTGTGTGTCATCTGCATATGCTTGAACTTTACAGTTATTTACAGATAGAATAATATCAGCTGTGTAGACCAAAAAAAGTAAAGGTTCCAGGATGGAGCCCTGAGACGAGTGAGATTAGATATTTTCGCCAAAGGTCGACCAACTGACAATTTCTATTGACCTGGAAATTAATGCGACTCAATACAGCAGCTAATGACGTGAGCTATGTACTTGTCAATAAACGGGCTTTATTTGTTTTAATATTATTTAATATCATATTAATTTCTGAAATCTCAGCTGAAGCAAAAGAAAAGTTTAAGTTATTTTTAAATGAAGCATTGTTATAAAAATTAATTTTATTTGTACAATCAAAAACATCCTGAACATAGGTATGAAAAGAATTGTTTATTTCGTTGGGATCACTTAAATTACTTGGGACAGACATGTTTTGGGTAAGACACATATTTAGATTTTTTAAAGCAGACCAATAAGTTTTTAATTAAAATGTTTAAAATACAACAACCCTGCATATACTTTAGTGTATGTCTAGAAATATCTGAGATCTATTCATGCTATCCATTTTTCTACTTTCGGAATGCATATAAAATACCAATAGTGACTCACACCACACTCATGGACACAAGCTAGTTACATAGGTGAAATATGTTCAAACCAAGATATTTAATGTTATAGTACATCCCAAAATAAGAAAAGAGTTTTATAGGAACACAGGTCCGAAAACGCGTTATTTCTGAGATATATAGATAATAAGGCTTACAGTATAACATCCTGTATATCAAGAAAAAAGCATTTTCGGACATATGTTCATTTAAACTTTTTTCTTATTTTAGGAACTGGTATATGTTAATTATGTTGAAAAGGCATATTTTGTGTCATCCTGTTTTCTCCATGTATTTTGGGATTTGTGCATAGTTTAACACCCTGTATCTTGAAAACCAGTCATAGGATTTATGTCGGCAAAATAAATACTTTTAGACAAATAATTAACAATAAACAAACACGTTTCTATACCACTTACATAAATCTATATTATAGAAGTTAGAAAAGTACTTACCTCCATCACAAGAAATACACGGTGAGTTGTCTCTTTACAATCCAAAAGTGCTACTACATGCTCATGATGAAGTGCTGTCAACTCCTAAAATCATATTAATTCATATTAACTTTATTGCTCAAATAAGTTTCTATGTAAAAGTTAAAAAAAAAATAAGAAAACAAACCTTTAAAATTTTAATTTCTTTTCCGAGCAGGTTTTGGGACTTAGCTAAGTTCTTCTTGGCTATACTTTTAATAGCCACTGTAAAATTGGAGTCCTAAAGAAAAAATAATTTATATAAGTATAGCATCAAAAATTAAACTAAAGAAGTTCAGAAGCTGTGCATATCGACAATGCTATAAGTGGACAATATCAAAATGGGAAACAATTTTATGGTAACCATTTCGTGAACAACATGTAACTGTGACTGTGACTATTACGTAGATAGTACAGAATTGTGTGGTTCCATTTAAATTAAATTAAATTAAATTACTTTATTAAATTAAATAAATTATAAATAAATACAATACATCAAAGGTGTACATAGTTTCCCTTTGTATCTTTATAGTGCACAATGGTCTTGAAAAGTCTGTGTGTGCACTTTTTAGTTAATTTAATTGCCTGACAAAATCTTTCCCATCCAATAGAACTCTCACAAAACACAAAACACAATCCAGAATATCCTGCCATTACAATACAATCTCGGAGATAGACTTAGCAAGGTAACAGTGTTAAAATAAAGACATATTATTTTACAATAGTTTACAATATGTCACTATACTTCAATTCTGTTTAGAAACAACCAAACATTAATTTTATTCTTAATTGCCCTGTATGGCTTAGTTTTATATTCTAAAGGTAACTTGTTAAATATTCTTGGTGCAACATACATCAAACTTTTTTGAATGGCCGAGAATGGTGCTCTGGGAACAGCAGCAGAACCCATTGCTTGGTGTCTAGTATGCAATTTTATTTGTTAGAAGAAAACTTATTACTGCTTTTATGTAGAGCTGAGTCAATTCAAGTACCTGGGCTTCTTGGTATAGATTAATTGTTGGGTATCTTTTTTTTAAAAGTAATATTTTTAATACGCTTTTTTTAGCTATAAGGAGAGGCGTTAATACTGCAGCACTGGCATTTCCCCAAACACAAATTCCATAGTTTAAAACGGACTCCACAAGAGACTTGTACTTAGTGATCATACTTTTTCTCCCTAATATTTGTCTAAGTTGATAAAATTTATATAATTATAAATAATAAAATAATTTTCTTATTTTAGAGGTTATATATTCAACATGGAAATTCCACTTAAAGCACTGATCAATTATAACACCCAAATATTTCACTTTTTCAATTGAAGTTATTTTCAAACAACAGAGACAATAATCAAATGTTCTACAATTATGATCATGTATGGTAATTGCCCTATTAACAGGAATATTTTTTTTGGTTAAAGAAAAGCAAACAACATTCAATGTCAGAAGGTTAGCATCTAGCCATCTCTTTACCCTACTCAGAGCTATTTCAGAATTTTTTAGTACATTTTCACAAGTATTTCCCTTTACAATAATGGCCGTGTCGTCAGCATAACACAAGACACTTTCTCGAGTCAGAAGTCTTAAAATGGATGCTGATAACATTACCTATTCCAACTTTTTGAGATCAGTTATGCAGGTATGTTCTGAACAGATCTAGTGTCAAATCTCTAACTCCTATTTCTTCGAGCCTCTCTAACAGAATAAGGTGTGACACAGTATCAAATGCCTTCGCTAGGTCTAAGAAAATCCCAGGACATTTATCTCCTTTATTTAAATTCGAGAACATCTCTCCTGTCAGCCTACACAGTGCATCCTCTGTGCCACAATTGTTTTTGAATCCATACTGGTTCCCAGAAATGAGCTTTTTTTTTTAAATATTCTGACAATCTAAGTCTCATGCACTTTTCAACTATTTTATTTAGTGTACTAGTAGTTAGAGCGATTGGTCTATAATTTCCAAATTCATTCCTAGGACCAGATTTATACAAAGGTTGAATCAATGGTACCTTAAAGACTGTTGGATAAACACCAGTTGAAAATATTAAATTTACCAAATACATAAGAGGTTCTATCAGACCCTGGTGATTATTTTTTATGACCAGCTGAGACACCATCCATTCCACAAGCAGTGCTACTTTTAAGCAAACCAATAATGCTAACCATTTCACCCTTCCTCATAGGCCTTAGAAATAAGAAGAGAGGCAATTATTATTACTTTGAACTCTTGTACATTTGGGAATAGCCTGTGCTAATTTTTTACCTACGGTATTAAAAAGATTATTAAAATCTTCTGCAACTTTCTTGTTATCTTTTACAATACCATCGTCATTTGTAAAAGTTGGATTTTGGTCTTTAGTACAATTCAAAACAGACTTAATTGTGTCCCAAGTTTTTTTAGGATTATTTTTGTTTTTTTCTAAAATATTTTTGTAATATTCTGTTTTTGTTTTAATAGCTTTGATAAAGTTTTTATATTCTTTATATATATTTAGTGCTATTAAATCATTTGGGTGTAATGTAGTTCTTTTTTTAAGTTTGTCCCTATGTCTTATCGAAATAAGTAACCCAGAAGTAATCCATGGTCTGAGACACCTCCTACATGTAACATATCTACTAATTACAGATGCATTAATAATTTTTACCAAAGTTTGAGTCAAATGAGTAGCACACTGATCAACGTGACTGCAATTTAGGACCACATCCCAACCCTGTCTTGACAGAAGCTCGTTTAGTCTTTTGATTTTTAAAGTTTTTATGTATTTGTTTTCTGTCTGATTTACAGCATTACCAAGTTCAATATTTAACAGAATTGGGTAATGATTGGTCAAAGCACTATTTAACACAACACCATTGGTATTTTTCATATTATTATTTTTAATATTTATAAAATAGTGGTCCAAACATGAAACACTAGCCCCATCTACCCTAGTAGGTTTATTTATTACATTATTAAGACCGTCCTTACTTAAACAGTTTAAATAATTATTTACTGTTATACTATTTTTGTCTATTAAGTTTATTTTAATATCTCCACAGAACAGGTTAATCTGACAGTTAAGTTTGTTTTCCTGCCAAAAAATATCAAGATCAGCTATGAACATGTCTGGATCACAAGATGGGGACCTATATATTTAAGTAGCCAAATGAATAGTAATAATTCACCCTATTTGTTACTTCCTTATTTCTGTCTTTATTTAATCCGTTTTAAAAATATGTGGAGTTCTTTTTAATACAAACAAAACAGTTATGCCCACTACAGACACTTAAATTAGATAAATGGTGTAGAGCATATATAGGATACGTTATTAGTTGTTGGGGTAAGATACATGTGTTTCAATTAGTTTTCTAGGTATGCTAAGGACTTAAAATTAAAACGCAGGCAATTTCTCTGGTGAATATGGTGATGATAGTCGTGAAATAATGACGCGCCTTTAAAATTCATTAATTTTCATTACATTTTGGTCAAATATTTCGGTCAATTTAAATCTCAAAAATTTAATTTTGGACTTTGGTTTAAGTAGTAGTTATTTATTTATTTATTTATTCAAACGGTTACACCATTTTTACAATTTACATTTCGGAATAAATATTGACAATAAAAAATTAGTTAATTATTACAAAATACGGACTATACAACATCACAAGATCAGACTTTTCAACTCTTTTTTGAAAGCATGTATTGACACATTGAAAAAACTCAAGTTAGGAAACATATTCACACTAGTAATGACTCTATTTAGGGGCATGTTCTGACCATGCCTAGTATTACAATGCGTAGCAAACAAGAGACGTGATCTTCTAAAATTTCTGGGTGGAATATAAAAATCAAAGCTATTCAGTATACTGGATGATGTTATTATGTTATTTATTACTTTATAAAAGAACAAGACCTCGAAATACTGTCTGCGACTTTCCAGCGTGGTCAAACCATGATACCCTCTTACCTCCTCCAGGGTTAGCTGTAAACCTGCTCGTGCTATTCTGTATCGTAGGTACCTCTCAAACTTAAGCTGTATTGCCTCTAGACGCCCACGGTGCACCTCAAAGTAAGGACTCCAAATCAAACAGCAATACTCTAACACAGATCGCACATAACACACAAACAATGCAACCAAGCTAGGCAAATTATTAAAATCATTAGACAATCTTATCATCATACCCAACACACGGTTGCTTTTATTAATAATTGCTTCATAGTGGTCCATATAACGAAGCTTGCTGTCCAGCAACACTCCCAAATCCTTCACTACATTCACTCTCTGGAGTTCATTTCCCCCTATATTGTACCCATATTCCCCACCATCCCTATTGCTACCAAAGACAATATAAGTACACTTTGCCACATTCAGTGCCAAATTATTCTCCTGACACCAATAAGTCAGAGTATCCAAATCCTGTTGAAGCAGCTCACAGTCCTCGTTCGATTGCACCGCCCGGGCCCTAAAAATCTTTAAATCGTCTGCAAACAAAAGGTACTTTGAGACAAGTTTTTCTCCTATATCATTCACCAGTAGTTGAAACAGTCTAGGACCCAGGTGACTCCCCTGAGGCACTCCAGAGACAACATTAAACATAGGTGAAAAAAATGTCACCAATCTAACCTGCAAAGTTCTGCCCCGCAAATACGAAGACAACCAGGAGTGAAAAGGCTGCCCCACTCCAAGAGACCATAGCTTGTCAAGCAGAACCCTTTGATCCATGAGGTCAAACGCCTTGCTGAAATCTGTATATATTGCATGTACCTCCTGCCAGCATCCATAGCTGCACTGATATAATTAGTATACAGGAAAAGGTTGGTGTCGGTAGAACGGACAACCTCAAAACCATGTTGTTCCTCCACGATATAATATATATATATATATATATAAAGATAGTGACCTATTAAAAATAAACGACAGAGGCTCACAAAGAGACACAGCACACTCCCTCAGCATAACATTCGGCAGCATATCAGGACCAGCACTCTTTTTCACATTTAGAGACAGTAAACACTGAAGTAGACTTTCGAACTTGATTTCAATTCTATTTACATTAGCGTGAAAACTATTTATGACTCGATTCTGATCATTATTGTAAGCCATTTTACCCTTAAAACTCTGATAAACAGAACTGAACTGTCTAGCAAAGAGATTGCCGACTTCCTGCCCTCCTTCAACCCATTGGTCCCCCAAAAACATGGATTCTTGAACATCATTGCCCCTTTGTGATCTTGACTTAACAAACTTCCAAAACTCGCTAGTATTTGCCCCCATTTGCTCCTCCACATTAGAGACATACCGACTATAACACTCACCAGTCATTCTCTTACACTTATTTCTTAGGTTATTGAATTCTGTGTAATTATGCTGACCATTTGTTGCCTTATATTTCTTATGGGCTCCCTTTTTCGCAATTACCTTTCTTTTTAATTCAGAACTGAACCAAACAGGGAAATTTGACTTTTTTACCATATACTTTGGCACAAACAAGTCCACAGAATGATATTGTTTCATAAAAAGCATCAACAATATCATTAATATCGCCAAACCAGTCCAATTAATTTGTAATAGATAATTATTCATAGCACCATAGTTGACTTTATTGAAATTGTAATTATATTCAGCCTTGCATTTAACATATTGGGATTCAAATGACAGAAGAGCCTCTAGAGGATGATAATTATCTTTTGGTAATAGTGGATCACAACTAGAGACAGACAAGTAATGGTTGGAAAAACACACGTCCAATATGGAGTCACTAGCATTATGTACACAGTTATACTGACTTAAACCTAAATCTGACATTTCATCGCAGAGTAATATTTCAATATCATTACTTATATTCTTATAATACATATATAAATATCTTATTATAAAGAGTGAATTTTTTCAATGTGATGTTTAATATGTATGCATTTTTAATCTTTAATATAACAAAAATAAATATTATAGCTAAATATTTATAAAGGATGTGAAAATAAACAGTGGCTTTCTATTGGACTTTTACTTTGAAGTTAGCTGCATCTCTTTACTACTTTTATAGTTTTAGATTCTTTAAATACGCAGCTGTCACTTATACCCAATTACTTTGAGGTCTTAGACACTAATGTGGTACGAATAAAGTTATCTACCATAACCATTTGTTCCATTTTATTTTTTGTTTAAAAGTTGTAATTTAGTAAACAGATAAGTAGTAACTTTGAAAAATTACTATTATGTCACTGAAAAGAAATAACGACCTTGGAGTCAATTCCTTAAGTAGTTGCTTGGCAGTAGTTATTATATAATTACTTTACATGGACAATTACTATAAAGTATTATTCGCAGTAAAAATACATATTTAATACTTAAAAACGTGTAACCCAAAGTGTTTAATGATATATAGTAGGATTATTAGTAATAAATACATAAAAACCCTTAAAGAGTAGTAGGGGAAAAAGTTATAGCTACTTTACTGCCAGATGGGTAAAAACCGGAAAATTTGCTATTTAACTATTTTTGAGGCAAAGGTACAGTATACTAAAAAGTTTTAGGTCATTTAATCACAGATTTTTTGTTTGACATAAGTAGATAATGCGAAAAACATAAAAAAAAACATCAGCATATAAAATGATGAAAACAAGTGAAAGACAAGGCTAGTGCTATGAAGATAAAAGAAAAGATTGCAAAGAACTTAAAATATCTTAAATAGTTACTTAGAGGGTGAACCCTTATTATCTCAAATAGGAAAAGGATAAAATACACAAAAACTAAAAAAACACAGAATTTAAAGATGAAAAAAAAAAAAAGATTGAAAAAAGATTAATTTTAGAGTTCCAAGCAGTGGAAATACAACATAAGTAAAATAAAATTGAGAGTAAATGTATAGGTCAGCTGCCTTTGTTAATCAAAACATAGTCAACAAGGTTATGTTAATAGTAAAATAGAGTCAGAACCAGATATATCAGACTAGCGGATGTTTGTTAATCAAAATATAGCCATCAAGGTTATAATAAAAGTCACCATGAACAAGAGTAATGTAAGCATCCAGAGTCCGCACCAATGCTTATACATGTCTAAACTCTATATCGGAATAATTCTGATATATTTGGTTGTACATACAATATGACAAAAGCTACACTTAAAGAAGTAAATTGGTGTCATTATTAATGTTTTGTTTCTGATCACTGTAACTTAATATTTACCATATTATTCACACACTGATCTGTAGAGTACTTAGTAATAGGGTCGATCCGAGGGGTGTTTCACGCTAGGCAGTGGTATACATTTTTTAAGAAGTGGAACTGCATTGAGGCAATAACGGCAATATTTTCAGTCAGTGAAGGCAGTGTCACTCCCACCAAGCCTCATAACACGTGATAATCTTGTGCCCAATCAGAGTGCTCAACTATTAGGCTTGTGACGATGCTTCTGCCGAATTGTGCGTCGCGTCGGGTCGCTACGCGATTCAAAAGATGTTCTATGCCATCATAAAAAATAACCTATTTATAAGGTATACAAAATTCACAATTCTAGATATAAGTAATGATTTTTTAGATCGTGTTTATTATTTTCTTCTGTATCGAAAGCAGAGAACTAAAAAAAAAACACCTCAAAATTTACAGTGCAATCCAAAATTAATGGCTATAAAGAAACTTTTAAACATTAGCACTAATTTTTATGTCATGATATAAACTCAAGGAAATAATTACAGGATATTGATATTTTATATATATATTCAAATTTAAAGATTTTTCTTGTTTTTTTTTTCAAAGTCGCCGTAGTCTACACAAAAAGCTTTTTAGCTAACCTTTACCTTTGCATGAATAAAGCAATGTATCGTTAATATTCAGTTTTTTATTTTTGTTTTTATTGTATTTATAGAATTTTTTAATCGCACGCTTTCATTTTTTTTACATTAAGGTTGAGGTTAAGGTTATTTTAACTATACTTTATGTAAAGTTCATGTTTAAAAATAAAGAGGGTTTTTCACCTAGAAATTAATATACAGGGTTGCATAAATACATATGTACAGGGTGCTCCTAAGTGTCGAGTAAATATTAAAGGAGGTGATCATTTGGATCATCAAAAAATGATTATATAAATATATGTCCTCAAATGCTTTATTTTCGAGATCAGGGTGTTAAACCTTTTTTTAGTAATTCCATAACAGTAAGAGCTATTAGAATAAGATTTGGCACAACCTCATAGTTATTTAAAGGCTACATTTTGACAGTATTATCAGTTTTTGTCAACTATTTACATATGTATGGGTAGCTATCTCTGTCTTTCTTAATAAAAACGTGGTACGCCACTGGTTTTTTAAAATTTCATCAGTTTTGTTGCTTAGCGTAAATAAAAATAGACAAAAAAAAAGTGTTTTAGTACTTAGCGATAATTTGAGTTGGAATTGCTCATAATTCTACAATATCTACTACATACCTTTACTAATCCTTGGGTCATTTTAAGAAACGTTTTTCTGTGTATTTTTAATTGCTCTAAATGATAAAGCTGATAATTTTTTTAAAAATCAGAGGCTAACAACTTTTTATTAACAAAGTTAAACATGGTTACCCATACCTAAGCCCATGGTTGACAAAAAACTATTTGGCGCTGTCAAAATGTAGATTTTAAATACCTATGAGGTTGTGCCAAAACTTAATCAAATAGCTTTTACTGTTATGGAATTACTAAAAAAAATGATATTTTTTTTAAAAATGTTAACACCCTGTATCTCGAAAATAGGGCCTGTCTAGAACTGAAAGATAGCAACAGCCATGATAGTAAAGATTGCTGATGAAAATCTAAATGGCTTGTTGCAATATGATGAAATAGACGTACATAACTATAATTCATCCTTAAGTAGAATATAAGATCAGTATATAAATATTCCACGTAGTATGTGTAGCAAGGACGCCATATGGTAGAGCGGTATTCGAGCTAACTCCAAACAAAGCAGTTATGTATTGTAAGGACGTAGCCGATGTACGCATCGGACAAGTGGCCCTTCTGAAACGTACACTACAGAATGCTAAACATTCCAAATGGTACGAATTCGCATGCAAGGTCAAATAGATAAAGTAAAAAGTAAAATAGCCCTAAGAGGCATGTCGAATAGAAATAAAGAAAAAAAAAAGAACACACAATAGTTCATCAAAAAAGCAACACAATACATAAATAATTAAAATACAAGTGAATAAAAATACATACAAAGTATACATAGATATAAAACAATCATAAAAGCAATTCGTTTAACCGCCTTTTAAGCTGTAAAGTGCTTAAACTGAAAATGTCATAATCAGGGAAGTGACGATTGTAATTGCGTACCAGTCGATCGACAAATGCGCTAAGCCCATAATTTGTACGATGGTATCCTTCAAAAAAGAGTTGAGATTGCCTTGTTCTCCTAATAGGAACCAGAAATGCGACCGACTCAAGCAACATCGGACAGTCAATATCTCCACTGAGCAGTTTGTGAAGAAAAACTAGAAGTGCCTTCTTTCTTCGAAACTCAAGCGTTTGAAGGCCACACAGAAGAGCCCTGGTATTATATGATAAACCCTGGTACGGAAAATTAAACTTATACAAAAGGTATTTGGCAAATCTATTTTGGACTTTTTCGATTTTATCGATATGGCACTGATACGATGGACTCCAAACTGTAGAACAATACTCCAGAACGCTGCGAACAAGTGAGTTATAAAGACATCCAATTGCTTTAGTATCTGTGACATGTTTTGTTTGCCGCTTTATAAAGCCCAACAGCCTGAAACCCTTCAGCACAATACTATCAATGTGCAGACCAAAAGTTAAATTCTCATCAAAAATAACGCCCAGGTCTGTAAAGGAACTAACAACTTCAAGATTCACGTTATCTATGAAGTAGTAGGAGAGTATGGGTTTAATGCGTTTATGAAAACGGAGCACTTTACATTTAGAGACATTAAGAAGAGGATGGTTAATGTTGCACCATTTGATAAGCTTTTCCAAGTCCGATTGCAGCATAAACGCTAACTTCATTAGAATTTTTCATTGAAGAAACATATTTAATTTTAAAATTTATCTCAATTGCTGGATGGTAGGGATCAATGTTTACGAGGGGAAAACCAGATTTTAAAATGGAGGCATTGACAAAGTCACTGGCAAATATTAAATCCAGAATTCTGCCCATGTGATTGCACAATGAGTTCATTTGCTGCAATTCAAAAAAGCTCATTGAAACAATAAGAGTTTCAGAAGCTGGAGATGGCAGAGATTTTGGAACAAGTGTATTATCCTCATAAACCCATTCCACCGAAGAAAGATTAAAGTCCCCGAAAACAAAAAATGTGTGACTATCGTATCTGTTTCTCAATGACTCGCAGGTATCACAAAAAGACTAATAGCACTCCTGGCTAGAATTAGGTGGAAAATAAACGCAGCCCAAAATCAAACTTGCATTGCCCGCGCGCACCAGGACCCAAACATCATCAAAGTCCATATAAGTAGAAGTAGTAACCAGAGTTACATGAAAAGCACAAGAAACGGCAATCAACACTCCACCGCCGCGATGACACCCTAGTTCCTCATAACTCCTATCTCTACGAAAAACTACATATTTGTTATTAAAAATTTCGTTGTTTGAAATATCCGCGTTAAGCCACGTCTCAGTGAGACATATAAAGTGATATGATGACTCTGGTGTTGTTAAAATGTCTGTCAGAAGTATCTATTGATAAATCCTAGCATTCGAAAGGCTTTGCATGCAATGGAATCGATGTGCTCGATGACGGGTAATACGCTGCCAAATACCAGACCTAAGATGTTGACTGTGAAAAAGACCCCTAGGAGAAAGTCTAATCCAGTACATATTTCGTGTAGGGTTTGGGGATGGTTAGAAGTGAATATAAGAACACGTTGCTATGTTGATAGGTTTGTCTTGTACCAAAAGAAGACAAAACGATCTAAGTCGGACTGTAGTTCAGAGTTATTCGACGCTTTGGACATAAAGAATTTCAAGTTATCAGCGAACAGAAGACAGTTGCTGTTAATAAAGCAAGATGTGACGATGGTGATGAATAGGAGAAATAATATTAGTCCAATATGGGTTGATTCGTAACTGTGTCATAGTCCTCGATCTCGTCTAATTTTACATTTTATTTATTATCCATGTACAGGGTGGACTTTTGTATTTCGACATCCATTTTCGCAATTCATTTTTTTAGACAAAAAAGTGTAAGTACAAAACTGACTTTTTTATATTATCTTTTACCAGTATCAACCTTCTAAAAATAAAGTTAAAAAATTGAATAAAAAACAGAAGTCATATTTTTGTAAATAGATCATTCTATATATTCTACTTTAAACAGATAGATCTCTTCTTTCATCAGGTACACACAAACAAAATACATTTTACAAACAAAAAAAACTCCCTGTACAGGGTATTCCATTTTTGACACTACTGTATATCTCAACTATTAGTAAGGTAGAGGGAAAGGCTTTAATAATACACTTTGCCATTTTTTTATGAAATTCAAAATGCCAGAAACAACATTTTCATAGCCCTTTAAGTCTTTGAGATATAGGGTGGAATTAAAAAAATGTTTTTAACAATACCTCTTAACATATTCAAGGGATAAATGAAAAAATTTATTAATAATTTTTGCTTGATTTTCTATTTTCTATATGGTTCATGGACTAAGACTTTCAATCCAACGTTTCGTATTATTCATATATAAATTTTCCCATAATAGACAATGTGTTACAAACGAAAACCATAATTTCATAGAAAAACCAATTGTTTGAAACACATGCACATGATACATCACTAGTTTTGGCGAGTCGAGAAGTTAAAGTGAAATAAAACATCTAGGTCTGTATTATGAAAAAATAAGTCGATAATGGGCTCCACAATACAAAACATTGGATTGAAAATTTTAATGCACCATCACATAGACTATAGGGATTAAAAAAACCAAAAATTATCCATAAAACTATCTCTTGAAATACGAAAGTCAAATTAGTTTTGCTCTAAGTTAAACTGTTTAAATTATACCTAGATTATACAGTATGTCAAAATAGCACAACTGCCACTCTTCAAGTGCCATTAACTGGAGAACAAATCAATTTTAGCAAAACTTGCTTAACATTTTCGTTAGCTTCGAAATATCTAATAAAACACACAGTAAGTTTAGTCTAGAATGTTAAGTATAGATATTAAAAACAGTCTTAAGGTGTCTAAATGTGATTTACGTTTTTAAAAACTTGGAGTTTTGATTAAATTGTAAGGCAGTGTGGCAGTAACGAGGCAGTGACCGTAAAAATGACAATTTTTTTTTCAGTAAACCAGAAATAATGGCAGTAAAGCGGCAGTGTAGGCAGTAAGCTGAAAATATAGGCAATATAGGAAATATACACCCTTTTTCAGTGATTACTGCCGAAATCGGCAGTGGTGTATATATTTTTAGATCGTGAAACACCCCTCGGGTCAATCAGTTAAGTGCTTAAGGTGAACTTATATAGTCAAATAACATAATGGTTAAAATATGTGACTACTATAATAATAACAGAAGCCCTTGAAGATGACCAAATTCCAATCTTTTATTTTTATTTTATCTGATAATTGGAACATGCAAGCAGTTCTACACAGCTGACAGTGACCTGTTTTCCTGTTTGATTGGCAAAACTGCCAGTAAGCACTCGTTTAAAAAGGTATATTAATGGTCAGAGATATTTTGTTTTAAATCACCACCTCTTTTATTTTATGTGACTATTAATTTTATTTTTATGTTATGTTAGGTATTTGTCTGTACAAATCCAGCAAAAATAAATAAATATAAATGATATGGGCTGACAAAATATAGAACTAATTTTAAAAATGGGAAAAGTGGCAACCCTATTTACGATAATTAATTTTCTTAATATTCTTATTGTACCCTTAATATTTAAAAAACTTGGTACCCATTTTAATGCTTACCTTTTTACACCGTCCTTTAAATACAACTGCAAAAGCTCCATGTCCTAAAATATCTTTAGGAGCATATTCATATTCTCCGACTGAATCCATTTTTACTGAATTAGATATAGTTAGTGTCCCTATATTAATTAATACTTAAACTATAGCAATCTACCTAGATATTTTTACACAAATACTGTAATATGAAAATGTTTTGTTTGAAACAATAATTTCTAAAAGCAAATATCTCTATAGACTAAATATTTCTATTGGAGCAAATTGCCTCGGGAAATTCCTTTGTACGCGATGAATGAAACCTACTTAAATTTTCTGGAAATGTGCTAAAAATACATTGTGCACAAATTGATAGGATTGTTAACTATTTTTAAAACCAGTTACAACACAGATATTCATTTTAAACTTAAAAACTGATCTATATTTGAAGGCAGAAAATATCACTAAAATCACTAAACATTTTGTTAAATTATTGATGTCAAAAACACAAAAACTAAACACTGATAGACATTTTTGTATTGATTGGCCAATTTGTCTTTCTTCTTACTTCAACTCAGCTGTTTGTCAAAATAAACAAAGAAATGCCATGCGTATTAATTTAATTTGTTCAGAGTTTGAACGTCATACAAGCAAGGTTTATGCCGAAAAGAGCTTGCTCGTCTCGGGTATATGTAGACCATAAGGTTATGGTAACAACCGACATTTAAATAACACTCTCCACCTTACCACACTTTATATAATTTAAGTTGCATCTAACTGTAAAAATCTCATTTAAAAAAATCTTAGAAAAACTTACATTGAACTGTGAAAACTGTGTTTAAAATTGTTAAGCCGTTCAGAATTTATGGAGAAAAACAATTCTTTTAACAAATATCAATTTTTTTTCTTAAATTAAATTACTTCAAAAAACTTACATTGAACTATGAAACTATGAAATCGGTCTTTACAAATTTAAGGCAGTTCAGAAACTATCGGGAAAACAATTTTTTAAATAAATTACAGCACAGTTACATTGAACTGTGAAAACCGTATTTAAACATTACAAGCTATCCTATTACGGAAAATAACACCTATATAGTTATAGTAGGGAATTTTTTTTTACATATGCTAAAATATTTTTTTCAATTCCGCCTCTGAAAGTTACATGGAATAGTGAAAACTATTTTTATAATTTTTAGCAGTTCAAAAGTTACAGAGAAAAACAATCTTTTTGAGAACTTTCCAGATATTAAAAAAAATACATTGTTAGAATTTATCTGTAAAACCCGTTTTTAAAAATTTTATCCAGTTCAGAAGCCATGGGAAATGGCACAGCACGTTTTTTTCTATGCGTCAACTATACTTAAATGATGTATAATGCCGCGTTTTTTTAACGGAAAGCGTTAGCCGCACTAACCATCCAGTTTGGGTGCCGTACGAGGGAACACGTTTAAACCAGTCTAACAGACGCGTCCGCGTATGAACATTCCTTTTTCCAAGGGAAGAAAGATATTCCCCTTTGCAAATCCACCCTTCTTAGCAAGTCGCGTCAGAAAAACGTCCTCAAACATCATTATGTTCTAGTGGCGTATGTAGACATTGCTTGTCAAATGTACAACCAAAAATGTCTAGAAACAACCTTGGATTTTCAAGATCCCAACATTGCTAAAATGAGCGAAAAGTTACTAGATCAAAAAATATGAAGTATTTTTATTATTTCTTGAGTGTTCCATAACTTTTTGGATAAAAAAGGCAAGAAAAACAAGAGAGTTTATTTTATGTTTTTGTATAATTATTTGGGTAATGATTTACTTTTTTGGGATCCTAATCACCAATTTCCCATTTTTTACAATTTTTTTATATATTAATTGACTAACTCTATAAGAAACCACTGCAAACAATTATAGAAGACGTAACAAAACTCTCCTTGAATTTCTTGCCTTATTTTATCTGACAAATTAGGACATGGACATATCCAAAAGCAAACATACTATACTTCATACTTTTTGGAGTTTGGACTAGTACCTACCTTTTCCTTAATGTTGGCATCTTGACATTATGACATTATGAAAAATCATCAAGCTACAACTTTAAAGAAAAACCATATTAATTCATACAAACTACAGTAGTTGATGGGTTCTGTAATATTAATTATGGATATTCAGTTACATACATAAGGTGGATCAGTATACCAGTAGGAGCGCGGAGGCATAAGGCTAATTTATACCAAATTAGCACCAGATTAGGCGTTATAATAACTCAAAAACGGAACGTGACCAAAAAAAGTTTACTTCGGATTATTAATCAGGATCTCAAAATCCATCTATATACAATATACATCAAAATCGGCGGTGGCGTAAAAGAGTAAATAAATACCGTTATTTGTAGTAGTTTCATACAAACTAACGAATTTTTATAAAAAAGAGGAACGAAAAAAGAAAGTAAATTGGACTTAGGATGTTTATGAACTTTGAGGACGGATAACTCAAAAACGAAACGTAAACAAACAAATTTTACTTCGGATTCCTGGTCAGGAGCTCAAAATCTACCTATGCACAAAAAATAATCAAAATCGTTGCCGATGTAAATAAAAAATAAATAATTAACAAATATTGGAATATTCAATAAATCAATACTCCACTAACATAAGCACGACGAAGAGCCAAGAGCTTAACGAGCGTCCTAACCTAAGTTGAAATGTAATTATCTATTATTGACCGGTAAGTTTTTAGTACAGTTCATAGTTTGTGGTATCTGCTAGTTATTTATATTTAAATAATTATGTTTTTCATTAATAAAAGCCTAGTTTTGTCTATTTTAATGGGGTAGGTTAAGTAAGAGTTGACTAAAAAAAAGATCAGTGGATAAAAAAATCCGTTTTCGTTTTTTTACTGTTCTATTATTTTGTTACATAGTTAAAGAAATTATCTTTAGACAACGATATTATCGTTAATATAATTTAGGTTATCAAGAAGGACTTACAGCACTGCCAATACTATGTCTGGAGAAACTTGTCAAAGGAATCAAACATCTCAGACTATGGCACAATACTCTGCAGTTTATGTTACCACACCAAACGAAGAAGTTGCAAAGAAAATTGCTCACGGATTGGTAATAACAATGTCCTTAAAGTGGTCTTATTTTGGGCAAGTCTTTGATAGGCTTGCTAAATTCCTATTTGTTTTAGGTGAAGCAAAAACTTGCCGCTTGTGCTAATATTATTCCAAAAATAACCTCAATCTATGAGTGGGAAAACAAAATTAATGAAGACTCAGAAGTTTTGATGATGATTAAAACAAGAACTGCAAGAGTAAATGATTTGACAGAATTTGTCAAAGCCAATCATCCCTACCAGGTGTGTGAAGTTATAGCTGTGCCAATTACTAATGGAAATGAAGCATATTTTAAGTGGATTAGTGAAATTGTTCCTGAGAAGTGAAAGCTGTTCATTTTTCGAAACAAAACTGATTTATTAAAGAAAAAAGAAATGAATATCTTTTAAATTTTAATTTTAGAATCTGTTTTATTTCTTGATATAATGGACAACATCAACAAAATAAAGGTGGATTCATCTAACATTCAAAACTTTTTTGTTATCTTTTTCCATAACTTTAATAGTAACTTTTCTATATGGCTGATCGTTTTGATAATGACATGAAAGCTTAATTTGTAAAATAAAAATACAAAATTGCAAGTCAAAAATTAATATGTGGAGTGGAAACTAAAAAATGCCTAAAATCTGCTACAAAATAAAAAACTTGGGTCGAGTTGTGAATTCATCATTTTAAAATGTCAGATTTTAATATTTAGCTCTAAAAAGAAAGTTGAACAAACTGTTTAGCTAATGCTTCGAGTTAAGCACTCAAACAAAAATTCATGAAAACTTATATTTAAAACTTAAGGTTTAACTTTTCCTTATTACTAAAGTTATGAAAAAAGAAAAAGTCATGTTACATGAACCCATATTATACCTATGTAAGACATATGTTTAATATATTTGATACTGATTGAACATGATGATAATTTGTAAAGGTTTGTTAATTGAAAAAGAATTTAGGAATATCATTTCTTATGTTGTAATGCAACTATGAATGGTACTATTTAAACAATAAAATGAGTCTCAAACTTATGTTGTTTGTGTCTCAAATATATGTTAATATATATATATATATATATATATATATATATATATATATATATATATATATATATAATATATATATATATATATATATATATATATATATATATATATATATATATATATATTATATATATATATATATATATATATATATATATATATATATATATATATATATATATATATATATATAAATATAATGTGTTTTCATTCCCGGTGTACATCCGTTCACTACTGTCGTTCTGAAAAGAACAGTTTTGCTGACGTTTCGCCAAAATCACATTTGGCATTTTCGAAGCTTTCTTTCTCGCGTCCGAATAGAGACTCTAGAGATACAGGAAACATAATATCTTATGTTTCCTGTATCTAAATTCAACTGTTTTCGAGAAAATGGCGCTTGAAAATTGACATTTATGACCTTTTGAAGCTCTGTAACTCCCAAACGACTTAACTTGCAAGAAAATTGATTTCACTTTCCTATCCCAGTTTTTAATCATTTCCCCACACCAATTTTTAATTTGACAGGATGTGTAAAAATTTGACATTTCCTGTCAAAGTACAAATTGGTGTCAGGTGATAACTAAAAACCAAGACACAAACCAAGATAAAGTTCAATCTGTTTTCTTGTAAGTTAAGTCGTTTGGGAGTTACAGAGCTTGAAAGAGTCAAAAACGTAAATTCTCAATCGTCATTTTCCCGAAAACAGTTGAATTTAAGTATAGGAAATATAACACAAAAAGTGTTTAGAATGTTCAGGACAAAACGAAATGCAATAATATACTAATCATCCCTTTTAGAAAAGGGATTTTGCCACCTGTTTGAGGTAGAAGCGGCAACACTACAATTTAAATGATTTGAAAAAGAAAGTTTATGTTCATCTATGGCCAGAGCCAAATTTTCAAAGTAATCTATTCAATGGTTTTCAAGACATATATATATATATATATATATATATATATATATATATATATATATATATATATATATATATATATATATATATATATATATATATATAATCTTTGACGCACAAGTATTAATAATTTAGTGGTTTATTGAGTGAAAAAGCTAATTTTTGTATTTTTTTAAAGAAAACGGTTCCTGAATACAATAAAGTATCATCAATACTGTTAATTTGACAGTAACAAACAATGAACTTCCGTTGATATATAGGTAACATGATGTTTATTTTAAATCTTGTTTTAACTGGCACTCTTGAATTTAAAAGAGTTAGGTACTATGGAATCTTCCAATCTACGGATTAACCCGAATTTGTTGCTCCGTTAGAATTAAGGCCAGAGGATTGACGTAAAACGTAAAATTTATCAAGTACAAAGTCTTCCAAAGACTAGATAAAATCAAAGAACAAACAAAACACTATAAACTAAAAGTTTTCATTGAACTAAAACAGCTTTCTTCTGAAAATTAAAAAAACTACCTTCGTTTTGACATCTATCAAAGAGAAAACTCTCAACGTTGGCGTTGAAATTATTTAAAATAAGCAATCTACTTTTGATGTGCCAGTAGCTTTTTAAAGTCAGAGTTGGCCCTTGTCTTGCAGTAAAAATTTTGTCATAATTTGATAATAATAATAATAAATAATTTAATAATAATAATAAATAATACCCATGGAATATTCGCACCGCACATACCGATTCCGATAAACTCGATTATCAAGGCTCCTATCGAAGAAACTCGTAACGCTAAAAATTTACGAGGGCTCGAAATATATACGATGGGCTGTTAAGATTGAGGATACGGTGGCCCGTTCGCCAATTAAAGGCCAAAAACCATATTTTCGGCTATATCTTGAAGCAAACTACAGTGACTATACTGTATAAAGTCACTGTAGAGCAAACTCGTAAACCGTGCCCCCTATCGAAAAGTCATTTCACTAAAAATGTAGAGGTGTCCAAATGCATATGATGACATGTAAAGATTAAGAATACAGTGGTCCGTTTGGCAATTATAGGTCTAAAACTACATTTTCTGCTATATCTCCGAGATAACTCGGAAACCGTGCCCTCTATCGAAAAAACTCATACCGCTAAAAAATGTAGAGGGGGTACAAATTATTATCAAATTATCAGTGGCATTTTGCAGGAAGTTTTTCGTAGTTTTATATTTTTTTATTTCCTAAAAACTCATAAACAATTCTTTTAAAAGACCTACACGCAGTTAATTCAACATCACTTACCGTTTGATCAAACTTTTCAATTCAACTCAAACTCAAAGACAAAGAAAACCGCAATACTTGGTAAAGTCACCCTGAAGCCCAAGTAACAGTCCTATGACTTTTAGGTTACCATATATCGGCTATTTATGCGTATCATAGCTTATTGCTTTCAAAGTAAGTGACATACTTTCGTATGTTCCCTTCATGTCAACTTCATGCGCAAGAGGAATAGAGGATCTTTTGTTGCCATTATGGAGCAGAACTACTTTTAAACTTGTTTTAGAACAATCTATAAATAAGCGCTAATCATTCGAGTTATATGCAAAGCGAGTTATATGCATACGTACATTTTGTTCTGGATAGCAAAAAACGAGGATAGCCCCTGGTTACGGTTCCTAAATATTGGTTCCAGTAACTAATAAATTCTATTGTTATTGTTGTAATCTTGAAATAATTTAGCATGTTTTTTGGACCAGTGGAGGTCCCGAACTAGATCATTTAATTCAACTTGTTCGATTAAATGGGGTGTTTTATCTTCACTTTCGGGAAAATAAGAACCGTCCTTTTTTGATACATCATCGGGTTTGCCTTATTATCATACATCTCTAAATGTTCCTCCCAATTTGCTGTGGGCCCTGGAATCCGAATTTATTTTTTTTATTCCAACAAACATTACTTTTTGAAATAATGTGATTAAAATGCGTATTATTTTTTGCTGAAAAAATCATAACCCAAAAATCTTACGTGTTTGGAAATTTTTACCATATAGCGACCAAAAATTAACGAAACTTGGCCTTTTATCACATTTGTAAAATGGCTGTAAACTAGTTTTTCGGATCTTAGGCCTGAAACTATTTACGGGCCTCAGGTTCGTGGGAAAAAGTGACGACAAAAAAAAGGCCCCCACTTGTATATAGCAGAAGCTTATACGCTTCTTCAATATAATAAGATATAAAAAAAACTATTTTAATGATAAAATGACACAAAAAATTATAAAAACGATTTTTCATGCAGTTGGGTGGCGGGCCCTTTTTTCGATGAGCCCTGGGCCCTAGGTTAACGGGTAATGCGGTCCTCTATCTACTCTCCACACTATCTATCCACTCGTAAACAATGGATTTTTTTTTCTGGAAATTGAACTTATTAATAGCCACCACCATCTAAGCACTATTTTCCATAAAAATAGAAACTGCATAGTTTTAATACTAAATATTCGTCATTCTGTCAAGAATTATATCGTTGCATAGGTGAGTAAGGCAAAAAAGCACATAATGTTAAAGGATAATGCGCGATTTGTTTTAATTTTAACGCAAAAAGCCCGAATTACTAAATTTTTCGTTGTTTGTGTGCTAGACATATTAAAATTATTTCCAATTTTTTTTATTAGAATTTTTTTTAAATTAGATTGGATCATAGACATTATGCCTATGGATTGAAATACTATACTTTCCAAAACTTAAATTTATTTTTAGGGTATTTTCATTCTATAGATTTGCTTTTTTTGTTTATGGTACCTAGAGTTGAAATTATGTGTTCATAGGCTTCGATATTCTAAACTCTGGATTAAAGAGCCCCCACCCTCAGTTTATAACTAGATTTAGATATCTGATATTTAGTAAATCGTTAAATATACTTTTACTTATATTTAATAAACATTCAACCAGGCTCCAGATTCGCTAAAAATATTACGCCTACTATAATCTTTGTAAGAGTTAGACGAAATCTAGTTGCCATGGAAATTTAAACTTTGCTCACTGCTTGCTCTGTTTCTATCTTTCTTTTAAAGGTTCTTGAAAAGTAAACTTATTGAATGAAATTTTTTCAGAGTTCTCAGCCTCGATTTGAGTAGTGACTGATGAGTCCAGTTTCTTTTGAAATAAATAATAAAGTTAGCCGGTACTTTATTTCATATATACTATATTTAAAATTTCATGACAGAATAAACAGAATGAGAAGCAAGCGACAGTCTGGGACACGCAGCGTCTTAGGTACATTGTTACGTCTCATGAAATGCAAAATGTTCTTAGGGTCTACGATGGAAGTGTCTAGGGCCTACGACACTCTTAATCCAGCCCTGAATTCATGAAAGCTGCCTCGTGTGCAAAAGGAGAAAGTTTGTTGCAGTAAACTAAGAGGACGAAGAAAATATATTTGCTGATAATAAAGTCCACAACTGGGAACATCAGAAAATAAAAGAGCATAAAGATAGAAGATCCTGTCTGCAAGCTGAAATGCATGCAGGCCGAGGCGGTGACAGGTAAGGTCAAACAAACATGGCATAATACGTTCTAGAAGCAGAATCGATGGTACTACCTACTAAATGTGAAGCAGTGACAGGTCACCTACGCAAGGGAGGGAATTAACTTAAGAGTTCTTTGTTGGATATAATCTAGGATGTTAACGGTTGAAGTGGCATAATTACCCGCTCAGGATTTATAATTATCCCCAGATTGATGAACCGTAAAAAAACCTTCTGGAAATTTAGGCATGTTTAATTTTTTTTTTAAACAAAAAGTATAATTTAATTATTTTCTGTTCTAACTTTTTTTTAAAGGCGGGACATAATTTTGAGAATTGCAAATGGGCAGAAAGGTATAAGTCGGTGTTAAAATTTAAAATTTGATATAAAAATATTCTTGAAAGTTTGGAGCTTATATCACAATGGAACGATAAAGGCTCTGCATCCAAAGCCTAGATCCTATTAAATTTTATAACAGCCACAAATTATATAGTTTCTCTGCAATGCTTATCTTTTGTTTTGACAATCACTGTTGGCTTAAGTAAAGTTTTATGGACAAAGAAGAGGCCCAAACACAACTTAATTGTATAAAATTGATATTTAAATAACAAAAAAAGAAGATGCTGAAAGAGCATTTACAATAATAAGAAATAAAAGCTCTTCATGACGTAGAATTTCCAATCAGAAAAATCGGTCATATTTTGAAACGACCAATCCTCAAAAATATTTTCGTCTGAGTATTTTCATCTCTTTGCTAGAAAACGTCATGCACGACCTAGATTTTCGATTTAGTTCTGAGTTGTTTAACATTCTTGAATTGAACCCTTTAGTTCCAAACAACTGCATAAAAAATCTGTAACTGAATTGGTAACAAAAAATTACAGGTCAAAAACATGAGTTAATTTACACAAGACTGAATGGAGAAATTGATTTATGGGTAGAAAAATGGAAAGGCATTCCTGTCGAAAGTGTCAGCGAAAAGCGCGTTAAAGCAGAGTAGTACACTTGTTTTGTTACCCACTTGTTTTTTTTGTTTACCCTATAACCTGGCTTAGGTCAACTACTTACCAAGAAAGAATTAGTTGGATTGACGCTTATGTATATAGAGATATTAAAATCGACCCCAAAAAAATAATTGATAGATTTTCAAAGGGCAAGAAAAAGAGAAAGATTACTTTTTGTCTTATAAATGTATTTTAGTAAGTTTTGTTTTTGTTTAAAAAGGTTTGAAATTATCAATAAGTATTTAGTTGTAGGTTTTGTATGTTGCCTTAAAGACTATTGTGTTGTTTGACATTGTTTTATGTTATATGTTTAGTTTTAATAGTTAAGATGGGATCATGTATTATGACATTTTCTTTATTTTTTTATTTTTCTATAGCTGTAATAAGGATAAGTTTAGTTTTGTTTGAGTGCTTGACTTTAACCAATAAAGTTAATTTATTTTTATCTTTTACTGCTTAACACTATAATTTGACGTTTTTAAGAGGCTACTTAATTTTAAGATTAATTTATTTGTTAGCATTTGATCCTGCAAGGTAGGTACAGTAAAATAAATAAAAGTGAGCTATTATGGAAAGAAATATTGCTACATATTACGGCAAAAGACAAAGAAAAAGTCATGTTACATAAACCCACCTTTTACTGATTGAAGCATCAAATCGTCCAAAGGTTGTTATGTTAAATTGTTAAACCATTCCTTTAATTAAAGCACATACGTCTATTATATGAAAAATTTCAAAAATAAGTTGACGTCAAGAACGTTGATATAACGTTATCTCTTTCACGCAATTTCGAAGGTTTAAAAATTGACGTACATCAACACAGGAAATTATCGCTTTGAAGTTGACGGTGGTTTTCTTATCTACCGCATGGTCTGGCCAACAGAAGCTACCTTTGGAGATATTTATGCTGCATATATCAACTTTATTCGAAAGCACTATAGTTACCAGGTGAAATTTTAAGAAAGTGAAGCAATTTTTAGAAACTTACCTATTTGTAATGTAATTGGATTCTTCGATCATTTTTTGCAAATTCGTCAATGACGTCATCATAAAACGTCGATGCTCCGACATATTTTGGAGAAGTTTATTTTCAATGGACAACAGCGATGTATGCGAAAGTCTCTCCTGCCCCGTTGAATTTCTCACGAAATTTTTTATACGTTTAAGTGTTGAAAAATTCAGTTCTACTGATGAACTTGTGGCAGGTATTGTCAATACTAATTCACACAATTTCGACACTTCGGTGTAGGCATCTTCCAGCTCCTTGTCTTTTAAAATTTTTTTTTTCTTTCTTAGCGTTATTTTTTGCGCTAATGTCATCAGTTTCGTAAATCACTTTTAGTTCAGATCGCAGTAATACTCGGTCGAAGAACTGGCTACAATGAAGAAGAAGAGATTTAAATGCATCTTCAGGGAAAAGTTTTTCCTTTAAATGCATTAAAATTGCAGAGCTCGAGGAATTTAAAATCATTTAAACCGTTAAATCTATAGTTTATTTGTTGCTGAATTTGATCGATTATTTCATAAAAGAGGCGTCTGTATGATGATTGAACATCTCCCACCTTGTCTGTTCGAAGACGCTTGGCTTCTGGCTCTACATTTAACGTCATCGTTTTCTCCCAAAATAGGTCAAAGTCATACTTTTTTTGGCTTAACATGGACTTAAAATCAACCACTTTTTTAGGCAAAAGTAATATCATTTGTTTTAGTTTGTAATATATTAAAAACATTGTCCGAGAATGGAAATATTTCGGAAAATATGTTCAACAAATAATTAAAATTAAAATCTCGTTTCAAACAGTCCAAAAACCCCCTCGAACTATTTATTGCTTCTAAGTCCCACGTTTCATTATTTTCTATTATATTCTCAAATAGTTCAATCAGTGGTTCACGATTTTCAGATACTGTTAACGCAAGTCTTCCATTATAGTTTCACCTAGTAGGAGCTGCTTTGGGCAATCGTTTGTGGACAATGGAGTCCAAAGCTTGTGTACGTTTTGTTGACTTGGAAAAAAAAGCAGCCATGCCACTTAAAGTAACGAAAAATACTTTACACTCTTTAATGTGATTGAAGGACTGGGATAAAACTAAATTTAATTTATGAGCAAAACAATGGACAAACACAGCACTTGGGAAAGTTTCTCGAACTTTAGCTTGCAAACTCCCTAATTGTCCTGCCATCACTGCAGCTCCATCATAGCTTTGAGCACCTATTTTTTTCTCTCCATTAATTTCTTTAGTAACGTTATAAACTACGGTATATAATGCATTTGCTGTACGATTTTCGGACACATTCTTAAAACCTAAAAATCGCTCTTTAATACTTCCGTCTGTTTTAACGTAGCGTATTACTATATATAATTGGCTAAAATTAGTAATATCAGTTGTTTCGTCCAGAACAATAGCGATGAACCGCGCCTCGCCAATCTCCTGCTTAATTCTTTTTAGAATAATGGTTGCAACAGCGGAAATTAAATCATTCTGGATTCAATTTGACGTTCCGCGAAAAACGCTAGACTTTTTTAAGCAATCATCATATTTAGCCATCAAACTAAGTAAATCTTGAAAATTTCCTCTATTTGAAGAAATAACCCTTGTTACGTCATGACCTCTAAATCCCAATTCGTGCTGTTCTAGGAAACAAACAACATCGATAAATCTTCTCAATATTTGCCTATTTTTATCGACTAGTTCATTGTGTTGGCTGTGACTAATTTCCAACTGTTTATTAAGGGCGTGTTCAATTCTGGTTTTGCCGAAGACTTTTTCTTTTATGACGACCTGTAAATGCGCTTTGGACATAATGTGTCTTTTTACAGCTTTATGGAAATTGTTTAAATCGGAAAAACCAGTTTTGTTACAGAGACCTTTTTCATTTTTAAAAAGTAAACATGGCCAACAAAATAATTTACTTATATTTTAACACCCTGTTAGCCATTTAAATTGTTTTTGTTTTTCCGGATAAAAATGTCTAATACAGTTTTTCATTTTTGTGGTTAAATTTTTCATAGGCGGTTTTGCCCTTCCTTTGGAAATTATTTGAAGCTTATCAGCGAAGGTTAATGTTGAAAATCCCTTTATTATTAAGACACACACTCTTCTTACTAAATTCTCCAACATTTTCAACGTTGTTACCGACAGCCGAAGTTGACGGAATTTGCATATCCACGTCCGTATTATTGTCTTCCATATCATACCATGCACGACGCGACGTACGTATCACACAACACACGGATAGCCGTTCAAACAAAGAACCTACTCCAACGATAGCTTCCGCCACCACTTAAAGTACGCGACTGAAATGCAAAAATTGCAAACAGCCGGTGGAACCTCTGGCTCGATTCACAGGAAATCAAGCATACAGGACTTGACTGCAGAGAAGCTAGCGGTCCGCATAGGTTCTATTCGATATTCTATTGTGGCTGGGTCGGAGTCAAGGCCGCATTTATTATGGGCTTGATAATTAAGATAATATTTTAGCGTTTTTAATATAAACTAAATTAATGGTTTCCTATTTCAAAAATTACATTTTAGAAGATGTTTTGTATTTTTTTTTTGTGAAAACACTGCTTCCCTTGCTTCCATGTACTGCACGCCCCTGCCGGCTACTCCGAAAACAGTACAAGCTCAAAATTTATCGAACGTGAAAGGCGATTACTTAAACAAGTAAATTCCTAAGCAATATTAAAAATAAGGAACGACACAGTTCGCATCTTTCTGCACACGTCAATAGAGAAAATATTAGCACATCAGTTGTAGTAGTTGATGCTGATGTCCAGATTGTTCGGTCCGTACAGCTATCAGAATAGCCGAAAAAGATGTACAAGTTCTAGTTGTTGGACAGGAAGTCGTTCTTCTTGTTTTAATAGCAGCACTTTCCTCTGAAGATAGAGACATTACATTTTTTAATGGTAATTGGTCATGTGAATAGACGAATTTATAATTCCAAGAACTTACAATAATCTAGTATTTTACGTAAATTAAAATAATCTATTTTATTTATTAATGCTATAGGCGGCTATGATTGTTTTGGAAAAGGAAAACAATAATACATCTAAATGGTTAATACGAAAAGAGACCTTAATAGTATTGTAGATGTTTTTAACAACGCAGAGTCAACCCCTGAACAAATTGAGATGCCGGAGAAAGGTTTATATTGGAACTATATAAACTTCAGTCATAAAAAAGCAGCCTGAGCAAAGATTCGTTTGTTTTAATAATTCAGTTGATCCAGCAAACAGCACTGTAGTTTTATCAAAATTACCTCCCAGTAGCGTGTCGTGGTTAAAAGGGCGGAGGGGGCGATGATCTTTAGGGGCGGCGCAATGATCAATAAAGGATCAAATAAAGTAAAAATTTTTTTTTGTAAATTTGTTTATTAAAAAAATTAGTACATATTATACAAAGCAGTTATTTCAAAGATTCAAGCGTCTTGTTTTAACCGATTTAAAAGAATCAATTATTTCGTCCATATTTAAATCCTGGGCTATGTCTGCTTCAATACTAAGAAGTGAATAATTGGTTCTATCTTGTGTGCTGGTGCACCTCTGGTAATTATTAATTCTTCCCAATCTACTGAATGATCGTTCTGCACCAGCACTATTGGTGGCTATAGTGTAAAATATCCTCAGTAATGCACATAAAGATGGATATGAAGACTCCAGGTCATTGGAAATTAAAAATGTTAAATATTCATCAGGGGCAAGTTTGTTGTCATCAGCATTAATTTCTTTTAATAAACTGCAAAAATGTTTATATTCCTCAACTAGAGTAGGTTTAACATCCGCTTGGTACAATATCTGTAGATCCATAAGACATTTTAAATTGTCATCATTGACGTCCATATCCAATAAACAATTAAATTTTTGGCATATATTAAGGAAGTCTTCAAACCGATTCTCTAGCGTACCATTTAAAATGTCTAAAGTACCATAAAACACTGATATCTTGAAATTATCTTCAGAATTTTGATGTAGGTAATCATTCTGGATTTCATCATGAAATTTTTTTTCTCTTCTTTGTCTTTTATTGGAAAATGATGTTGACGTATTGCATTTATTTGCCAAAATGGTAGCCTCTTTTTTAAAAATTTCAAAATATTTTTCACTTCTTAATGATTTAAGATCTTTAGTTATGGCAGTAATCATATGAGCAGCTGTACATAAGTTGATATTAACCTTTTGCAAGTGATTGGACAATATGTTAATTTTATTCAGCACTTCTTTCCAGAAGGAAAGAAGAAATTTAAATTCAAAGGTCTGTATCATGACTAATATACCTTGTGCTTCTGCTGTCTGTTGAGCAGTAGAATTTCTTATTTCACCCGAAACAATTTTTTCACAAGTTTCTTCGATTATAGAAATATTTACAAAAAAAGAATCAACTGCTCTATTGTGATTAGCCCATCTTGTAGCTGAAAGCCTTTTTAAAGTTAATTTACTTTCCAGTTCGCTGGAACGAAGCTCTTGAATATTTCTAAACAAATTAGTTCAAGCTTTCGGAAATAAAGACGTATGTTTTTTCTAACACCCCAAAAAATAGTTTAACTTCTGTAACAGCGTTTACAGCGTCTACTAGAACTAGATTCAAATTATGAGCACAGCAGTGTATATATAAAGCCTCAGGGACAATATTTTTTATTTTAGCTTGAAGACCGTTTAAGTGCCCTGACATTACACTGGCCCCGTCATATCCCTGGCCTCTGCACAATTTAATATCTAAGTTTAAGTTCTTAATTTCTTCAGTTATGGTTTTAAAATAAGTTTCTGCTGAACCGTCAGAAATATTAATAAATTTCAGGAATCTCTCTACAGGCACACCATGTTTATTGACAAAACGAAACGATAAGGACATTTTTGTTAAAGTCGAGCGTTGAGTCTACAATAATAGAAAAGAAAACCGCTTCTTGAATTTCTGCTGTGATTTTTTTCATCACTGCTTCAGATAAATGTGCCAGAATCTCGTTTTGAATAATATTGCTTGTATATTTGGCCACGACGGAGAAATTCGCCAAGTGATTTGCTAATAATGCATCATATTTCTTAAAAAGGTTAACAAGTTCTAAGAAATTGCCCTTGTTTTTACTTGTGATGGATTCGTCATGACCCCTTAAAGGTAAACACTGCTTGGCCAAAAATAATATTATGTCAATTAAACGTTTTAACGCATCTCTATTTCTTTCAATTTCTTTTTTTTTCAAAATTTAATTGTTCTTGAATAACGGTGGAGTTCTTATAAAGCCGAAGTTTGGTTATTAAAAACTTGTTGTGTAGGGATCGATGCAACTGACTTTCCTCGTGTTGCTTAATTTTTTCCGGACCTTTTTTAAAGTTCTTAAAACCTTGGTTGAGGTCCGACCATACTGTCAAATTTAAAGATGCAAAAAGCCAGCAGGAAAAACAAAATAGGCAGTTACCCCTTGGAGAATAAATAAGCCAGTTCCTCAACTTTTCCTCTGATTTATACCAATTTGGCTTAAACCGCCGATTATGTGAATCAATCGGAAAATTAAAATTGTCATTTAAACCTGGCTGACAAGCGCCTATAGAAATCATTTCTCGAATTTTTTCGGGATTTAAAATTGTATCCTTAAATAAAAACGGATCGCTTGGAAATTCTATATCAGCTTTTTCGGTAGGTGCGGAAGCGGAAACTAGGCTTAATTTCAGATCTAAAAGCAAAACAGGGTTGAAATTAGTTGGATGAAAATTAAATATTATAGTAAAACTGTTGAATGTTAAAAAAGGTATTATTTTAAAAATCTCAGTTGGTACTCACCATCAACCATGTTTTCCTCATTTTTGTTAATAACTTTAATATTCTCCTCGTTGCCGTTGTCGGTAATACTACTATCGGTGCTGTCATCACTACTTTCCGTATTTTTTAATAATGTATCAGACAACTCATAACTACAACCTGGGGGCGTACGGTCATTTATGTTTCTATCACATTGATTATTAATATTTTGTATACGGCCTGGGCCTTCGCCTTGCGTTTCAGAAATCCTACGAGAAAAATATAAATATTATATTTTAAAAATTATTTTCTACACAGTTTAATTGACCCAGGCCCTGTATATATCCATATTTTATTTAAATTAAAATTCGAGTATGAAGAATTAGTAACTTACTGTTTTTTTCTTCAAAAAATTGTATTAGTTAGGGAAAGTTTAGTAAACAAAAATTTAAGAAATTTGCTTGGTTTTGAGAAAAAAATGATTTTGATTGCTTGCTTATTAGCTAAGCTTAAGCATCACTTACATAGGAATAGGATCAAACAATACTAATAATAATCTTTTATTGCCTAATTTATAATGAATTACTCTATAGCTTTAAACTACTTTACTACTTACGCAGACTGGTCAGCAGGCTTTTCTTTGCAGACAAGAAATTTTTTTAAAACTTCGCTACTACTTGCGGAAGACGCCGAAGCCAGGAGTAATTTTTTCTGCCGTTCTGCTCGGTATGCTGCTCCAGATTTCTTTTTACGTTTTTTATTATTGATATTCATTGTTATTGTCGCTTGAGACTTAACACCACTTATTAATAAAATCACTAATAAAAATCAAGCAAAGCCAAGGGCCAAGGGCACGCACAAAAAGAAAGGTTAACATTAATATAATCGATTATATTTCGGTCGGTGATTCCCCGAATTCATGTTTATCGCGACTGCTTTCGTCTTCTTTTTGGGCGGCGCCGCGGCGCTGGCGCAACGCTATATTATGTCTAGTTGTTTAGCCATTGTGTTTGTATTTATGGACAATGGTCTAGCGGTAGCGTAGTTTCAAACCCATATGAAAACTTTCGTACGTATATGTCTACCTCATTAGGGCCAGTAGGTACATTCAATTCTGAGTAAATTTATTCGATGAATATTTACCATGGAATCGATTGTTGCATCAATTATCTATGGTAAATCCTCCGAATAATTTTACCCGGAGTTAAAAGTACCGGCCCTTAGATTAGAGATTTTAATTAATAAATAAAAGTAAACATTGAAAAACAAAAACAAAATGTGAGAAATAATATATACGACATTTTTTTTTTCTTGAAGAGCTAAGGGCACGGTAGGGCACTGTTTATTTTTGCGTTAAATTTAGTTTTTTAATTTTTTTTTCAAAGGGCGCCAGAGGCGCTAAGTGCATAGGGGCGGGGGGGGCATTCGCCCCCCTTGGCCCCCTATACGACACGCCACTGTTACCTCCCACATCACCCGTAGCGCAACAGCATTCCTGGCGAGCAATCTTTAAAATCCGACCCATGGGGCTAGAAGAAAATTAACAACAGACTGTCACTTATATACACAACAAAGGCGCCCGCCCCAGCAGTGGCGGCTCGTGGTGTCTAAAACTGGTGAGGCGAGAAAAGGTTTGTTAGTTATAACAGGTAGATGGAGCCGCAGACGAAAAATTTTTGGGCTGCCACGCCCAAATTGACTCATTTTTATGATTTGTTTTTGTCTTTTACATATCAATACTAAGATATATTCCCAATGTTTCATTAAGTAATTTTTAAAATAAAAATTATTACATAGATATAAAAATAATGGTATCTTTAAGATATTCACTCAATTTTCATGTAGTTCGTTTTATATATGTACATATATACTCTTCTCAAAGATATATAATATTTTATAAAAAATACTTAAAATACTTAATCAAAATAGTCAGAATCGAGTTTAAAGTGTAATAAACCTGTAATAACCTAATATGGTGTGGACAGTAATTTTTTTATAAAGAACCAAAACCATTTAGGCAAATAGGTATGTGGATGGTGCAGTTAAGTCACTTTTTGTAAATTAAATTAATGCGTCTGTCTACTATTTCGTAAGTAGTAAGTAGGTCTTTAAGCACGAAAAATCTCTTTCGGCCTGTACACTTGTTAAGGGGATTGTCAAAATTAATGTCCCAAGTCGATATACTTCACAAAATACTGAAATTAATTCTAAACTATTAATTTGTTTAAGGAGTTCTTGAATATTGACTTTATAAAATTGTTCATCTCGGTAAATTATGCTTAGCTCATTTTTGAGGCGGTCTTTGTCAAACATTTTTGAATACGTTTTTTCTAACGAATTTAATAGACTAATAGGGAATTCTGTGGCAAAGTCTTTGTATTTTGATGTATTAAGAAGTTTCACAAATTCCAATTTGTGTAAATCTTTAAACCTGATGTTAATTTGAAAAATTATACAGTTTAAAATTTCATAAAACAGATTTTTATATTTTTCCATTAAATCTGATTCGCTCATGCTACGGGTTTGTCTACTACATGGCAATCCGGTAAGTGATTTTGCTTTTTCAAAAATGTATTAAGGAAATTTTCAGCGCGTAGCTCATTTAATCGTTTGACGGCAATGTTCAATTGTGAAATGTAGAAATCAATTTCTAGGTTACTAACTGAAAAACTTGAAACAGGATATCAGTAACAAAAAAAATGTCTTTAAATGCAAAAGTTAAAAAAGCAAATTCAAAACCGGAAAGGTCTTTTAGATACCCCTTGGCCATGTGTATAGTATCTGAGTCTAATTCTGGATTTTCAATCATGTCCTGAAAAACTAAGGTTAGTCCTTCCCAATTATTTGCAACAAAAATTAGAATTTTTGATCGAGAATACCACCTTGTATCACTTGCTTGCGGAACTCATTTTTTTATTATTTTGTCCAATATAGATGTGCGTTTGTACGATTTATGGAAAAAAGCAGGCAAACTTTTCAAAGTTGCGAAAAAGATTCTGCTTTCCTTAATATAATTTGAACCCTGTTGTAAAATTAAATTGAGACGATGAGCAGCACAATGAGTGCACACTGCTTGTGGGGCATCTGATCTTATTCCTGTTTGTAGACCGCTCAATTCTCCGGCCATAACCGCAGCTCCATCATAACATTGTGCTACTAATTTCCGTTTAAAATTTAAAGGTTCCAAGATTCTTACAATTAAGTTATAGAGTACATTAGCTCTAGAATCCTCACTTATATCAAAAAAGTCTAAAAACGTTCTTTTATTTCTGCTAATTTATTTACATACCTAACAGTTACAAAACATTGGGCTTTTGCAACTATATCCGTCGTATCATCTACAATTAATGAGAAAAATGTAGCCTCCCATATTTCTTGTTTAATAAAGTCTCTCATATGTTCGTCAATACAAAATATTAATTCATTTTGAATAGTTTTCGATTTTCCTGTAAATACACTTTTCTCTTCTAAATGCTTTACAAGTTCGGTGTTACGTTTAATTAAACAATTAAAAACTTCCTTAAAATTCCCTCTGTTAAAAGAAGATTCGTATTCGTCATGCCCCCTAAAAGCCAGTTCTTGTTTTCCCAGTAATATAGTCGTATCTATAAGGTATGTCAAAAGCAAGCGGTTTTTCCTAACATCTTCATTGTACAATAATTTAGATAAACGAGCATTTTCGATTAGTGCATCTTTAATTGTAGTCATATTTTGAGACAAACGTACAAAACCTAAGGTATTTTGAACATGGTCTTTAGACCCTTCATGCATTTTAACCGCTCTAGAAAAATTTTTAAAATCAACGTATCTATCAGAAGTCCATACTGTTTTTGTTTTTCCCAGTATTAAGCAAGGCCAACAATATAAACGCTGCTTAAAAACACTTCCACAAATCCAAGTGTGTGTTTGATACCATGACGTTTGAAATGATCGTTTATATTGTCGACCGTCTTTTTTATCACTACTTAAGGTACTTATCTTCGGCATGGGTCTATCTCCGCGAGGAATTTCTTTTTACTCATCCTCGGGACGCCTGGAAAATGCCGTTGTCAATAGTGACATAATGATATCGTGGACTGGATTCATAGTTCGCACGTTTCGTTTATTTTAAATTGTAATCACTAATTCATATAAACTACTCTATCAGTCTATCTACTCAATAATTAAACTAACGCAACGTCAAAAATACTTTAGATAGAGTAACACTCGACACAGATTAAACGCGCGACATTCACGAAATAATACTATAAAACAAACACCAAATTATTGCCGAATAATCTCAATATCCACCCACTTCCCACTTAATCTCAAACCGTTACCGGTAACAGTCAAATACGAATACCCCACACGCCCACGCAAATATCAACAAAAACAAAAACGGCTTGCATTTGGCAGCCGGATGCGCGATTGTCATTTACCGATAAATAATAATTATTTCCATTTATATTCAATCTGTGCTAACATTAAATGGCAACGTCTCAATCATTAAGCGAAGTTTTCATCGCCTCAAATGGAATAAAAAGAGATGGAATGAATCTACCTATGCAACACGACCCTTTTCCCTCTTTCTCAGACTTATTAAAAATCCAAATGCCATTCAAGTGCCCGAGGCGCAATTCGGATCGCCGCGTATAGGTAAAGTCGAATAAAAAAGAAATGTATGCAATATTGCAGTTATTGGACATTGTACTGTTGGTTAGTAAAGTAAAGTGTTTATTTATGATTTACGCATATTTGATGAAATTTTCATAGTGTTTGAGACAATTTTCAGAGAATAGTGTATCAACTTGGAAAGAATTAATTTTGAAAATAAAAATGTATATTTATAGGAAAGCGAGTGAGGCGGCGCCTCAGTTGCCTCATCTGACGAGCCGCCGCTGCGCCCCAGCCTCAATTCTACCATTAATAACTTGCAACTGTAAACAATGTTGTGTGAAAATATGCAGCTGCGTTAATGCTGGCTTACGTCGTACAGGGTGTCCCATTTTGGGTACTTTTGCTGGGTGTCTCCGTTATTTTTATTGATAGAAAGTTGAGGTTTTTGCGACAGTATGCTACTTTTTCCTAAAACTAAAGATGCCGTAAACAAAATTTTGATAACCCTACTTTATTTTTTTAGTTTTTAAAATACACGCAAATAAAGACCTAAATTGAAAATGTTGCATTTTTCATGGTAACAATGCTGAAAAACTGTTTCTTATATAACCTTTCCAGTTTTATAGCATAAAGTAACAATATAACAAACACAAAAAAATAACATTATTAAAAAAAAAAGGAAAAACAAATTTTAAAAGCTGATGTTTAAATTGACGACCCTTTTCTCTAATGCAAAATTGGCACATTTTTGCTGCGTTAAAAAGAACCATTTTTCTCATTCGCAGATTTCGAAAGGCTTAAATTGCCTCTCGAAGTATACATGGGTCATATCGTGGTTAAAAAATTATCGGACAATTTTCTGAAATTAAATGCATATTTTAATAGTAGGCCATGAATAACATATTTGAATAGTAGGCCATGAAAGTAGCATATTGCTAACCAAGAATTGAATACCTTGCATATAGGTATCTTCTTATATAAAAATTCCTATAGTCTTCTAATAACAGTAAGTTTGTAACAACAGTTTTATAGCATAAAGTAACAATATAACAAACAATTTTTCCTTAGAACTAAGAACAAATATCGCAGAGAAATTTCTCTCTTGACGATACGTTTGCACATGATTCGTGTACCCAATCTCTGCATTTTAGGCACTGAATCATGTCTTCAACAATGCTTTCAGTGCAGAGTTTGCAGTACCATTCTTTGTCTTTAATATTTTTTTATTAGAAGTAGAAGTACCTGATTCATACTTAACTTTGCGCTTGACAGATTTGTTTTTTGACATATTTGATGGTGTCTGTTTAACCTCAAGGTTATCTTTATAGGGTGTGGATGTGATGATTTGCGCTTTTTGAATACTTCCAGATGGTTTCACCTTCTTGTGATCAACAAAGGGACTTCTTAATATTTGTTCGATAGAATCTACTTCATTAGCTGTGGAAGATATTGTGGATGAATTAACTTCAGCTGATGTAGTTGCTATTAGTTCCTTAGCTGATGTTGAGGTTGATGTTGAAGCTCCTTGATCAAGGAGGTTAATTTTTTTTGTCGCAGCTGGTCCTTTACTATAACGAATCAAGGGCACATGTTCATCACTGGAGTCAGAACTACTTCCACTGTTATCATGTTTAGCTACGTCTACACTTGTTTTCGGGATAAGTACATAGGAAGGAGCGAAATCAACATCGCTGAAAACATTACGGTCTACCGGCCAAATGCCTGTTTTCTTGAATCCATTCATAGCATTTGCCAATACAGCAGCCCTTGCATAAGCTTCTCCAAGAAGTTGAGCAACTTGGTATTGAGAAACTGTCAATCCCGGATTAGTTCTTAGCCATTTCTCATTTGCTTGGGTGTAGTAGAGCTCCAATGGCTTAAATATCGCCACGTCAAGGGGTTGAAGCCGATGAGTGGTATGCCCCGGAAGCTGTAATATTATTACTCCATTATTTCTTGCCAACTCTATTGCCTCAAGATTTTTAGAGTGCGTACTGTGGCCATCTAAAACAATCAATACTTTATTGGTCATTGCTGGTTTCACGGCATCAATGAAAGATTGGAGCCAGGTAACAAACAATTCTTTATTGATGTATCCGGTGTCAGATATCTCTACCAGGCAGTCAGGAGGTGCTCCAACTTTAAGATCTGGATTAGCCCTTTTTCGCTTAAATATTATCATCGGTGCAACAAATTGACCGGCTGCACTGGCACATACAACCATCGTGGTATTCACCCCACGTTCGCTGCTAGCCACCGAACCTACTTGGTGCTTGCCCTTCAGGGCTAAAATTTTCTGACACTTCTTGGTAACAGTTGAAAGGCCAGACTCGTCTACATTGAATATTCTTGTTGCATTAAGCTGGCATTCATCGACAATTTTTTCAAGAAGGTCGAAGAACTGGGCTACATTTTCTGTATTAAATCCCTTGCACCGAGCTATGGAAGTAGATTCCGGTTGCCTCAATGAAATATTGGGATGCCTTCGCATAAATGCGTAAAACCACTTTTTACCAGCCTGCTTTTTTTCTCTTTTAAAATTGTGTTTCATATTGTTTTGCTCCGCCAGTTCATAAGCTGCATTACGGACATCTTTTATGGTGACCCCATAAAACATCTTCTCCAGGTTAAGGATATGTTCCGCTAACCTCTCCTCAAAATCCGGTGTAAAAACGGTGGTTCTTCCAAAGATTTTTCGCCCTTGATTAGGAATTTTATTTTTTGAGTCCAAATGCCGTTTGAACGTCGCTTTTGGGACACTGTACATGCGGCATATTTCATTTAGGCCATACTTTTTGCCTTTGTAAGCCTCTAAGGCTTTAGCCATATCCTCTTCACTCCATTTACCATATTTTGCGCCTTTTCCGTTACTATTGCAAGGCATTCTGTAACAAAGGTTGCCTATATTGGACCACTCATTAGTAACTAACTGTATAATGTTAAAAATGTATTTTTCATTATGAGAAATTGAAACACTACGTATTGACACGAATTCCCACACTTAAATACATAAAATTGGACCAGTACAATTTAGGCAACACTGTGGTGGTTCAATTTAGGAAACCGTCAGTTATTTTTTAAAATCACATGTTTAACATTCCGATGTATTTGGATTTGATGTTTGCAATAGCGATATAAATAAGGTAAAACTTACTTGTTTTAATAAAAATAACAGCACTGGCTAGATTCCTAAAGTTTATCACACACACCCTTACGAACTATTCAGAAAAACTACATCGAAATCAATGGCGGCGAATTATCTTGTAATGATGAGTTTGTAACGAGAGTCAAAGACGGTTCCATAAATGTCGCTACCAGCGCGCGTGTCCAATTAAATATGGCGGTGGTCCAATTTAGGAAGCGTTTCAATATAGGCAACCTTCCCCTATCTTGGGCTAATGGAATATTTTCGAGCAGTTCTAAAATAACTTCCTTAAGGATTTCTAGGTATCTACGTGCAGTAAGACCTCCTTCAAAAATCCTATAAACTATATTTTTGCCCGAAATAAAACATGATACCCCTCTAAACCGACCTTGTTGCGCCCTTTCAAACATCAAATGCTGATTTTTCACCATGTCAGTTCCTGGTATTGTGACGATTAAAAATTCCCGCACTTGAAAAAAGCATTCGTCTGATCAGATAACAAGTCTGCCAAATAAATCGTTAGCATCGATTTGTTGCAAATACCACTGACTAAACAGTGCCCGGCGCTCGGCATCGCCACAAAGCAAATGTTGCACTATATTAAATTTGTATGGATGATATTTATATTTTTTCAAGATCCTCTGACCGTCAGTTTTTGGCACATCAATTTCCTTCTCAATTTTTCAACATGAAGACGAAGGTGTTGCTTCTATATATCCAAAAACATTTATCTCTTTTCTTTTTCTGTTCTCTTTTGTATATTTTAGGACGCGGGGGAACAAATGATGAAATATCTCAAAAAACGGTTGTCTTCTCACGGTCTTTGTAGATATCTAACAAGCAAAAACTTATAATGATAATAGAGATTTTCATAGCCATAATAGCTTACTTACCTTTGGAAGTATAATTCCGAGGCTTCTTCAGAACTTTCATTACTCTGTATAGAACATACCAGCATATCTTATTTTTTATAATTTTCATAAGCTGCCTTTATTCGAAGAAATTAATAAATATCAGTTAAATAAAAGTACCAAAAGAACGTTTATAAACCAAAAATCGATGAGATACACAAATATTTGACGTTTATTTGTTTTGTTGTTGTCATAAATAATAACCATAAACTACTATTAAATTATTTATTTTCTATTATATATTTTTTAAAAAGAAAAAAAAAAAAGAAAAATTTTATAGTCTATAAATATACAGGGTGTTCTATTTAAAAAAATAAAGTAGAGTTCGATAACTTGTTGACCCAACCCTGTATAGTAATTTCGAAATTGAGTTCTACAAGAAAGTTATATAAGAAAAAGCTTTCACATTTTCGATAAGTTATCTGATAGTTGAGATTCAAGGGGTGCCTGAAAATGCAACATTTTCAATTTAGCCCTGTATCTTAAAAACTAAAAGGGCTATATACATTTTGTTAACGACATCTTTAGTTTTACGAAAAAGTAGAACACTACCGCGAAAACCTCAATTTTTTATCTATAAAAATAACTGAGATATCCCCCAAAAATACCCAAAATGGGACCCTGTACAACTATGTGCCGTACTTGCCGTGAGCAAAAAACATGTTTTTGTCTATATTTTGCAGTATAATATCCGTTGCGTGTATAGTTTGAACGTTAATTAACTTTTGAGGACTATAAGTAGGAAGGCGACCTGATTTGTTTCTACCCCTTTTTTCAATCGGTTATTTCTCGAAATGCTTTGAATAAAATGAAATATGCAAAAGGAGCTTTCTTGTAGAAAATTATGAGGAACATTTTTAATAAGTATTAAATTTTCTGTGCCATTTATAGTTTCTGAGAAAAACCACTGAAGTGCTCATTAAGGGTGTTTTTTTGGCATGAAACTCACACTTCTAACTTGGAAACTATTTAATTTTGATAACTCTCCCGGTGCGTATAATCTCCAAATGGCAAAACTTTATGATTTTTTTCTATTAGGCTATTATAGGTCTAATATAAATGTACTATAAAATACTTAATGACACTTTTAATTAGAATATTAAGGGTTTTGTAAAGCTCGAACTGCGTTAGACTAGGGAGCCAACTTGAGATTTAAAAGAGTAAAATTTGGCCTAAGGATAAATTGTTATATAATTGAACTTAAACATGTCGTCTTAAACATTTACCCACAAGGCAGACCTTAGAAATGTCTGATGTACGCCATATTTTAAAAAGTTACGACTCGAACAATATGGGGCTGTCACAATGACATTTCTCTCTCGACTGAGTACATTGTGCGAACGACGATCAGACAATGTTCGGTTAAAAAGCACAATAACAACCCATAAGTTGTATTATTATTTCAACGGATGAAGATTAAGAGCACCAATATTGTATAGGAGTAAGATTATCTGTTAAATTATATATTGCGTCTTCTTATTTATTTGTTTATTTACATTAACTGTCTTACAGGAAAAAATCCCAATTACAAGACAGTGAAATACTACATAAATAAACTAAGTTACATTTTACCTATAAAAAAAAACCGAACTACTAACCATACAAGGGTAATTACATCGTAAATTTATCGGTATTAAGACTAAATAAGTAAAACGTCTCATGAATGTTTCTAAGCTATCAGAAAATAGATCTAAATTAGTTTTTAAATTAAACTTATCAAACATCGTACACATAACTAGACGAAATTTTTAGGATGTTTGTTCGAGGAATCGGCAAGTAAAAAACGTTGCTTGTGCGTGAATTTAAACGAGGCATATTGAAATTAATTTTAGAAAGTCAGTAGGGGCAGTTTATCTAATTATTTAAGAGTTTATACAAAAATATAATTAGCAGGTTATCTCTTCTTGTTTTTTAGTCCATTATAGTAAATTTATTTAAAAGTTCTTCCTGTGAAAATACCTGATGGGGATAAATACCGTTCTTTTTAAAGCTAATATATTTTACAAATTTTCTTTGAATACCTTCAATATTAGCCACATGTACTGTCTCAGATTCAGACACAATAGAGCTATAATGCAAGATAAATGATAATTTTCCTTCGCTTGTCCTTGATATAATTATTTCAGTGTAGTTTCCGAAAATCTACCCATCAGCACTAATCTTTTTAAAAATTACAATCCCAATGATTCGTCTTCGCGCCTGATACTCTCAACTGCCGATCTCTGTGTTATTCCGTTTTCGTGCTCGTCGGCAACGAATCGACTTCGCAGAAAATGGTAACAATTGTGTTAGAAAGTGCATTAAGATGTCAGAAAGGGCTAATTCACCTAGAAAGGTCGACAAGAGCAGTACAATTAAATTAAGAAACTTGAACGGCAACTGCGTGAAATGCAACAACAAATTGTTGCATTTCACACAAGATTCTTCAGGTACCTTTTTTCCTATATGTATTTTTACATGTACTAAATGGGACAGATCGCTTCATATTAAATTTAAAAATAGATCTTAAAGATGCATACTTTTCAGAAGCGATAAAAAAATATCATTATAGATTTAAAGTCAATGATTGCTTATATCAATTTAAGTCGGTCTTAACATAGCCCCATACATATTTACCAAACTTCTTAAACCAGTAGCAAGGAAACTTCGACTTATGAGTAAAATAACTGTTTTGTTTTTTATCTGGAGGACATTCTAATAATAGGCAGAACCAAATCAGAATGCATATAAACACCAAAACCACCTTCAAACTGCTCTGAAAATTAGGGTTTATAATTAATTTAGAAAAAAGTACGTTAGATCCTAAACAAACAAACATTTTCCTAGTTTATATATAGGAGAACGTGTGTCACTCCTGATAGCTTAAACAAATAAAATTGTTTTAATAATATTTTGGTAAATCTAAAAATCGAGATTGAACAACCAACTTGTACTAGTAAAATAAAAGTAACGATAGTTTCTTGTAGACATTATAATGAAATAAAACAAATCTTATAGTTACTTTTAAAAAGTCAGTTCACGCTTCCTCTTCACAGACTAATAGCCGTTGAACAGTGGCGCAACTAGACATAGACTTTTGGAGGGGCTCAAGCCCTGACTCTTATAAGATAATATTGATTTGAGGATAAAACCAATTTTAAAGAAACAATGATTTTTTTGTGCATGATATTTTTTCCTGGTCAACAAAGCCATGAAAATTTTCATGTTAGGTTTATCTTATTCTTAAAACACTACAATGTATACAAAAAAAATGAAATAAATTTGCCATATTTCGCTGTTTTTCAAAATACTACCTCTTTTTTATTTTAAATATGTATAAGCGGAAAAAAAAGTAAGAGTTTGCGGTAATGAGTTCAGGAATTTTTTAGTGTTACATTTACCCTAACTATATCTATTTTCAATTTGACTATAATCGATTAGCGTTCTCAAATTATAAAATATGAATTCTTTTGAACCCTTAAAAAACTGAATATCTACGCCTATGGCATTCTAAATCAAAATTGTTAAGATACAGTCTAAGTCTATTTATGGTACAAGTTTGAAACGAATCAAAATTTTACCAGTTTATCCAGTTTTAGAAATATTTCTTTTTACATTTTATTAGGCCGCATTTTTTTGTACGGCTATGATTTAATTATAAACTCTCGATATTGCCTAAGTTGCTATGTTCAAAAAAGTTGGGCGTGGTCCAACTTTGCATTTTTAAATGTAACCCTGTATTTTTTATTTCATTTTTAGATTCAGCTTGCAGTTCTGGATATTTTTTGTGTAACATACTATTATCGTAAATTTAATAGTTTTCGTCAAAATAATACTTGAAACATTTTTTTATAGTTTTCTTGCCTTGCTGCATCAAAATTTACTGTTATTATTGGTGCACTCAAGAGTTTTGGGGGCAACGCCCCTCTGCTCTTAAATTTATTTGACTATCCTTGTATTTTTATCCATAATTTGAGTGAGATGTCAAAATTTCAAATAATACAAAAGAATTTACAGCCAAATTTAGACCAATATTATGCTTCTCAAAGTTAATAAACCGAATCGAAATACCCCATCTTTACAAAAGCTTTTAAAAAGTCCCCGGACATAGTTTCGAAATCGAATGAAATGTTTCTCTACGTGTCGTCACTGTCTATTACGAAAATACGTCTTAACTTGAGCCTGTGATAATTAATAATAGTAGGCTAAACATGTGCGTAACTATGGTGGTTGTTCTTTTGTTTGTGTTTACCTATCGCTGTCAAGTATCGAAGTTATCTAATTTCAAGAATTATTTATTTTCTACATTCATAATTAAAGATGAATAATAACCGACAGTTTTCCTTAAACGAACAAACTGATATGATTTTAATTATGAGAATGTCGTAGCCAAATTAAATCAGCAAAACGTCGATATCAAATGGATTTTCCAGATAGAAGACAACCAAGCTGTCAGGTATTACGCAAAGTATTGCTTCGTTTCAGAACAACCGGTAATAACAAGTAAGAAAAAACAGTTCATAATGAGTGAGGAACATGAAACCAATGTTATTTTGAGTATAGTGGACAATATAAATCCAAGTACCTATTCAGTAGCACATGATCTGAATATTTCGCAGAGCACAGTATCCCGAATTATTAGAAAACATAAGTATCATCCTTATCACCTCTGTCTGAATCTAGAACTCCATGGGGATGATTTCCAAAACAGGGTAAATTTTTGTGGAGATCTTGAAACGAGAGTTATTGAAAATAAACTATTTTTGAGAAACATTTTATACACCGACGAATCTTCTTTTAAAAGTAATAGAGCTGTTAATAGACACAACATGCACTATTACAGTACTTCAAATCCTTATTGGATGAGAGCTGTAGACAATCAAAGAGTTTGGTCTTTAAATGTATGGGGCGGAATTTTAGGATCGCAACTTATTGGACCACCTTTTTTTGACGGCACTTTAACTGGCGAAATTTACCTAAAATTTTTACAGGTTCGACAAGTTATATGGTACCATCACGACAGGGCACCTCCTCATTATTCCCACATTCTTCGCAGTTATTTGGATCAAACTTATCCAAACAAATGGATAGAAAGAAAAGGGAGTATTAACTGGCCGGCAAGGTTACCTGATCTTACTCCATGTGATTTTTTTCTTTGGGGATATATCAAAGAACAAGTATATGTAATTCCACCAGCTACCATCGAAGATATGAAAACGAGGATTAGAAATGTGTTTTCCAAAATTACTCCTGTAACACTTTTAGACGTGATGAAAAATAATCAAAGACAACTGTGTATCGAAGAAAATGGAAACACGTGCGAGCATTTGAGAGTTTAACATTTTGTAATATCCCAAATTGTATCCACTGGTTTTATCACGTTTAATTGTTTTAATAGTTTTTACGTTTTCTACCGTTAATTAATTGTTACTTCCTTGATTATTTGTTTAGTTATTAATAAATAAAAAGTTAAAATCGAAATATTATTGTTTACAAATAGATATTAACTGGTGCAATTTTAATAACAATGCTTGTTACTGGTATTGGCTGCAGCAGGTAGTTGCTTCACAATCGTAGAGGGAATTTTTTTTCAAATATCATTTTGACGAAAACTATTAAATTTACGATGATGTAGTAGTCGAGAAAAATTGATTATCTATGTCAATGACTTCCATTATTTTTCAATGTTAGAACATTTACCCCACCTATATCAGTGTTCAATTTGACTATTATCGGTTTTGCGTCCTCAAAATATGATCATCAATCGTTTGGCGGGAGGGAGGGGGCTAAGCTCCCTCTAGCCCTCGCCTAGTTGCGCCACTGCCGTTGGATCAAGGAAACATTATCTTTAAGAGGCATAGACACATCGATATTGTCATCTCAGAGCGTGCAGCACGCATCAACTTCTGCAGCTTACAGAGCATGTATAAGTATAGAAAAAGTAAAGGATACAGCAGGTTGGACACCCACTTCTAATGCATTTTTGAATTCTACAGCAGGCCCGTAAAAGACCCAAACTATATATTTGCTACTTTTGCTAGCACTATTGTAAGTTGCAAGAGACGCAAAAATATAACCTTTTCAGTTGGTCAATTAAATCATCTTATAACTAAGACATATAGGTAAGTATTATTATGTATACTATATTATGATCTTTACATTATAGAATTTTTCAGTATTAGGACGTTAACTGGGTCCTGTAACTACATAAGTAACTTGTCTGTGTTCTTTGATTATATCTCTCATCTGTAAGGGTGATTAATCGTAATTTTCCTAGCTTTTCCGTAGATATAATTTTACCCAACACACCCTGATCGGCAGCAGAAAATATCAAATGAATCATTGTGATCGTAAATTTTAAAAAGATTCGTTCTGATGGGTAGATTTTCGGAAACTACACTGTAATAATTATATCTACGGGTAAGCTAGGAAAATTACGATTAATCATTCTTACAGGTAAGTCGATTAGTATTTAAATTTTTGGTCGAATGTAACTGCCAGATCACAGAACTTCTTAAGACCTATTCAAAGAAAATCGGTTCTGACTTGTAGTAAACCACATAGCACTGCATTTTTCAACATTAAGCTAGAGAGCATTTCACTGCCACCAATCAATTATACGCTATAAATTTAATTCAATTTTCAGACAACCTTCTATAGATTTAATAATAATAAACCCACATACAAATTAGTTAAATATCTTTCAAATTTTCCTAATCCGTTTACCAACTACTCTCAAACGGTTAATTCTCAAAAAACTTTTCGTCGTGGACTTAAAGGATTACTTTGCAGTAAAGCATACTATAATCTAGATGAATTCTATCGGGATGCCCTTGAGAATGTTAATTTTTAGTGCTATTATTATAATTTCTTATGCTATGTACATTTTTTATATCCTTTATTTATTTTATATATCTGATTTTGTATTGGTTGTATGTCTTAATTTTGCAACTTTTGCTACCAATTGTTTTTGTCCATTAATTCAAATATTTTATTGGTAAGGGTGTTGCCTATTAGAATATATATGTACTTGCTATATGCTTTGTCAATAAGCATTTTATTTTTTTGACTAATAAAGTTCTTTTTGAATTTGAATTTCAATATAAAAAACTCTGCATATTTCGTGGAAAAACTTAAGGCAATCCAGTTGGACCCCGAACATATTTTGGTCAGATTCCATGTAGAATCACTATACATAATTGTTCCTGTTAACGACTCAATTTCCATTATATCAGACATATTGAGACATAATAATTTTGATAAAAACTTCTAGTGGAAACTTGTCTTCCACCTACTTATTTCATTTTTCAAGTAACTTTTTATTTAGAAACCTCAGGGGTTGCTATGGGATCTCCTCTATTATCTGTGATAGCGAATATCTTTATTAAGGCTTTTGATATTACTTTACCATCTGCCCCATTAAAACCTAAACACTGGTTCGGGTATGTAGATGATACTTTTGTTGTTTGGCCTCATGGATAGGAAAATTTCTTCATTGTTCCGGACCACCCTTATCAACAACATCGCAATATTAATTTCATAATGAAAATTAAATCTAATGGAACGATTGCCTTTCTGGATGTATTGCTTCAAAGAAAGGAAAATGGTCCTTTAGGACATTCTGTGTATAGAAAATTGTCACATACAAATAAATACTAAAATGCAAATTCCCACTAATGGAATGGAATGGCTATTACACTGAATATATTAGGTACGCATTCAGTTAAAAGATATAGTAATAAGGAGTATACAAAAGTCCTTGATTCTGTGGAGAAGTGTATGCGGGAGAAACAGGACGCTCAATATCAACTAGCCTTAAGGAACATAAATGATGTATTAAAAAGAAACAAATTGTTCAATCTGCTATAGTTGAACATCAGCATACCACTGGACATATTATAAATGTAAAAGAAACCAAGGTTCTAGCGTCAGTTCCGGGATTTTATAAACCGAAAATTAGAGAATCTATTGAAATGTTGAAACATACAAATAACTTTAATAGAGATACGGGTTACGGTCTACATCACACGTGGAAATCGATCTTAATACAGGGTTACGGTTCGGGAGCACAAGTCAGGTACAAAACCCAGCCTTAATCTCTCCCAGCTCATTCATATCTTAGGGCAATCGAGGGCAAAACATCGGATAGTAATTCCAATTACGGTCTAATCCCAATAATCATGATTTCCTTATTGAACAAAGCTGTGAAAGCTTTCGTTCTATGTTATCTAAATATTTATTTACTTTGTAACATCAAACTATTCCATGGAGGTATCTATACACTGAGAAAAAAATGTATTAAATCTAGGTAAAATTTTATTTATTCTAAATAAAAAGTTTATTTAACTATGTGACAGATGTTTAGTTGGTTTAAATAAACTCCGTTTTCCAGAATCAGTATATTTAGATCTAATAAACTGTTTTTTACAATACTGTTTATTAGATCTAGGTGTGCTGTTTATCTAAAATTATTAAACCATTTTGCTAGAATAAAAACAGTTTATCTGGTCCAATATACAGTATATTTTTGGACTTATTTACATTTGTCTTAGCACGTCAACGTCAACGTATGTATCGCGTGTTTGATTTCTCTTGCAAAATTCAAAATATTTTTAAAATTATACCAATTAAGTTGTGAAAAACTGCTCTAACTTAATGTTTAAATAGTTGCGCGTCAAATAAAGGTAACACTTTGCGATAAAGACTTCTACTTGAAGAATCATTAAATAAATTGTCAAAATAATCAAATTCTAGTCACGAGCCGCAGATATCGATATAACCAAAAAAGTCGATACATTGCCATTTTTAAATGTTACAGAGTATTGGCAACATTGGACATTGTTCTTGGAGGCTTATTCAAGTTAACGATTACTGTACTGATGAGTGATGATATGGCCTGATATTGCTTTCCGAAATGGAGTGTGATATATGCAACAATACATCAAGGCTGTTTAAATGTGATGGTTGTTCTGCAAATTACTGTTTAAAATGTAGCAAGCTTACAGCGTCTGAGGTTAATGTTCTAGAACTTAAAATCAATAGAGTGCTAAAAATGTTTTGTCAGAAATGTATAACATTTTACATGATAAGAAACACAACACTAGATAAAGTTAACATAATTTCGAATAAGGATGAGATTATAACTCTTTTGAAACAGAAAATTAAAGATCTTGAAGACAATATTGAAAAGAAAAGTGATTGTCAATTGAATCCTACTTTTAGTCAAATATTACAAAATAAAAATTCAAATTATGTAATAAATGCCCCGAACTTAATAATAAGCCAACTAACCGAAAACAAACCTCTCTGTTACAAAAAATCACTATAATAATTAAATTAAATGAACTAAAAATGGGTATTAAAAACACCAAAGATATAAAAAATGGAGGGATATTGGTGAAATGTTATAATGCAGAAGATATAAATAAACTGAAGAATGAAGTGGATAAACTTAGCGGATAGAGATTTATGTGACCAAACTCAAAAAACCGAGATTCAAGATAGTAGGATATCGAGGCAATATGCATATAGAGTGCACTGAGAAACACCTAAGGAAACAAAATTATTTAATCAAAGAAGACATGTTGACGATTAACTAGGTACGGGTTACCGAAAAAACTGGAATAAAAACTATTCTTGGTGAATGTTCCTCGTCACTATTTCAAAAACGAATTAATGGTACAAAGGTTTTTTTGAAATGGGAAAGTCATCCCATATATGAGAATCTGGAAATAACTAGATGCTATCAATGTCAAAAATTCCACCACAGAGAATAATTGCACAAAATCAGTTGTCTGTGAATACTGTAGCGGTAATCGTGGAGTTAACGGATAACCTAAAACAATAAAAAATTGTCACAATTGTATGAGAGCTAACGACAGGTGATCCTGATTGTCCTACCTATCAATATAATATTAAAGTGTTGAAAAGTAAAATTGATTATGGGGGACTAAATGGCTAATTGCCCAGGAGAGGTCAATATTTTGAACACTTTGGATGAATTGGAAAGTTTGATACAAGCAAGATCTGTTTGTGAAATATAAGTGGGAAACTTGACAGTGTAAACAGAACTCTAAGTTTAATACACCTAAATATAAGAAGCATTCAGAAAAATGTTGACAATTTTCTCATATTTTTAAACACTTTTGATCTTCTCTTTTGCGACGTGATAGTACTAAGTAGATGTTGGCAGGTGGAAAACTTGGATTATTTTATTATAAAATCATATCAAATTAAACCAACGAAAATAATATAAAGAATAGCACTCTTAATATTAAGGAAGAAAACAAATTACCATTCTCTAACAATCAAGATATATCTAATTACTGTAATGCTTACTTTAATAAAATAGAGATGAAAATATTTAATAAAATACAAACACCAAAACATCAGTCTCTTAATGTATTTAACAACATTACCTCTATGTATATACATTAATTTATCTGGTCCAAACTGTTATTACAATCAGGCTAAGTATTATAAAAATGATTTATTTTAGATTTTGACATTGCTGATCACTTTCCTATTTTGATAAACTTCACCAATGAGAGTCGAAATTCTACTACTACTCCCTTCCTTAAGATGAAAAATAATTCTATAACTAAAACCTTTATTAACTATGAAAAGCTCGATTACTTAATTCAATCAGAAATACTTCTTAATAAACTTAAAAATATAGTTCAGAAATTAGAAGAAAAAAAAAAGATTCAAATACAAATAACAAAATCAAATCATCGATGACAGCTGGTATTATTAATTCCATAAAGGAGAGAAATAAAATGAGAAAAAAACTTTTTCTGAATTTTAATATCCAAGACGAGTTGAAATATAAAGAATATAGAAACCGCCTAAACAAAATAATTAAAAAATATAAATATGACTATTGTAAGAAATAAATTCAAAGTAAATAAATGACTATAGAAAAATATATAAAATCATATCAAATTAAACCAACGAAAATAATATAAAGAATAGCACTCTTAATATTTAGGAAGAAAACAAATTACCATTCTCTAACAATCAAGATATATCTAATTACTGTAATGCTTACTTTAATAAAATAGAGATGAAAATATTTAATAAAATACAAACACCAAAACATCAGTCTCTTAATGTATTTAACAACATTACCTCTATGTATATACATTAATTTATCTGGTCCAAACTGTTATTACAATCAGGCTAAGTATTATAAAAATGATTTATTTTAGATTTTGACATTGCTGATCACTTTCCTATTTTGATAAACTTCACCAATGAGAGTCGAAATTCTACTACTACTCCCTTCCTTATGATGAAAAATAATTCTATAACTAAAACCTTTATTAACTATGAAAAGCTCGATTACTTAATTCAATCAGAAATACTTCTTAATAAACTTAAAAATATAGTTCAGAAATTAGAAGAAAAAAAAAAGATTCAAATACTAATAACAAAATCAAATCATCGATGACAGCTGGTATTATTAATTCCATAAAGGAGAGAAATAAAATGAGAAAAAAACTTTTTCTGAATTTTAATATCCAAGACGAGTTGAAATATAAAGAATATAGAAACCGCCTAAACAAAATAATTGAAAAATATAAATATGACTATTGTAAGAAATAAATTCAAAGTAACATAAATGACTATAGAAAAATATATAAAATCATATCAAATTAAACCAACGAAAATAATATAAAGAATAACACTCTTAATATTAAGGAAGAAAACAAATTACCATTCTCTAACAATCAAGATATATCTAATTACTGTAATGCTTACTTTAATAAAATAGAGATGAAAATGTTTAATAAAATACAAACACCAAAACATCAGTCTCTTAATGTATTTAACAACATTACCTCTATGTATATACATTAATTTATTCAAAAACAAATGTTCACCTGGTGCTGATGGTATTACTTCTTCCTTGCTTAAAAAATATCAACTTTATCTGCTTAAACCTTTACGACATATTATAAACCTGATTTTTGTTTCTGGAACTGTTCCTTCTTCTTTTAAGTTGGCTACCATATCTCCTATTCATAAGGCGGCCGATTCAACAGATATATGCAATTTTACACTTACCAGTGTTATAAGTAACTCAAGTAAAGCAAGTAAGCAAAATCTTTAAAAAATGTCTTGAGGGGAGATTAGAAAAATATTTAAACGACAACCATATTCTGTCTCCTAACCAGTATGGTTTTTCACATAGTATGACCACTTCTGATACTACCTATGAGCTCATAAAGACCATTACCATGCATCTTGACAACTATAAAATATGTCTAGCAATATTTCTGGATCTTGCAAAGGGTTTTGACACTGTGCCACATAAAGCTCTACTAGATGTTCTGAATATCTATGTGGTACGTGACTGGTGTCCGATCTCTTTGTGAGTTTGATCTTGATAACAGAAAACAAATGGTGAAGATTAACAATGTTTTCAGTGATGCTGTATCTGTTCAGATAGGGATACCGCAGGGGACAGTACTGGATCCCTTGTTGTTTAATTTGTATATTACGTCCTTGATAGATATTAGGCTAAATAATGGTTTTTTGATCTCAAATGCTGACGATTCAGTTGCTGTTTTTGAAGGTTCTACTTGGGATGAAGTGAGAAGTCATGCTGAGATGGGTATTGAGCAAATTAAAAAACTGGCTTGACTCTTTTAAACTAACCATAAATATTCATAAAACAAACTATATGGCCTTTTCAAGTTTTAGGTACTAATGAAACTATAAAAGAAGTAGAGTTTATTAAATATTTGGATCTCTATATCGATAAACATTTGAAATGGGATGTACATGTGATAAGATTGAGTAATAACCTTCGTAAGTTAATTCATAAATTCTACGTCTTACGTGAGATATTAAGACCAAAACTATTGATTTGTGTTTACAAAGCTATTGTAGAATCTCTGATTAGGTATGGATTGGTAGCTTGGGGTGGATTATATGAAAATTCCCTAAAACAGTTAAATGTTACACAAAAATATATTCTAAAAGTTATATTTATGAAAAACAAGTACCACCTAACTGAATTATTCTACAACCAGGATATTCTTAACGTTCGCTCTCTATATGTAGTACGTAAATGTACTTTTGTACATACAAATTCTAAACTTCAGATATATATATTAATCATATTTAGAATAATAGGTAAATCTAATAAACATTTGATTATTCCAGCCAGTAATACTAATAAGAATCTGAGATTTCTAAGTTGTTTAGCTACTAAGTTTTATAATTTGTTACCTAATAACTTAAGATTCTTAAAAAATCCTAAAACCTTTAATAAGAAATGCAAGATATTTGTAGTACAAAATGTAGAGCAGTTTTTGATAATACTTTAGCCACATTTACCTTCATTTTGACGTGAAATTGAAATCAACAGGCACACGCTACTGTCTTTTGTTCTGCTTATCACATTCTATGGTCCTTTTTTTGCATAGTTTAAGATTAGCACTGACAGATGTTTACTCATCTATGTGCAAATTGTAATTACTTAGATAGCTTGAAAAAGTATATATATGGATAAGTTTGCAAGACAGTCTACCGATTAAAGGTAAAAAAATTCTATGCGGGGACTTTAATATTGACTATGCTACTATTTGTGCCATCCAAAAATATCTAATTTCTATATTCGACTCTTTCGGTCTTTCAATGCATGTATCCTCGCCGACTAGAATTTCAAAAAACTCTTCTTTTATCATCGATTACATGGCGTCTGATTTTTCTCCATCAGAGGTGCATTCACAGGTCTATAACTCAGGTCTTTCCGATCACGAGGCGGTAATTTCCAGGTTTAGTTTACGTATTGGGCCCTTACCAAGATCTCGCCATCGGGGCAGAATTTTCTCGGCCGCAAATTTCTCAGTATTTCATAATATTTGCTTTAACACCAATTGGAATTTTGAATCTGATAATGTCAACACAAACTTCAGAACTTTTTTAAATAAAACTTTAAGTGCTTTTAACAAGGCCTTCCCGCTTAAGAATATCAAACCTAAGCGGCATAAACCGTGGACCACGAAAGGAATACGAATTTCTGCAAAAAATATGCGCTCGCTCTCATATATAAAAAAATTCACCGACTCCTTTCTTATTCTCGACTATATCTCTAACTATAGGAGGATCTACACTACTCTTATTAAGTCAGTAAAAAAATTACACTACCGAAAACGTCTAACAAACTCAAATAACGTTTCAAAAGAAACCTGGTCCATCATAATAACCTCAGAAACAAATCAAACCCTGTGACTCAGATCTTGCCAGGGGCTAATGATCTAAATGATTATTTTATTAATGTAAGCAAAAATGTTATCTCTAGTATCTCGCCAAGTTTGGACCCTCTTTCGTTTCTCCCTCCTTCAAAAAATTTAGCTGATAGCTTTTTCTTAAGTCCCGTTAGCAACACTGAACTATTGAAGGTAATAAATAATATCAAAAGTAAATCTTCGTGTAGCACTGATGGCCTATCAATTAGAATATTCCTGAACTTGCCACTCCCAGTCATAGAGGTCCTTACAACATTAATAAATGAGTCCTTTATAAAAGGTGTATTCCCGGATTGCCTTAAAACAGCTATAATTATTCCACTTCATAAAGGCGGCGAAAAAACTAACTCTTGCAATTATCGCCCAATTGCACTACTACCAGTGCTATCAAAAATCATCGAAAGGCTACTGAAGAATCGTCTTATGCCATTTCTCCTGAAACATCAGATAATATCCCCGGAGCAGTTCGGATTTCTACCCAACAAGTGCATCAGCGACGCCATGTTCATGTTGCTTAGAGGCGTCTACTTATCTCTCAATAACAACCACCCAACTGCCTCAGTTTTTTGTGACTATGCGAAAGCCTTTGATTGTGTTAGTCATGAAATTCTGATAAACAAACTAAATTTTTATAGAATTCGTGGATCTTCTTTAAATTGGTTCAAATCTTATCTTGGGAAAAGGCAACAACTTGTAAGGGCTAATGGTTCCGATTCTGATTGTAAGTTGATTACAAGTGGAGTCCCTCAAGGTTCAGTCTTGGGACCTATTCTTTTTTTGTTATACATTAATGATATCACGAACCTTAAAATTAATGGAAGAATTTCCCTTTTTGCTGACGACACAAGCATAACTTGGAGTGATTTTGATACAACGTCTTTACACTCTAGTATCTCCAAAGACTTGGTTATAATTAAGGCTTGGTCCGATTTCAATATGCTTGGTTTTAATGTCGATAAAACGGTGGCGTTATCTTATAAGGGAACTTTACAACCACTTCAGGTACATAACAGCACTATTGAATACGTAGAGTCGGTTAAATTCCTGGGTTTAAATATAAATAACAACCTAAAATGGTCTAATCATATTGACACCTTAACTAAAAAACTTTCTACCGCCTGCTTCGCCATTCGATCAGTTTCAAAAGAACTAGACGTTCCTTCTGTCATACTTACTTATTTCTCTTTATTTGAATCCCACCTCCGCTATGGCCTTCCCTTTTGGGGCTGCTGTACCACAGAGCAATTTCGTAGTATTTTTATGCTTCAAAAGAGAGCCATTCGTTATTTGTTTGGTCTAAATAATAGAGCTCACTGCCAATACTATTTCAAAAAACATGAAATATTAACACACTGCATTATTTATTTTGGAAACGGTATGTTCGCTGAGAAAACATATAAACACCCTCCCAGAAAGGCCACAACATGTATACCCTACCAGAAACTCTAGGCATGATATATATCTTCCCATTCCTTCCTCAGAATTAATAAAACATTCAATTATTTACAACGCCATAAAACTTTACAACAATCTGCCAGTGCATTTAAAATCTACCCCTATGCTTGCACAATTTCGAAAAAACACCAAAGCATACCTCATTGAGAGACCATTTTACAGCCTTAATGATTTTTACAGCGAGTAAGTCTCTTTAAATTGTCACACACACTTCGCTTGTTTACTTAAATCTTTTGTGAGTCATGTCCTAACTCGTAGCATAGAATTTTGAAAATCATCATATAGAGAAAAGAACTGTCGAACATTCACTTAAAACTTAATTATTTTTGTTAGGTATTGGATTAAAAACAAAATTTAATTCTTTTTTGTATACTACATTCTACACTAGTTCATTAGACCTTCTGTTTAACATCAAAACAATAAAAAAACGCTTAAACAGGTATATTTTATTTTATTTTTTACACATTTTAAAAAAATGTATACAGGGTGTTCCAAAAAAATCGGAAATAATTTATAAACAAACATCTCCCAATCTCCGGTCGACAAAAATTGATAGAAAATAAACCGAAAAACGTGGTTTATAAAGTGTATTTAAATAAGACGATTTAAGTACCTCTTTATATCCCTTTCGGTATCGCCATACGCGAAAGAAGTCGCGGATACTCGCTAGTTGCTTGTTAATTCCTTTAAAAGCTTGGTATGTTACTCTCAACCTTAAAACAATAATATCTTGATTGTTTCGGCTTTTACTTGATGAAAATCCATAATAATAATTATTAAACATAACAAAGGTTTTCGATTTTCACTTGTATTTTGTCAAACATGACATATGTTTGGTTGGAACATTTGAAAAAGTTGCTGTGCCAACGAAACATATGTCATGTTTGACAAAATACAAGTGAAAATCGAAAACGTTTGTTTTATTTAGTAATTATTAAAACAATAATCTTTAAATGAAAACAATTTTGTTTAAAAGTAACACGTTTGATGTACATTCGGAAATCGGATGCAATTTTCTGCGTATTACTTAACGTCTGCTGTTATTGGTGCAGATTTCGAACTATTTATGGATCGAAGTGACATCAAAGAGTGCCGTGAAAAATTTTCCATCAACAGTACTCAACGGTTGTTAATGCAAGAATGTTTTATTCCCAGCCAATCGGAATGCAAGGCGTGATTCTGCCGAGCACAACCTACTGAGCATTAAGCGTAATACAGGTTTATGCATGCAACTTGCTAATAGAAAATACAATTAAAATTATCTGATTAGTGATTTATAAGTAAAGATCGTAGTTGTCTATTGAGTGTTCTCAAGTCGCTAAATTTTATTAAAAGCAAATATTTAAAACTTGAGATATATTAAACACTAAAAAGTTAAATCGTAAGTAGATAATAATTAAAAATCGCACATAAAAAATATGGAATAAAAAAAAATCGAGATAAATACATACGTCTTTCTATTTCTGTCAGAGGATATTATTACATAAGGTAACCATATTTTTTGAGTCAATACAGGACATATCATGTATTTTACAACATTCACAGGGAATTATACAGGTTCGAAATGTTGATTTACTCCATAAAAACTCTCACTACATAGTGATTTACTCCATAAAAACTCTCACTACATTATAAGTTAAAATCAACATAGATCTAATTGTTTCTATAGACAGATTTTTTTTACTTGTCCATAGCCAATTCATAAAACTAAAAATCCTTTTAGTAGGTACATTAGTTCTAGGAAGGCATAGAGAAAATTCTATAGTATGTAAAATATTCTTAGTGGAATGTTCTCAGGTTCAAAATGATTAAATTTTTCTACCGACCTTTGATCAATACTTGTTTTTGACTGACGCCATTCAAATACTGATTTTCATCGCAACTAATTTGTTTATTTAGCATAATCACCTTAAACCTTTAAAAAGCGCAGAGACCACTTATTCAGCTAGTCCTAAGCATTTCTGTAAAACATTTTGACATAACTTTCAAACCATCCTCTATTTATTTCTTCATTTTATTCCAATGTTTATAAATAGTTTTTCATAGCTAATGGCAAAAATATGTTGTTTTCTCTTTCCTTCAATTTTATTTTTAAATTATCAGTCTCATTAGCAACTTCTAGAACTTTTTGGTACTTCGTAACCAAAGTACATTTGGTTACGTAGGTATTCAAAGCGAAAAAGTAACAATAGCACATCAATATTTCATCATTAAGGACAAAATACAGGACATTTTTCAGGACGGTCATAATACAGCATAGCATATAAAAAGAGAGGACAAATTATTATTACATTTGTTTTACTAAAAAGATGCATTGCAAAAATGTATTAAATTTTGGATTGCTTCTAAAACATAGGGTAAACCCGGGTGAGGTGGCCATACGGGAGAGATGGCCAACATCCAAAAAGTTGCCGGTGTAAACTTAATCAACCCTGCCCTTGCCGGCATATTTTTGCTCAAATAATTCAGTATTTCGTCAAAATAGAAATTGTATACCACTACAAATTGCGCGTGTTAAATAGATTAAATTGTGATTTTGTTCTACATGGTACTAGAGGTAGTGTTTCACATCAGGTGAGTCCAAAATAAGTTAAAGTGCATGTCTAACCTCACTTTTTGTGTCGTACTATTACTTTGCATGCGATACATATGGTGGCCATCTCTCCCGTACAATTGGGATAGATGGCCAAAAGATTTCTGGTATAGATGGCCATCTTTTTTTTAAGGCGAAAGTGCAACGTGGAAAGTAAATTTCCTTCAACTGAATATTACAAAATTAATATTATTATTATTTTGTTTCAGAGAGGATGCCGACTCGGTACAAGCGCCAACAAATATCTTCTAGAGGATCTTGGAGTCAAGATGACTTAAATAATGCCCTGCAGGCTGTAAGAAATGGGTCGTCGGTTAATGCTACAGCGCTGAACTTTGGGGTTCCTAGGAAAACCTTAGAAAGAAGGCTGAAAAAAAATGATTCAACTAAAGGACGCATGTGTTCTGATTCTCTGTTGGGAGAACAAAACGAGTTAAAGCTTGTAACTCATTTGAAGTATTGATGATGTGCGTAGAGTTGCATTTTTTTTGCAGAACAGCTTCAGATATCAAATAAATTCAACAAAGAAAAAGAAAGGGCAGGGTACGACTGGTTCAACTTATTCCTACAAAGGCATCCTGATTTGGCCCTCAGAAAAGCAGAGGGCGTCTCCATTGCTCGAAGTCAAGGAATGAATCGAGTAGAAGCAGGAAACTATTTTGAACTTCTCCAGCAAACTCTCGAAGAAAACAATCTTTTAAATAAATCCAGTTGCATTTATAATATCGATGAAACTGGGCTGCAAACGAATAATAAGACGGGTGTTGTAGTAGCAGAAAAAGGTTCAAAGAGTGTCTCTATGACTACTTGTTCAGAAAAAGGAGAAACAATATCGTGCATCGCTTGTTGTAATGCTGAGGGAACTTTTCTTCCACCCGTCTGTATCCTTAAGGGAAAATACAAAAAAGCCGAGTACGAAGATAATATGCCGCCTGTCTCTGTTATCCACATGTCCGAAAAATCGGCTTATGTCAACACCACAATCTTTATTGCATGGCTAAAAGACCACTTTATTCCTCGGAAACCTGTGGGTAAGGTACTTTTAATATTGGATGGATATGCGCCGCACTGCACTTCTGTAGAGTTACTTGAACTGGCTCGGGATAATGATGTTGTGCTATTGTGCCTTCCTAGTCACACAACACATTATCTCCAACCACTTGACAGGGCAGTATTTAAATCCCTAAAGACCTATTTTTACAGTGCATGCCAACAATGGGTTCGTGCTAACCCTGGAAGAAAACTGACCAGGCTGCAATTTGGCCAGATGCTTTCAGGAAGTTGGGGGAAGGCATGTACAGTTTCAAATGCTGTGGCAGGCTTTAAAGCTACGGGGATTTATCCGTTTAACCCTGCTGCAACACCCGATCATGCGTTTTCAGTTTCGGATGCAACTGTGGAAAGCTCACAAACTTTAACGTCTGGTAACCAGGCAGCTGCTTCTGATTCACAGCCTACTGCCAGTGCCCAAAATTCAAGGACTTAATGAACAACCGGCCACGTCAACATGTTTCCCGAAAATATCCGGTGAAGTTTCGCCGTTACCAAGTACTTCCAAAGCAAATGTCACTCCAGGAACACTTCTAGAATAAATATCGCCAGTTCCTACATTACCACAAAACGTAAAAAAAGTTTCAAAAAATCTTGGTGCTGTATTAACCACTATTGACAATATCAACAAAGTGAGAGAAAGGTCTTTAAAAAGAAAAAAAAATGTATCGAAAAAGGAAGCTAGTAAGACAGAAACTCAGGCAAAAATAAATAAAAAACTAAGAAGAGTAAGTTCGAGCTCGGAGTCTGAAGCAGATATGGTGCTAGAAAGCGATGACCAGGAAGATGACTATGATGAAAATGTTGGTTGTCTCGAAAATTATTTTAAGACACAAAAGAAAGACGACTGGATACGATGCGTTAAGCGTTCACGTTGGCTACATGAGGATTGCACCGGTTTTACTAATCTCTGCATGAAATGTGGAAAAAAATTTATTAATAATAAATAGGAACTTTTCTTCTTGTTTTCGTAACATCTTTTTTTAAACGACATTTTTATGTTATTTTCCTACTTGAATAAACATTGTTTTTGAGTTAAAATAATTCGTATTTTTATTACTAATATAATACGTGTATTTTCGTTATATAATTTTTTGGCTTATTTTTGAAATTTTGTATTGTTAATTTAATAAAAAAAATATTTGTTCAAAAATGTAATATTGGCCATCTCTACCGAAATGTAAAAAAAGATACTGGCCATCTCACCCTTATATTACGGGACAGACGACCAGTTTACATGTATCTGTTCGGAAGACTAGTTTTTCAAAACTTATATTCTAGTCTCGTGTATTTTAAATCGATGAACAATTAGTTTTGGCTAGTTGTCATATAAGTTTTAAATATTTAAGTCTCATTTCTTTCAAAATATATTAAATTATTTACTAAGTTGGCCATCTCACCCGGGTTTACCCTAGGTGTTTTTTTTAGAAAATGAAATCTCGTTCTTATATTACTTACCTCGTAATAAGGAAGTATTGTAATCGTGAAAAAATCACCCCCCGAGATTTTTTAAGATCTTTACGTTTCAGGGTCTCTAGATGCCGAAATAGTATATTGTGTAACAAGTGCGTGAAGTTAACTTTTATACACGAGTGTGATGTTTGTGGCCCGAGCCGAAGGCGAGGGTCACAATGTCACACAAAGGTATAAAAGTCTTCACGCACGTATTGCACACTATACTTTTTCTACAACCGTAAATAATACAAGTACGAAATAAAATTAAACTATTTAATTTTCTCCTTTATATAATACAAATTAAACTAATGAACTATTTATTTAATTTTCTGTTTTATAATAATTGTAACTTTTTAATAGAACTTATAGTTAATATTGATGTTTTAGATAAATAATTATACTTTTGTGGTTTGCAACAAAAACAACTTTATTAAAATAACTATTACAAGATAGAAAAATGAAATGCTTATTCTAACGAATTTGCCAATGAACTGACTGAAGAAAAATATCCTTATACAATATAGGTGCCGTTGGGTCGAGTCTAATCTAAATATAAACAAGATAGCATAAACACAACCTCTTTCGTTGCGGCATTATTTATTAGTTTAACGTTTAGATAGTAATTTAATATCTTCAATACTCTCCCTAAAACTTAACACTAATAAAAACAAATAAAATTTTTAAAAAACGTAATTAGTTATTATGTTTTACAATATTTATTCATAATCAACTAAGCCTAATTTATTTTTAAAAAACTCAAATTTAGGTTTAGACAATGCTTTTGTCATTATATCACTGATTTGCATATCAGTGCTTACATATAAAATATTAATTTCACCTTTTGAGTACAAATCACGAATAAAATGATACTTAATATCTATATGCTTTGTCCGCTGATGAAATTCTGGATTTTTAACTAATTTAATAGCACTCACATTGTCCATGAATAAAACAACTTTGTCATTGTTTTTAAACGCACCCAATTCACAAAAAAGTCTTTTTAGCCATATAGCTTCTTTTGCAGCACTCGCGGCACTTATATATTCGGCCTCAGTAGTGGATTGTGCCACACATTGTTGTTTCTTGCTCTGCCAGGAAACTGCTGCCCCACCATACATGGAAACCAACCCTGAAGTCGATTTTCTAGACTGAAAATCACCAGCGTAGTCAGCGTCACTGTAGATTTTTAAATTCTCTGAATTTCCATACAATAAACCATTTTTAGTGGTTCCTTTTAAGTAGCGCATTATTCTTTTTAACAATTTATAATGCGCCTCCGTAGGATTTTCCAGAGCTCTTGAAGCAATATTTACTGCAAATGCAATATCTGGTCTAGTTCCAACTTGTAGGTACATTAAGTTGCCAACTATTGCACGGTACGGAACAGCTGCATCCAAACTGGGCGAATTTTCAATTTGCCATCCTACTTCGATTGGCGTTGACACTGGCTTAGCCTCAGACATTCCAAATTTTCTCAGTATTTTATCAATGTAAACACTTTGATGCAGTAATATGTTTCCATTTTCGCTTTTGCAAATTTGAATGCCGAGAAAACTTGTGACGTTATAAGTAATTTTGGCTTCAAAATTATTTGATAACTCACTAATAAATTGCAAAGCCTCTTTTTCATCAGATGATGCCACTAAATCATCGTCTACAAATAGTAAAACAATAAGTTTACTTTTACTGTCACATTTTATTAATAAACATGGATCTGTATTGCTCTCCATTAATCCACATTTTAGCAAAAAGTCCTTAAATGCCTTATTCCAGCATCTCGGTGCCTGCTTTAAACCATACAAACTTTTAATTAACTTGCAAACTCGTGGTGTTCCATCTTCAAAGCCTTGTGGTTGTTTCATGTAGATTTCCTCGTCTAGAGAACCATAGAGAAATGCGGTTTTTATATCAAACTGATATAAATTTAGTTTTTCACAAGCTGCAATACTTATCACTGATCGTATTGTTTCAAATCGAACAACAGGACTAAATGTTTCTTGGTAGTCGATACCTTTTTCTTGTGAATAACCTTTTACAACTAAACGGGCTTTATATCTTTCAGTTGTCCCATTCTCTGTTTGTTTTAATCGGTAGACCCAACGATTGTCAATTGCCTTTTGATCTTGGGGTTTATCCACTAAAATCCATGTTCCATTTTTATACAAGGATTCCATTTCTTCTTTCATAGCACTTAACCACATGTCAGACTCGTCTGACTGCATTGCTTCATGGAAATTTAAAGGTTCACTTTCAGCCATCCATGCCACTGGGACACCAAAGAAGTCCGTTTTCTGAAGTTTATTTCTGTCACGGAGCACACGCGAACTACCTTGTTCTTGTTGCTGTTCTTCTTCTTCCGAATTTTCTTCTGGTGTTTCGGCTTCTTTTTGAACATTAGGCACTTCTTCTGGTTCTGAGCTACTCTCTAATTCAGTTGTGGTATGTGTCAGCTTCTCTTCCTTAAAAATGACGTCATGACTTAGCACTACGTCATGTTTTTCTGGAATCCACACACGATATCCATCAACCTTGTCAAGATATCCCACAAATATACCTTTGACAGCTTTTTTATCGAGTTTTCGACGTTTTTCTTTGGGTATATGTACGAAACACTCTGTTCCAAACACCTTAAGATTGTCAATCCTAGGTTTCTTGTCATACCAAAGCTCATAGGGAGTTTTACCTTTACAACTTGTTGGTCCCGTTCTATTTAACACAAATGCAGCGGTGTTTACAGCTTCTGCCCATAAAAACTGAGGAATGTGTGATTTGCCGTATAACATGGAACGCGCAGCTTCCATTAAAATACGATTTTCTCGTTCCGCACTGCCATTTTGTTTAGGTGTATACGGGGTGGTAATAGTATGTTTAATATCCCTTTTACTAAGAAATGACGTGACATCCTTGTTTACATATTCTTTTCCACCATCTGTACGTAACTCAACAATGTCTGTCCCAAAACGCGTTTTCACTTCGTTGCAAAAATTTTCTAGCTTGTCCTTAACTTCAGATTTTTCACGCAAAAAATACACTTGTCGATAAGCACTAAAGTCATCTTTGAATACAACGAAAAAACGTTTTTGTCCAGGCGAATTTACTTGCATCGGCCCGCACACATCCGAATGAATTATTTCGCGTGGTTTTTGTGCAATATCTTCCCGTTTTTTGAAAGTTTTTCTGTGTTGTTTACCATAAACACACGCGTCACAAAATTCGTTGTCCACGGTCAAGTCAATGTTTATATCTTTAAGAAAATATTGCACATGACGCTTATTTTGATGACATAAGCGCTCATGCCAAAGCTGAAGCGTATCACTCACACCTGCCGCCAAACACGTATCTTTCGGCAAGATCACACGCAAAATTATTCGATACAAATTACCGATTTCGGTTCCGAGAGCTACGACGTTATCGTTTCTTTTAAAAACACAACGCGAACCGTTTTCAGTCAGCATGAAATCAATACCTTTTTGCGCGGCTACTCTTACTGAAAATAGGTTTTTCGACATACAGGGTGTATACAAAACATCAAACATAGTTGCAGGGAGCCATTTTCCATTTACATAGGTTTCAGTCTCGATATCGCCATGTCCTAGGGCTGCCACTTTGTCACCATTTCCAACGTAAACGTATAAAGGTTTTTCAAATTTTTCGTATTTTGAAAACCACTCTATTTTGTTAGTCATGTGATGCGAAGCACCAGAGTCAATAAGCCAATAATCACTATCTGAACCTACTTTGATATCACCAATAAATGCTTCCTTTTTGTCTACATTTACTTTGCAGTCTTTTAATAAATGTTCTTTGGACCCACATTTAAAACAACCTTTGCAGTTTTTTAACACATGATTAGCCCTTTTGCACAATGAACATCGCGATGTAGAAGCACCCGAATTCATTTGCGACTTTGAAAAACTCCCTTTTTGAAACCCTTTCTTCTTAAAATCTTGAATTTGCATTTTAGAAAACAAAGCAGTTTTTAAATCTTCGGAATCATCTTGTTTTTCCAAGCGAAGTTCTTCTGTCAATAGTCTGGTTGTCAAATTTTCTATTGTTCTTTTAGATTGGTCAGTAGAATCCCATGTACTGTGAAAATGATTAAATTTGGCAGGTAACGTTGACAGAATTCTTGTTATCAACATAGAACTAGGAATAGTGCCACCCAATTTATCCATTTTTACTTGCCAATTGCTCAAGTTTAGATATATGTTGCGCAATATTGCCATCGATGTCCCACTTAAATTCAAAAAACTGTTTTTGTACTAATGCCAAACTTTCTTCTGATTTTAAATCATAAATACTGTGCAATTTTAACCACATCTCACTAGCAGTAGAACAATTTAACAATAACTGGAGTGGCTTGGCTTCCACAGCTGTAACAATTAGCTTACGAGCCAACCTTTCTCTTTTTGTCCAGTTTCTGAGCTTACCAGCATAATCAGCTACACTCTCCTCAGGCTTTTTTTCGATTCCATTGCAAATCTCTAACGCATCTTCACTATCCAAAATAGTTTGCATAACAAATTGCCATTGTTGCCAGTTGTCTGCATCACGCAGTTTTTCGATTTTGGGCTTATCAAACTCCATGATAACCTGGTTAATAGTTACAACACGATGTCCAAATTCTACTACACCTGAAGCACTATTACACCTCCGAAATTACTCGCGAAGTTGCAACCTTTTTGAAAACAATTATATAATTATTATTAGTGGCCTAAGTGCACTGGGCCCATAACCTATTGATGTTTTAGATAAATAATTATACTTTTGTGGTTTGCAACAAAAACAACTTTATTAAAATAACTATCACAAGATAGAAAAATGAAATGCTTATTCTAACGAATTTGCCAATGAACTGACTGAAGAAAAATATCCTTATACAATATAGGTGCCGTTGGGTCGAGTCTAATCTAAATATAAACAAGATAGCATAAACACAACCTCGACTTTCGTTGCGGCATTATTTATTAGTTTAACGTTTAGATAGTAATTTAATATCTTCAATAGTTAAATTATTTAATTTTCTACTTTATAATAATTGTAACTTTTTAATAGAAATTATAGTTAAATTATTTAATTTTCTTCTTTATAATTATTGTAATTATTAATAGTAATGTTGCAATTTGTTAGATTACTAAATTTAACTTCTGTAGCCTCCTTTGATGATGATTTGTTAATAATATTGCTGCTTGTGATCGAGGTCATATTTGGATTTTGAACTGACAAAAGTCTATTTGAAATATCATTTTTCTTGTTAAGGGAATTTTCTACGTAACCCTCAGCTACCGTTGAAGATTTCCAACCGCCGTGTTGTTTTAACATTAGTAAATCTGCACCGGTTTCAACTAGCAAGGAAGCAGATGATCGTCTGAAACAATGGCCTGTATATTTTTCTGGATGTGGTAGTTTAAAAAATTTTGCTATTTCACTAGGCAATTTTCCAAATTTGTTTATCCCGACGACTTGGCGAGTACATTTTCCTCCTTGATACTTGATGAAGAATTTGTTTTCTTGATAATTTTGGGGACGAAGGGCGGCATATTTTCTGTATAATTCTAAATGCTCGGTAATGGTAAATTTTCTTGTTATTTTGGTTTTTGTATCAGGGACGGATACAACAAGAACACTTCCTAAATCTTGAATATAGCACATTTTTAGCTTATAAATTTCGCTTCTTCTTAGAGCACCAGCAATCCCAAATATTAATATCACTTTGGTTAATAAAAAAACTTCGTCAGGAGCCTTATTTATGAACTTGAAAATTTGTTCTTTCTCCAATATTCGAGATTTTTGTGGAATATATCCTTCATTCTTCCGTTTTAAAAATGCATGAACTTTTGGATATTTACCAATGTCAATGTTATTTTTAATGCTAATAGTACTTTTTAGCATTGAATAATGACTCCATAGTGTTGATGATTTCACATTTTTTGACAATTCTGATAAATATGCGAGTAAAACATTTTCAGAAAAGGTTTTAATATTGTTCTTACTGCGCCAGGTCATAAATTTATTGTACGTGTTTTCATAAATTTCCTTTGACTTCTGAGGTAACAGAGAATTACTAGCTGTTTTCGCTGCTTCCGTAATATCTGGTGAAGTACACATTTCTATATCAGAGTCCATAATTATTGCTTATTATAACTTAAAATAATAAACTGTTCAAATTACTATTCGAACTTAAAGTGTCTATTTTAAACTGTTTGCATTGGCAATTTGACAACTCGTTACCATGACAACGATACAAATTGCGAGGCACGGCCGCCTAATAAAATTATTACCAGTGCGGGCCCGGTGCCTAAAATTAATGGCGGCCCATGCATTTCTTATTGAGCCGGTGCGTGAAGTAAATCCTTTAGGGAAAGCATTGTATTTCACGCATCGGTGCTTGAAAACAAGCTTTAGCTACTGCAATCAGTGTGTAAAATAGGATTTTAAGGACGGTTGTAGAAAAAAATGTTTTCTCAATTCCGTCGGTCTGTCTCTTCGCAACAGAGCTAAAAAACCGATTGACTTCAAATTTTGGTCAAAATTTAAGACTCATATGGGGATGATTTGATAACACATTGGTAAAAATCCAATATGGCAAAACGAAATGGCGGCCTAGTGAAATGTTAAACAAAATATTAAAAAAAACTACTTATTCAATTTATCTCAAATTTAGCACAAGAATCAAGTATTATGCAGAAATATACTGATAAAATTTTGGTACAAATCCAAGGTGGCGGAACAAAATGGCGGCTTACTAAAATATTTAAAAAAGCCCGAAAAAAACTACTTAATGGACTGATTTCAAATTATGTGCCATAACTAATTGTGATATAGAGATGAACTAGTAAAACTGCGTTTCTAATTCAAGATGGCGGAAAATATAATATGTATTTGTAAATAAAATATTTGCAATCCTGAAAAAAATCACCCTCTCAAGTTTTATATATTTTCAGGTTTTAGCGTCCCTAAATGCCAAAAAATATATTTTATCAATTCCGTCGGTCCGTTTGTCGGCCTGTCTGTCTGTCAGTTCGCAGCACAGCTTAAAAACTACTCATCAGATTGATTTCAACTTTTAGACAAAAAATAACTGTCATATGGAGATGATCTGGTAATCTTTTGGTAAAAATTCAATATGGCAAAACAAAATAGTGAAATCTTAAAAAACTATTGCTAAAAAAACAAAAATGAAGTAAGTGTTATGTAGGAATCAATAGGTAAAATTTTAGTACGAATCCAAAATGGCAGCTTAATAAAATATTTAAAAATTCAGCCTGAAAAAACTACTTAAAGAACTGATCTTCAAATTCTGCGCCATAAGTAATTGTGGTATAGAGATTAACTAGTAAAACAATGGTAAAAATTCAAAATGGCGGTCAAATAAAATACTTTTTAATCGAGAAAAAATCACCCTTTCAGGTTTTATATATATTCAGGTTTTAGCGTTCCTAGATGCCAAAAAAATATTTTTATCAATTCCCTGGATCTGTCTATTTGTCTGTCAGTTCGCGGCGTAGCTTAGAACTACTCATCAAAGTGACTGCCAATTTGAGTCAAAAGGTAATATTTTGGTAAAAATCCAACATGCTGGAACAAGATGGCGGCCTAGTGAAACGTTAAAAAATTATTACTAAAAAAACTAATGATCTAATTTCCTCAAATTTTGCAAAAAAATTAAGTGGTACACGGGAATGAATTGGTAACATTTTGGTATGGATATAAGATAGTTGGTATGGATATAAGATAGCAAAACAAAATGGCAGCCTAATAAAATATTGAAAAAATCGGCATGAAAAAAACTACTCATTACATTAGTTTCAAATTACGTGCAAACATTAAGTGTGATATAAAGATAAACTGGTAAAGTTGTGGTACGAATTCAAGATGAAGGAATAACATGACGGCGAAATAATTTTTTAACAAGTCAACGTTAAAAATCTTATTGCATTGATTTCAAATTTTGCAGAAAAATTAAATATTATATAGGGATAAACTGGTACGAATTCAACATGACGTAACAAAATGGCGATGTGTGTCAATGTAAAAACTACTTATTAAATTTATTTTAAATTATGCCCAAAAATCAACTGTAACATAGGTAGAAACTGCTAAAATATTGGTAGCAATCCACTAGGAACAAATTGGAGCGCAATAAAAATGTTTGATGATAGTATATATGTGTTACTAAATGACTGTGTACTGAACTAAATTGGATTAAATTCACTAATCCTAATAAAAGGAAAGATTTATAACGAGGGAAATCCCGGGTAAAGGAAATTTACGATTTTTTTTTTTATACAAGATGCAAGGTTTCTCCAATGGAGTAAACGCATAGTATTTCGTTATTTATTACTAATTTCTTCAGAGCACCCAAACCGATTGAAGTCAAATTAAAAGAAGAAATAGTTAAAACAAACGCCTTGAAAATCGTTGGCATAGATATTTTTTTGGGCGATATATATATATTTTAAAAATTATATCTTTTTATTCAAATCAAACTAAAAAGCATATCTTTGCTCTATTATGTATTTTGCTGTCATATCATTTGGATGTAAAGTTTCTAATTTGTGTATACTGAAACGGGAGACGACCATCAGTATCAACCTGCAAAAGCAGCATAGTGTTCGTATAGTTTTTATTAGTTTCTCCCAAAACTCTTCATCCATAATAATGGAGAGATTTTTTTTTCTTTTTAACCGACTTCAAAAAAGGAGGTTTTCAATTCGACCTGTACGTATTTTTTTATGTTTGTCGCGCTTATTGCCTGATGATGGTTTTGATGAGTCGAACGCCAAATTGTAGAGGACATTGTTTCTGCGGTGGTCCCATACAGTTTGATTTGAAATCCCTTCACCGGTTTTTTTGTAATGATCATATAAAAAAACACAGGTATAAGGGCGATAAATGCAGCGAGTTTTAGACATAGACATATCCAGTGGCGTAAGTACAATGGTGCGAGTGGTATGGTTGCACCAGGGACCGGTGGCCCTGTAAAGTCTGCAGAAAAAAACTATCGAATTAGAATTATCGATAGAACTAAAAACTATCGATTTAGAAAAGCGTACATTTAAGTAAGGAAATTACAACTACATGCACAAAACTAAGCTACTTTTATCGGTAGGCGACAAAACAGCCAAACAGCCTTTTATTTTTACTTAGCCTTCACCAGCAGGTTCGTTTCTGTCGCAGCGGAGCGTTTTACGTCGGTAAAGACCAATCGAACAAAATTTCTTCGGGGAATAGGGAGCGAAGATGCAAAATAATTACTGAACTGATAGTTTATTTTAAGTTATTTGCTATTTGCTTTGGACAGGGTGGCAGGGCCACATTACCCATAGGCCCGGATCTAGGGCCCGTCGAAAAGAGGGCCCGCCACTACCTCGCTGTAACAAAAAGCGTTTATATAATTTTGTTGTAATTGTTTAATTTTATTAGTAAGTAGGTAATTTTTATATATCATTATATTAAAGGAGGGGACAAGTGTCTGCTATATGAAAGAGAAGACTTTTTTTTTTGGTCGTCACTTTTTCCCACGAGCTTGGGGCCCGTAAATACGTTTGGGCGAAAATAATTAATCCGGCGCTGACTGCAATACTTTTAGGGAATAGGGCCGATAGGAGCCCGTAATCTCAAGCGGGCCTGGGGCCTCAAAAGTTGTATATGTGGTAACGGCTTTGGGCTTGGGTGCTAATTTTTTGTGTTATAGACAAAAGTGACACCCGTCAGTCGTCTAATCGTAAGTTGGTGTAATTAGAATTATTATTATACTTTTGAACGTTGCTTTGGTTATTTGTTTCTTTTTTTGTTAAGTTTATTTAGAATAGTTTATATGGAATATATTATGGTTGATATAAAACCTTGTTTCATTTTTCTGCGATACCTATCCGATTTGCTGGAGCTATTGTGAATGTTAAAACAAGATTTCAATATTTTTTGAGATTTATGAAATCTCCTATTTTTTTTTATTTATATGTGCTTATTGTAGAGAGGGGAGGAGACCCGGTTTTACGATTTGGCACCATGGCCCCACGTTAAAGGTATCTCTTTTGCTATCCCGTTATGTAATTTTATATATACAGGGTGACTATGAAAATGTGCAACCTCAAAAATCTAGTATTCTACTTGACATTTTCGAAAAATATTCGGTATGAATAAAACGTTATTAACCGGCTACCCTCATTATAATTTTTATGTATGTATACAGGTGGCGATAAAACAAACATGTGATAGTAATTTATATTAAATGACACTAAACAAAAATTAACTAAATAGAACCCACTTAAAAGAAAATCGCTAAAAAGTAAAAAATAGTCTTTTATTCACTCCTTAAATATAGACATTTTGAAGTCGGCACCCAAATAATGATTAACTTGTAATAGCACAGTTTAAGAAAGAGTTCTTTCACTCCTTTGTTGTGCTCCCAAAAGCCGGATTTTTTTGCGGGCGGTCGTAAATCACAGCGACCATCTGCAGCTAACAGCTAGATGCGAGGTGTATGGGACCGCGCGTTATTTTATCGCAATGAATACATCTACGGAGAACGATCAATAACTGTATGAGTTACTTAAGGTATTCATATTAATATTTATACTGGTAGATGATTTATAGACTTAATAAAAGGTTAACTTATGGACTAAATTTGATAGGTATTGACAATAAATGTAAAATAAAAATGTATTGATTATATTTGCGAAATGATGCAAAGAACTTTCGATAATTAGTTTGTTCTAATTTAAATTACAATAATTATCCGAACAACAATCAATACGTTTTCGACAGGAATATATCAAAATGTACTTCAAAAAAACATTCTGCCAAGTTCTGAGAAATAGAGTATGGGAATACACGTTCCCTAAAAAAAGCAATATCCTAATAGCATAACACTTAAATGGCTAATTCTTAAAACTAAAAAGTCGTAAATCTAATAGGTGGTGTAGCGGAAACTGGGTCTCGTTTGGCGCCGATATCAAATGTTTAAATTCCAAGGGGATGATTGCTCACATATACGTAGAAACTAAATTATATCCAACAAAAATCAATGTTTTTAAAAAAACTGAAATTATTCAGAAGATAAAACTGGTCTGCATTTAATAAGCCAAACCAAATTTTTATCCAAATTTTACAGTCAATTGAATAAGAAGATTTTTTTACATTAATTTTTTTAACATGTTATTTGGACGCCATTTCGTTCCGCTGTTTTGAATTCGTAACAGAACTTTACCAGCCTAACTCTATATCCCACTTAGTGCTTGCACAAAATTTGAAATTAAAATATTTTCTTATTCGTGGGTTAGGAGAAGGCTCAAATAAAACACACCGATTAATTCCTGTGCGACGTTTCGTATCTTTATTGGTACTTTTTCAAGCACTGGGAACATAACACAGCGTAAAATTGAATCTAGGAATTATGGGCAAAGTGCTGATACAACGACATTAACAATTCAGGTATATTTTTAATGTCAATTTATTATTTTTCAATTTTTACGCTGTGTTCTGTTTCCAGTGCTTGAAAAAGTATCAATAAAGATACGAAACGTCGCACAGGAATTAATCAGTGGGTTTTGTTTGAGGGTTCTCCTAACTCACGAATAAGAAAATATTTTTAGAATAATTGGAGAACGAAATTTTTGGAGGAAAAATATGAAATTAACCTAATAAGTGGTTTTTTTAGACTGATTTAAACATTTTATTATGCCGTCATTTTGTTTTGCTATCTTGGATTCATTCCAAAATGTGACCAGTTCATTCTTATGTAATACTTGATTTTTTTTGAAAAATTTCGGGTAAATTGGATAATTAGTTTTTTTAGTGATAATTTTTTTACGTTTCACTAGGCCGCCATCTTGTTCGGACATATTGGATTTTTACCAAAATTTTACCAGGTCATCCCCATATGAGCCTTAATTTGTGTCCAAAATTTGAAGTCAATCTCATGGGTAGTTTATCAGCTATGACACGAACTGACAGATAGACAGACAAACCGAAAGGTGCACCGACCGAATGGATAAAATATGTTTTTTGGCATCTAAGGACGCTAAAACGCCAAGATATGTAAAACCTCCTTTTTTCAGATTACAAATACTTTGTTTGGCCGCCATTTCGTTCCGCCATCTTGAATTAGTACCACGGTTTTTACTAGTTCATCTCTATACTACAATTAGTTATGGCACATAATTTGAAATCAGTTCATTAAGTAGTTTTATCAGGATGAATTTCTAAATATTTTATTAAGCCGCCATTTCGTTCCGCTATCTTGTATTACTTGTAATACTCGATTTTTTTGTAAAATTTCAGATAAGTTGGATAAGATCTTTCTTAGTAACAATTTTTTTAACATTCCACTAGGCCGCCATTTTGTTTTGCCCTAATGGATTTTTACCAAAATGTTACCAGGTCATCCACATATGACCCTTAATTTTTGACCAAAATTTGAAGTCAATCGGGTAAGTAGTTTTTTAGCTATGCCGCGAACAGACCGACAGACAGACAGACCGATAGAATCGAGAAAACATGTTTTTCATATCTAGAGACCCGGAAACGTATAGATCTGAAAAAATCTCGGAGGGTGATTTTTTTCACGGATACAATACTTCCCTTTTATGAGGGAAGTAAAAATATTAACATATAAAAGAACTCAATTTGAACACAGTCGGTTCATGCTAGGCTAGGCAGGAGTCATTTATAGTTTTGAAAGCTGAATGTAAATTTTTAGAGCAAAATTAGTGATGGTTAACATAAAATTTGAGAAAAATCGGTATTATGCTCATTAAATTAATAATAAACAACTTTTTAAAAGTTCTTTAAATATACCTTGCTGGATCTTGAGGAATTCGAAAAGATCACACATTTCGCTTATTTATGTTAACGTCACATCCATCAATACTGCAGTAAGAAGGATGACTAGCTTGAGAAGCCATCTCCAAAAACTTAAATTTAAACGCACTCTTATTCCAAATTCTATATTTTTGCTCACCGCGTACAACGCTCCGTAAATTATTGCGGAATAGCCAAGTACTTGGGCTATTTAGAATATAAAAAAAAAATATATATATATATATATATATATATATATATATATATATATACACGTATTACCTATACTTACTCAGTGGCAGCTCGTGGTAAATTATATTGGGAGGTAAATAACAAATTTAAAAATAGGCATACTTAAAATAAAAATAAATATCTTATCTTTAAATTTAGCATTAAATTCTCTTGAAGTTCAGGACTACTCTTCGTTCTTTAGAACTGGAACAGTGCTGAATGACACGTTCGTTAAAATTGCACGCACATTCCTTTTATAAACAATTTCTCGATACTTAACATTGCTAAAGCGGATAGTCTACCTTAGCCCAATTCCTCAACAAAATGCCCTCGAAAAACCCCTGGATTTTTAGACAAAGCCGTTTCATCATGGCCACGTAGTGCCAGCTCGAATGCCCCACAAAATTTTACACAATCTATAATTTTGTTTAAAATATAACGATTTTTGGATACATTTTCATTAAAATCTCTAAGGGATTTTCTATAAGCTGGGTCTAGCTGAGTGCGAATATCAACACTTGCGACCGTAGCATAGTTCACCGAACATTTTATGTGATCTGCAGAAAACGCATGTTTTTTTATTTTTTCTTTTAAGGGTTTTAAGTCTTTAACACCGGTTTTGCACCACAATGAGTCCGACGAGTCCTTAGAAAACAAGAAATAAACATAACAGTAAAATGAGTTAGAGACTTCACAACCACATACCCAGTTAGCTAAATCGTACATATTTTTGCGAAAGTTTCGATGAACCTCTTTATTTTTGTCTTTACTAGTTTGTAGTATAATAAGTTCTGGCAAATTGCGACCACTTACCTTGAATTCGGTTATTTTCTCAAAATTTAGTTCGTTAGCACTCTTCAGTTGTTTAATTTTTAGCACTACCGACATTTTATTTCATCTACATTCACAACTTAAACATAGACCACCTTGAAAATGGTTATTTTTGCAAAATTAAGTTCGTAAGCACTTTTTAGTTGTTTATTTTTTTGCACTAGTCACTACTAACATTTTATTTCCTGTATATTTCCAACTTACACATGGATCATAAAAATAAAAAAATATATATTACAAAAGACAGTACATAAATCAATTTTCATCGATTAAAAACATCCGAAACAGTATCGAGTTAGAATATCGACCGCGCGACCTCAGAACAATTGAATTTCCGCATGCCGACGTGATGCCGCGACCGATCGATCGAATTATGAGAAGAGACCGGCTGATGACCCAAATTGCGATTTCATATTCCATTTGCTATCACGTTCGGCTGCCGCTCGGTAGCTGTGAAATCTTCGGGTACTTTCGTCAAGCTTTAACGTAATCAGGGCAATTCGAACTGCCCAGCCTAGCTTAGTATAGCCTATTTTATTATGCCTAGGGAATGCAACGAGACAATTCGAACCGCCGCGCGCTGCTAATAGTGTAGCGTATTTAACTTTTCCCAAGGTTCGCGTTTTATTACAACTATTAGGAGGGACGGTCAAATGAATAATTTATTTTCTGAAATATTTTTGGGGGGGTCATTGACCAAATGACCCTATGGAAGAGCCGCTACTGTGCTTTCTAGTAACCTTAAACCTTTTGACCTAATATAGATTTTAATACGTTATTCAGAGAGGGTCACGTCACTATTTTGAAGTCCAACTACCGAGTAAATTTGGTCGGTGCTGGGGCTGGAGTTGTTTTATAATTTATATGTTACCTAGGTGTATTTTCTATAACACGGCCGTCAATGAAATCTTCATGCACTAACCAATCCAATAGTTGCAAGACCCCAAAATATTTCTGCGCAATTCGTTATTGGTCTTTTTAGACATTTATAAATGTCCTGTAGGAAATCAATAATGTCATTTGTCTTTGGACTCAGTAACTGGATGGAAATTGCCGTTCCACAAAGTGGTCCTGAGAGCAAGCGATTCGGGCATCAGATTTAAAAGATATAAGGCTAGCTATATATTTGACTTATATGTAAGGTAATATAAAATACATCAAGTATATTCCGTAATGGCTGAAAATAATAATGTAATAATTAAAATATTATTTTTTACTCATTAGCGATTTTTTTAAAGTCGTGTATTTTTTAGTATTTCGTTACCAGGAAAATTCGTAATAACTACATGTCCGTTAAACCAAATTTCAGGGGTACAACCATTTCCCTCCTTGCGATATCAGTTCGAAAGGAAATATACGCCACTGAGTGATGAAAACATAGCTTTATCGGCTACAAGCTGTTGTTGTATTAACAGTAAGTCACACATAATGCTTATTTTTGCCATTAAAATCTTTATTATTTTTAGCACATTTTCGTACAAAAAAAATCATCATTCACGTCTGATTTTATTGTTGCACGTGACAACTTGTTAAATCCAATTAGTTTTATTACCTCATACGGAAATGAACTAATTGTCTCTGGGCGGCGCAACTCAATTAGCACTTTATGGCAACCAGTGGTGTAGAAAAAAGACAGAAGTGCTAGAAAATTATACATTTATATTGCGTTTTAGTTTTGCGTGCAATTTTCTTTTTAATATAAAACACCCTTGAAAAACGTATTATGAATACAAAATTGTATTTTCTCCTGCTGGACCAATGGGAGACCTTGGTTCATGCCGGCTAGTATCTGCCCATCTGACTCTTGTGAGACAAGAGGCACCCCTATATCTATAAAGGTAGGGTTGGAAATATCGGGGAAAAACCGAAAATGGCGGATTTTGTTTTTGGCCAATTTATCCAGAATGGTTTTTAAGACAAATAAGATGGCGTATACGACACATCTTTATTGTTTTTTGTTAACCCGCAACCCGCCTCAGCTTTAATTTTTCTTATGGCCGCCATATTGGATTTTTCAATTTTTGGAAAGAGCCTAAAATTTCGAGCTAGTGATATCTCACAAGTGCATTAAAAATTTTAGCATCGTCGAAATATTACACTTCCTAAAGTTAGGTTTCAGTTTTTTTCAAAAGAGGCCATGATTTAAAGTAATGTTAGCCCTCAATGTTTTTCTAAGGAGGCCATGATTTATCTGTAACAAAATTGGATTTTGACTTTAACGTTAAGTTAAATAGTTGAAAGTATCAACGCTGTGTTTTAATAAGTAGTAGGTACGCTTTTATCTCAGTAAAATCATAAATCTGACACATAAATTGTCAAAACCTATAGAAAATGGCAGGCATTCCGAGTTCAAATGAAGAAAAGGTTGACATGTTAGCTCTGTACTTTCAATCATACAGAAACACCGACGTTACCTCAGCAAGGTATTTGGAGATGTACCCCGAACGACAGAGAGTTTTAAAAAAGAATAAGTACCATCCATACAAACCCATAATAGTACAAGGACTTAATGAAACTGATTTTCCAAGACGACTACAATTCTATGAGTGGTATACTAAGAGATGTAATGAAAATCTTGATTTTGTAAATCATGTCTTTCAGCAGGTTCACGAATTGTAGAGTCTTTAATAGGCACAACCGTCATCATTGGGCTGTGCAAAATTCTCACGAAGTGACAGAGGGACGTCTACAGATCAGATTTGGAAGTAACGTTTGGTGTGGGATCATTGGTAAGTTAATCTAACCAGTCAGAGTATAATCTAATAAAAAAAAAGTAAAACGTTCTAGTCTAGTCAGTCAACTTATTTTTTTGATATTGTATTACATTTTTATTCAATCATTTTTTATTGTAGTTTCGAAGAACCTATAAAAATAGAATTGATTTCTATAAATTTATTAACACTATCTAAATTTTCTGCAGATTTAGCTAATTCTCTAAAATCATTTTGATTACCTGAATTTAATGATTTATTATTAGCCGGGAAGCCTAGTTCTTGCGTTATGAAAAAAATACCATATTAATCAAATGTAGAAATATTTTTCGATTTTCATTACGATTTATAGAAAGGCGTTCAGCTGTATTTCCGACTAATTTAAATTTTAAAGCGCAAGGGGTTTGTTCTTTTGATACTTTATGTTTTATTAAGTCGCGATGTACTTCTTTAAGATTATTATATCAATGAAATAAATTGATTTAGTATTTCCGAAATTAATATGCAATACCAACAAAATAATTTATCACGGCTATTACTTCCTGCTAACCAAATATGTTTTTCTTTTTCATAATAAAGCTGAATAGGTTTCAACTGTATACATTACGGGATGTTTCGATAATTATTTTTGGAAAGAAAATATCTACTTTTTAATGAAGATAATTTTCCCCTTATAATTTATAGTTTCTAGTACCACCCGGCCGACCCTGCCGCCCTTGACTGACGCACCTATTTATAAATTATTAATCATTTCAGGCAATCGACTTATTGGACTATTTTTGTTTGACTACAACCTAAACGGGCAGAGGTACCTAGAGCTTTTGCGAAACCAGGTTGTACCAGCCTTACGACCTATTCTAACGGAAGATGAATTAAGAAGAACTTGGTTTCAACAAGACGGATGTCCGGCTCACAATACCATTCAAGTCAGGAACTTCTTAAGAGAGCAGTTTGACGAAAGAATAATTTCTTTAAATGGTCCAATATCTTGGCCTCCTGGATCCCCTGACCTGTCGCCCTTGGATTTCTACCTCTGGGGTCACACAAAGAATGAAATCTATGAATTTGATTCCCCCGTGACCATAGAAATCCTCAGACAAAGAGCTCTGGACACATTTAGAAATATTAACCGAAATACACTTACCAGGGTTGTACGAAAAACAGTCACCAATTGTCAAAAATGTCTCGATGCAAATGGACGTCATTTTGCAGATTTGTAAATTAATGTTACCCACTTACAAAGTAGTTAAAGCTCATTTAGATTTTTTACGTCGTTATTTACGTTCATGTTGTATTGAAAATTCAATGCGTTCAATACATTACTTACTTATTAATGTAATCTTGTGACAAATAAATCATGGCCTCCTTTAAAAACATTGAAACCTAATTTACGAAGTGTGATATTTTGAGGACACTAAGATCTTTAATGCACTTGTGAGATATCACTAGACTGGAAATTTTAGGTTCTTTTGATTCAATTGAAAAATCCAATATGGCGGTCATAAGAAAAATGAAAGTTGAGGCGGGTTACGGGTTAACAAAAAGCAATGAAGACGTGTCGTATACGCCATCTTATTTGTCTTAAAAATGCTGTCAAATTTACCGTTCTGGATATACTGGCGAAAAACGAAATCCGCCATTTTCGGTTTTTCGCCGACATTTCCCAAACTTATCGATCGATCGTAAATCTGAAGCCAGATATCGAATGCAATAAGTTTCCTCTAAAACTTTCCCCAATTAACCTTTGCTGTAGGTATAATAGGAGCCGAGATCCCTATATAGAGAAGCGAATCTGGGACACACTGTATATCCAGCATTTTTTTGTAAACATACAGTACCGGGAGGGAGAAAAATGTTATATATTATATGGGATGTAAGTACGTTAGCCATGTTAGGCTGGCAAAAAAATTCGAGACTGGCTAATGTACTTACATCCCATATAGTATATAATATTTTTCTCCCTTCCTGTATTGTATGTTTACAAAAAGATGCTGGATATATTTTTGAATTTTTATTATCATTACATTCGATAAGTAAATGTTACTTACAATCCTTATAGTACAAATAACTATTTACATTGACACATATCGCCATTTTCTTACGTCATGTTGAATTCGTACGTACGTAAAATTTAAAGTGAGTTAAACAAGATTCTTTCACGTGGAATGTTTAAAAAATTTATTCGGCAGCCATTTTTTTTTGCCATTTTAAATTCGCACCAAACCTTTACCAATCTATCTCTCTCACACTTAATTCTTGCACAAAAATTGAATTTAATGTGGCTGATTTCTTAAATATCTTATTAGGCTGCTATTTTGTTTTGCTATCTTAGATTCATATGAAAATGTTACCGTTTCATTCGTATGTAACACTTGATATTTTTGCAAAATTTGAGGTAAATTGGATAATTTTAGTAATAATTGTTTTAACTTTCTAAATGGTTCTAGTAAACGATTCTTTTCTTGTTATATTAGAGTGGTGTATTATTTGGGGTTAGGATCCAGTAAAAAAAAACAAAAGTCGTTTTTTAAATTATCGTAGTTTCGTAACTTTATTGTTGCATCCTCAATGCAAGTAGATTTTATATTCTGCATGAAACCCTTGTCAGTCTACCTACTTGACAGATATTTCCTAACTCCAAATAATGCAACACTCTAACATAACAACAAGAAGTTCGTTAACGAAAACCATTTGGAAAATTAATATCTGAAAAATATCTGCGCACTAACGGAGTAGGGTAAAGACTGATAATATGGGTTCATGCAGAATATAAAAATCTACATATGTGTCCTGACAATGCAACAATAAAGTTGCGAAACGTCGACAATTTAAAAAAAGACTTTTGTTTCACCATACTGGATTTTTACCAAAATATTGCCAGATCATCCTCATATGACTTAATTTTTGGTCAAAAAATTTGAAGACAATCGGGTTAGTTTTTAAGCAATGCCGCTAACTAATAGATAGACAGACAGACCGACTAGAAACGCTAAAGTTTTACTAGTTGATCCCTACACCATAATTAGCTATGGCACACAATTTGAAATCAGTTATTAGAATTAAGTAGTTAATTAATTAATTAAGTAAAATGTTGGTTTCGTACCAACATTTTATAAGTTGATTCGAACATGATACTTTGATGTTTGTGCAAAATTTGAGATAAATTGGATAAGTAGTTTTTTAGTAATATTTTTTTAACGTTTCACTAGGGCACCATTTTATTTTGCCATATTAGATTTTTACCAAAATATTACCAGGATTTTTGATAAAAATTTGAAGCCAATCGGGTAAGTAGTCTTCAAGCTGTGCCGCGAACTGACAGACAGACAAACAGACAGAGAAACGGACCAACGGAATTGATAAAACATATTTTTTGCATATAGAGACATTGCATTTCATTGTATGATTAATTTAATATTATAATCTACTACTTTACTATTAAGTTTAGTGATTAATATGTACGCCTTGTTGGTTTGATTTACTTAGATTTTAGTAGTTTTGTTATTAGAAGCGGTTACATTGTTCATATTTAAGCGAAATATAAATTCAACACTTTTTGCAGCAAATTTCGGTACACACAGTGTCACCTCTCGATAAGTAGTTGATTTTGTACCTATATCTGAACTAAAGATATAAAGGAATAATTTTCACTAAATGGTACAAATTTAGCGTTCGCATTATAGATGTCGCCAAAAAAAAAATCAGTTCAAATATAATTGTTGGATTTATTTAATTTTGCCGAATTTAATAATTATATACCGTATAAGAAAAACTTCAATTAGCATTTTAGACAAACTATTTATTTCCCATATATTTTACAGAGTAGATATAAATTAAATTTTATTAATTTTGAAAACCTGTTTTCGAGTCCTTTATACAAGTCTTGGGATTTTCGTTTTCCTTGGCTAGATATGCTGCATTTTTAGATTCGAGCGTATATTTTGTATAACTCTTCTGTCGCTGTAAAAAAAAACCAAATCATTAGTACCCCAATAAATTCTTTGATATAAAGTCGATATTATGTATTAATATTGAACTGTAAATACTTGTATTAAAAAAAAAGGTTGCCTTGATAAATATTTCTTTTCAGATATACATAGGATTATTTTTAGACTATAGATAATATTATATACACCACTTCATACTTTCTCTTAAAGCTACATTTTATTATTCGTTTTGCTGTGAATATGTAACATATAGAGTATAGGGTAGATGTGCCTAACTTCGGCCACACCCCAACAGTCGGCCATCTACACACAAATCGTTAAAAATTAAAAAAATGAGAAATAATTTAAATTTAAAATAACGAACTCCCTACATCTGGTCGGTTTTCCCGCCAAATTCCCAAGTATTTCGGTAGACATAACCTAGAAATTCTAAATCAAGACGCTAGTTTATTCCTGTCGGTTTTCGATTGAATTTTGATTCTAAACTAATCTTAAAGTTTGTGTTAAGGTGCAAGGTGCAGAAAGTAACTACTGTATAGCTTGGAATTGGGTAAGTACTTTTAATTTACTTTTATACGATTCAAATAGACTGTATTTAAATATTTATAGGTTAAGTTCTTAGAAAATTTCATTTTTTAACGGTTTTTTGCCCCGGCCGACCATTGGAAAGCGAAATATGTTCATTTCCTAGTGTCGGCCATAGTGGCCGACATTAGGACTATTGTTTTCTTTTAAGCTTATTTCCTATTCAGTCTATCTTACATCAAATCATTAGTCTTTCTCTGTCAGACCTGATAAAGTGGTAACTTCAATCAAGCAGCCATAAGTCGGCCACATCATTATTTACTCTAAATTATTTTTATTAAGTTCAATATAGGGGGGCCGAACTTTGGCAGTTTGGTGGCCGACTATTAGATTTTTTTTTGCTAGATAATCTTTATTTTTTTTACAGATTTCCCTTCACCAAAAGTAAAATGCCCCAGGAAAAGCGAGTTTTTTTTTAAATACTCTGAGGAGTCTATGGCTCGGGCTCTAACGGCAATTAGAGAGGAAAATTTAAGTACCTTTACGTACTTTAAGAGCAACAATACAAGACAGGATAAAAGGAAGAGTTCGAGAAGGGCCTAGACAAATGGGTAGAGATCCAGTACTTACAAGAGAGGAAGAATCAAAAATAGTAAAATGGTTGATAGATTTGTGTAAATGTGGATTCCCTCAGAAAAAGTCTGATCTTATGGACACAGTAGGGAAAATTGTTGCAGATGATAAGAGGCAAACTCCCTTTACAAATAATCGTCCAGGGGAAAAATGGTATAAATGTTTTATAAAGCGACATCCAGAATTATCGCTTCGGGAACCTGAAGGATTAACCAAAGGAAGAGCTGTTATTACCGAACAGTACATTAAAAAGTGGTTTTCTGATTTACGGGAGTATTTGGAAGAAACAAATAATTTAGACATTTTACTTGATCCAGAAAGAATACTTAATGGTGATGAAAGTGGCTTTAATTTGTGTCCCAAAACTGGAAAAGTGTTAGGTCCCAAAGGTGCCAGGAATATTTTAGAAATAAGGCGAGGAAATGACAAAGAAAACATTACTACACTTCTTGTTTTTACTGCTAGTGGAAAAACTACAGTGCCATGTGTGGGTTTTAAGTATATTCGAATTCCAAAAGCAATTTTAGACAGCAGTGATCCATCATGGTTCATAACAAAATCAGATTCTGGATGGATGAAAAGTGAAGTTTTCTATGAATATGTTTCCACTCAGTTGCTTCCTTGGTTAAAGTCACAAAATACCAAGTTTCCAGTACTCTTTCTTATTGACGGTCATAAATCACATTTAACTATGGAACTTAGCCAATTCTCCTACGAAAATGATATTATATTGTACAGCTTGCCCCCCAATACAACCCACATGATGCAACCGGCAGATGTGGCTGTTTTCAAACCCTTAAAAACTGAGTGGAAGAAAGTAATCCGTCAATGGCTAGCAAAACCTGAAAACCGTCACTCTGCTGTTACTAAAACAACATTCTGCTCACTGCTTAAGACTGTTTTGGAAACACCTGCATTACCTCAATACATCATAAAAGGCTTTAGAAAATGTGGACTTTTCCCATTTGACCCGGACGCCGTGGATTATAGCAAATGTGTCCAAAATCACTTGGAATCAAAGGTAAATGAGAATAAGTCCAACGAAAATCCGATCACAGATGAAGAAATTGATGTCGCCAGAAGAGTACTGCTAACGAAGTTTGAAGACAGACTCGAGGAAAGTTTCACCATCGACGAATTGGTGCATCAACTTAATAGTTTTAAATCAAGTTTTCAAGAGCAGCCACAGGAAAATCTAATCGAAAATGAACAAATTGAGACAAATCAGAGTCCTGTTAATTATTTTGAACACTTAGAAGAAACCGAGGACAGATTTCCTATTCAAGATTTGCCTATCATATTTCTTGATGATCCATTACCAGAAGTTATCAGTGCTGGTGTTAATTCTGATGTTTATACCACTGAAAATGATGTACAAGAACTTTTAATAGAAAATAACGAAGGTAATAATAATAATAATGAGGAAGAAGAAGAGAGAAGCAAAACAGATAAGGAAATTATACCTAAAGAAATAGAAGTTTTAACTAGTACTAATCAAATAGAATCTAATACGAAGTTAGAAAAATTAAAAACTGAAATAGAGATGCCAGAAGCAAGTCTTGAAATAAATGATACCATAGAATTGAAGAAAATAGAGGAAATCTGTGAAACGGCTTTACCTGAAGTGAAAATAGGAGACCATCTAAAAACTGACGAGGGTGATCAAAAACTTGATTTGCAGGAGAATAGCTTGGGTGCTGATAGCGAAGTAATTCCATCAGATGCCAAAGAACATAAACCAAAAATTAAAATACTACAAGACATTAAATTAAATATTTCACCAATTGAAAAGCATTTATTTTATCCTGCACCAATTACAAAGAAGAGGAAAAACATGGATCCTCAACCAGCAACCATCTCCTCCCCAAAATATAGGAAATATTTGGAAAACAAAAGTGCAAACGCAATTAACAACAAAAAAACACAAAATAATGGAAAAGGGAAAGGCAAACAAAAAAAAAGAAAAAAAACCTAAAAGTACAGCTGCAAAGAAAACCAAAGAACGGTGCTGGGGATGCAAGGAAGAGTTGGACAGTGACTTAGATGAGGGGGATTCGGAGCATGTAGGCTGTGATAATTGTCCCAAATGGTATCACTTAAAATGTACCAGAATATCACATGCCACTACAGTATCCATGTTAAAAGAAGATTATTTTAAATGTGACTTATGCTAATTGTACCTGATTTATTTTAAATTTGTTTTCATTTTAAGTTTTTATTATTTATTTTATGTTTTTTTTCTGTTTTTTTAAAAAGTATACGTAAATGTTTAATTTTTATCTATTTTATTAGAAATAAAGGCTTTGATACGTGTTTTTACTACAGAATTTTTACTAAACTACCAATAAGTTACCTAATCCAAATTATGTATGCCGACCATTGGTAAGCCTTTGGCCGATTATTGGATATAAAGTGGCCGACTGTTGGGCTTTTACGAAAAATATTTTATTTTGCAAAATACAATTAGTTGCCAATAGATGACTCCATTCTTCTATATTCAGGGTTGCCAACCATTGAGTATTGAATTATTATGTGAAAAAATTAGGTAGCCAACATAAAACAAAAAATTTTAGTGATTTATTTTCTTAAAACAGGCTGTTAAATGGCCGACTATTGGCACATTTACCCTATATATGGTATTCCGCCACCTTAGTTAACCAAACTTCTATATGGAAAGGAAGCTGGGGGAACACATTTTTCACTTTTCTTGTCAGCTGTAGATAACCCACAGGTCTTCAGCGCGAGTCTAAGGAAATAATCCAGGAAAATCTTGGAAATCCGTTAGCGGGATTTTTCCTCAACACCGCAATAGTTTTTCGGGCACATTATAGTTTGCACTGTGAGTGTTATTTTTCGTGCTAGAAAATCTCTTTAAGAGAGGATTTTACCTGAAGATTGGACCAGACCGCCATTTTCCATGCCCTTGTACTTGGCACGTGAAACCACTTTCTGACTAGAACTGAGTGGCCCTATTGGATAGGTAATTTGCTTTAATATCATTTATCCTGAAAAGGGTATTTTTTTTCTTAAATTTTGCTTGATTTGCGATTTCGTAATTTGGTAACTTTTGTCATTTTTTTTTTGGAATCAACTTTCTCTCGGGTGAGACGATTGTTTTTTCGATGCAACAGGGGCTAGTTTTTATATATTTTTTTTAAAATCTTAAATATTAAATGCAAGTGTCAATTCATACGAAGACACATTTTTAGTTTGAATTTCGTCGAACATCTTTTACCTCAGTAATTTGATTAATTTTCTTATTATATTAACCATATTTTGTGTATCGTAAATTGGCTCTATTTTACTTTAAAATAAAACCACAATATTTAAGCAGCTTGCATAGTGTGATTTGATTACTGCATTCGTTCTTTTTAATAGACAATAAACAGATTAATAAATGGCTTGCAGAGGTTTTCAGTAACAATTAAGTATGACGTAAATTGCTTTTCTTTTAGATTATGGTTTTTTTTTGCATTTTGATTTGCCGCTGGAAAATAATTAGTTAAATAAAACCCTTTTTTAAGCTGGTTATATTATAATTTAAATATATTTGTGCCTTTTGATTTTTCTTATTGCTGCTTTATTATATCTATATTTTTTGTAAGTATTCTCACAACGTTTCGCTTAAATATTTGCTATTCTTCTGGTATATACATACCTTCTTTTGTTAAGATTTTGCTATTTTTTTTTATTTTATTCTCATTTCTATTTAAATTGGCCGAGGTCAGTCTAAATTTTCTATTTATTTTATACGGGAAATTGTTAGAGTAATCGATTTTGTTACAAATTTATTTATTGTACATTGAATTTAGTTTTATTGGATTTAGTTATAATAATGAGCTTAAATTTTTCTTACCCAACGTTTCGATTAATTTTAGATCATCATCAGGGCCTAATTTTTTTTAAGTATTAGAATTATTTGTACTTTATTACGTATTTCTAATTTAAAACATTCGGATTCAGTCGAAACCTTGTATTCATTTTAGTGTTAACGCTGGTTATTGAGATTATATTTGATAAAGTAAATTTTAGAATTTTCCTTTCCGGTCTTAGTTTGTATTTGTGGATTTGTTGGATTTATTGACACAACGTTTCGACTAAATTTTCGAAACCCATCAGGGTATTTTGTGCTTATTGAAGGTATCATTTTAAATTATTTTATTGTATTTTTTTTGTTGCTTGCGGTTTTAATTTATTTAAAGAAAAGTTCTGATTAGTGTCTTGAAATTAATTAAATATTTTTTTTATACTTCTCGGTAGTACTAAATTTTTAAAATTAAATTATTGTTCTGACACTTCAGTTAATTTTGAATCAGTAGAAACCTTTTGGGGATTATTTTTGAATTAATTAAAATTATTTGGGTTTTCGTTATAGACTTTGAATCACTATGAAAAATTCTAGAAAATGTATGTTTTCATAGGGTTCAAGTCAGCGGCCAACTGTAAGTCACAGTCCTAATTTCAAGTCAGGGGCTAATTGCAACTTCAAGTCACAGACAATTTCAAGTCACGGACTTAACTTCAAGACTGGGGACTAATCCCAGTTAACACACTTATTGTATATATTTTTCTTTTATACAGTAACGGATAAATAGATTTTTTTCTTAACTTTATTTGTGAGTTTTATTTAGCTCACTCTTTTTCTTTTAAAGTATCAAGAGGAAGCAAGTGCCTCGAAGATCAAGGGGCTTTCCAATTTAAGTCGTTATAAATTGGTGGCGCTCATTTCTTTTTTTTTCCTCTCTTTTTCTTTCTTTAAGATTTCTTAAGTTTTCCCACGCCCTACTCTACGGGTTAGTTGAGCTAGGGCATCTACATTGCACGCTCTGTTGACCACGAGCTGTAATCTTGATACCTTTTTGTGATCGAAATAATTTAAAATAAAACAGTAATAATAATTATTATTAAATGAGAGCGTAGCAAACTTGTACCTTGGTTTTAAGAAAATCCAGGGTTACAAGAAGTCGAGGAGTTCATGGAATATTTCAATTCGCTTGTAAAATTTTGATTGGTTATTGGTGCGAAAATTTCGCTGTAAACCTTGCTACTGTAGAATTTATCGATGTAATTTCAAATTGTGCAGGGTGAGTCAACGATTGGAAAAAGTAAATTTACGTCGAACAGGTAAAATCTGGAAACAAACTGTTTATGCTGTGGGATATATATGTAAGTCGTGCTCATTTTAAAAATATTTTAAATTATACGAGGTGCGTCAAAAAAGTAGGACAACTAAAAGTTGTATTTTTTTAATGGGACACCCTATATTTGACTTAATTTTTAAATTCTGCATAAAATTCTAACACTTTTTTGTATAACATGTTATATGGCTAAAATTGACACTTTCTTAAATACTTAGCTTTAAACAAAAAAAATTTGATGCACATCTATGAATAGCAAAATAACGCCTAGTTGTGCCACTAAAAATAAAGTATTTTGCTTCTGCACAAAATAAGCATGGAATAAAAGACTGTTTTCGAAATATTGAAGATATCACATACAGGGTGTCCAAATTTAAATGCCCAAGTTTAACATTTTCAAACCAATTTATTTCAGTTTTTTTAAATGGAACCCCCTGTATATTTTTATTTAGTCTTGTTAAGAATAAAAAAATCTACAACTTTTATTAAACGTATTATATACCTATCTTCAATAGTTTTCGAAATATTTTCAAATTTCCTTTTTTTGCGTAATTTAGAAAATCAACAACTCGATCAATCAAAGTAGCCATTGAAAAAAACAGTCTATAGCAACCGGCGACTAAATGTATGAAATGTCAAAAACGTGTTGTTATTAGTGCATTGTATTTCGTTTTTCGTATTCTCGTCTAATTTAAAGTGAATTTTTCACAAAATGAAATGATAGATATGGTCTATATATTGTGTGAAGCTCAAAAAACTTGCCTTCTAAAGTGGCCTTTCAAAATGTCATGGAGAGATTTGATGCTAGTGGCAATGCGGCATATTTGAAGAGAACAGTTGTCAATAAAATTGCTACAAATCAAGATAAAGAGTTGGAAATTCTGCTTCATATAGAAGAAAATCCCAGTTTAAGTAGTCGACAACTTGCTAGTTTAACTGAGACATCACAATCTCCAGTAAGCAGGACCACAAGACGATATAAATATCATCCATATCATATGGAATTACACCAAGAGTTACACGAAGATTTTGAAAGGCGTGTTAACTTTTGCAACTTAATGATAAGGCGAATAGAAGCATATCCGGACTTTTTATCGAACACCATGTTTTCCGATGAAGCTACATTTAGAAGCAATGGAGCTGTAAACAGGCATTAAATGTTTGGTGTGGAATCATTGGAAACCATATTATAGGTCCGTATTTTTTTAACGAACCACTTAATGGACCAAGATATTTAGATTTTTTGAACGTTGAGCTGCCTATTCTTCTCAGACCAGTTAGCATAGAAGAAAGAAGAGACATGTGGCTGCAGCAAGACGGTGCACCTGCTCATTACCATCGGGACGTTCGTGAATTTTTGGACGCTAATTTTAATGAAAAATGGATTGGTCGTAACGGTTTTATCGAATATCCACCCAGATCTTGCGATATAATTCCATTACATTTTTTCTTGTGGGGTTATAATAAAGATCGTGTTTACATCTAACCACCTACAGCAAGGGAGAACATGCAGGAACGAATCAGGGATGTATGCGCCACTATATCACCAGACATGCTAATTGAAACTAGGCAAAATATTATTAAAAGGTTCAAAATGTGTATTCGTGAAAGCGGACGCTTATTTGAGCATCTTTTAAAATATAACTATGAAAACATTTGATTAACTTTTTTTTGTATGACTTTAAAAATTAGTACCTATTAATATAAGTTTTCGACTATCTAAATTGAAATATATTCCTTCATCGAAGTGCATTTACTTATTTGCAAACTAGACAAGTAGATCCCTTTTTCAACACAATTTTTAAATATTTATAATATTATGCCAGTTCACGGATCCTTTGCTTTGAAATGTAAGATTCATTCCAGAAACATAATGTTGTCTAAAGAGTTCGGAAATGGCCCTACTCACCTTATCGTTGGGGGACAAAACTTAACACGGATTTTAAAATCTTCAGCGTGTGACTCTTGGTTTAATGTAATATGAAATGGATGATATTTATATTTTCTTGTAGTCTTGCTTACTGTATATTCTGATGTTAAAATCTTAGGGTTATTAGATCATTTTTTCTGTAGCAATTTTATTAACAAATTATTATATTATCTAAATTTTCATTGGATTAATATTAGATAATAAACTATTGTAATCATATTACATACTTTTGTTTTACTGACAGCTACTATGGCTACTTTGATCGAGTTAGTAATTTTATAAATTACGCAAAAAAAGGGAATTTTAAAATATTTCGAAAACTATTGAAGATAGATATATAATACAGGGTTATTCACGCAACCCGTTCATTAAAAGTTTTTGATGATGCCATTTAGATAAAAATTTAAAATTTTGGGACTAAGGTAAGGTCAAAGGGTACTTCTTTTCTGAAATATTTTCAACTTCCTGTCACTTCCGGTTTAACCGGAAGTTGGTATCAACTTGCTTATTTTGAATGGAACGCCCTGTATTTTATGATATTTTTGGATTCTACGGAGAATTTTATTGCTATTTTATGTAGCATGTCCTATACCAAACGTTCTTAAGATTTTTGACCTTGAACCGAAAATGAGCCTTCGCGGTACCAAATTTTAAAATCTCATATTTTTGTAAGTTTTGAAGATATAATCTTCATATTTTGCAGACGATCGGTAAATAATCTTAGGTTTCTATTTTTTTTATTGAATTTGTCTATTTTTATACAGGGTGTCCTAAATTCAGCGGCAAAAATTCACATTTTCAAAGCCGCTAAAGTCCGTTTTTTTAAATGGGACACCCTATAACTTTATGCACTATCAAATATAGAATTTCATTTCTATCGAACTGTATTAAGGTTCAATATACCTATTCGTAACCTTTTTCGAAATAATTGGGTTTTATAAAAATATCGTATGTACTTGCTTAAATGTTTACACGTTCCAATGGTGATCCATGGAAAAACAATTGAGATCCAATATCCAATATGACAGACGATTAGTATGCGTTATTTATCGAAAGCTGTCAGTGATAAACTAAATCTTCTAAATCGAAATGGAAGAATACTCAAACGCTGATAGTCTCAATCTATTTTATATTCATGGAGAATGTTATAAAATTTTGGAGAGAACGTGTCGTGTGTTTAATGAACGCCACCCTGATTTGCCGCCAATGAACAAGTCAAAATTCAAGAGGATTGAAACGAACTTTTTGCGTTTTGGCAAGGTTAAAGTTACAAAAAATGTTCCGAAACCAGTGACAAATGCCGAGGATAACGTAATAAACACACTAGCTTATTTCCACGCAAACCCGCAAAGTTCAATACCGTCTGCAGAAACCGATTTGGGAATTTCTTCTTCATCCGCCCAAAGAATCTTGAGCGAACATCATATGCACCCTTATTCCTTCTAAAACGTGCAAGCCTTCAGACCTGGTGATGACGTCGGACGAGTAGAATTTTGCGAATTCGTGTTTTTGAAAATTCAAAAGGACCCTCAATTCCTTTCAAAAATATTTTGGACCGATGAAGCGAAATTTTCTAGAGAAGGAATAACAAATAGAACAAACAACATTTCTGGGCAGCAAAATCCGCACGCTTTACGCGAAACGCGTTCTCAAGAGAAGTTTAGCTTCCATGTTTCGCATAGTATTAAATGATCGGCGCGAATTTCAATGAGACAATTTAAACAGTGATAAATATTTGGAAATTCTACGAGGGACGGTTTCTGAATTTATAGAAGAAATTTCTATTGGTGAGCTACAAAACTATTGGTATCAATTAGATGGGTCATCAGCACATAATTCCGCTGCAGTTTATCTCCAATTATCTCGAATTTTTGAAGATCCTTTCGATTGGTCCCAATGGCCTTTGGAGATGGCCCCCGCGATCGCCTGATTTAACACTAGCCTTCTCATTCTATGATTTATCAAAGGTAAGTCTATGCTTCCCCAGTAAATAACCAACAAGATTTACTGGACGGGATACGAATAGCTTTTTGCCGAATTAGAAAACGGACAAATTCAACGAGCCACAGCAACTGTACAAAGAAGAATTGAAATGGGCTTCAAAATGAAGTTACATATACATAAACATTTGTTATAATTACTTTATTATTTTATTTATTTATTGTTGATTGTTAGATTGCTATAATTTTTAAGTTCACTAAAACAAGTTTAGAACAGTCTCGAACATGGTTAAATAATGTAAACAATTTATTACATTTTTTATAACTTTAACTTTTCCTAAAACGAAAAATTTTCAATAGCAATACGTACTCAGCCAAGCAGATGTACACAAC
>JAUTXW010004760.1:0-119557 GCA_030620095.1 Kuschelorhynchus macadamiae
TCATATTGAACCTCTATAGTACTTCACAATGTCGCCCCCGTACAAAGTAATATGACGGAGAAAAACGGTCACTTTTGGCATACCCGAATAGCCCAAAGTCGAACTGCATAAGTTAAAATTTTGATCAATCTTGTTCACTGGAATCAGTGCTGGCTCCCCTACTATAACTACATTGATGTGTTAATTTTGGAAAAATATGAGTTCTGTAGTTTTTCAAAAACTAATTGCAATATTAGATATTTTTTGACATCCGGTATTGAACAGAAAATTAATTATTTTGAAGCAGTTTATGAACAATTTTACAAAACATATGAAAAAAGAAACTAAGCCACTTTTGAGGTTGATGGCTGTGATTCTAATGGTTCGATTCCTTCTAAATCGTTGTCTTCCTCTGAAAATGATGAGATTTCGTCGTCACTACTTGAAGATCCCAGTGTGATAACTAAATCATCAATAACCGTTTCAATTTTGCCATCTACTTCCCAGTATTTATATTCAATAGAACGAACATGTTTAACATACGATTTCCAATTTTCAGCCGGTATTGAGTCAATCGCTTCTAATGTTATTTTATTTAAATCTTTAATTGAAAGTTCACCGGTGTTGCGCTCTCGAATATATTTTTACTCCTGCCCATGCAAGTTCAATAGGGTTGAGGTCGCACATGTATGGAGGCAGCCTCAAAGGTGTATGACCGGGGTTACGTAAAAGACCGTCAATTTTATACTTTTTTTCTCTAGGCTTGTTAGCTGATATTACTTCATATAATTGATATTTTCTCCATGTTGGATCACATACAAGATTGTTCGATTTAAGGCACGATATCATATGAGCTTTTGTAGAGTATTTAGTTGGCATTTTATCTTCTACGTGAGAATGGCAAGACGCATCATCCATTACCACAACTGATTTGGGAGGAATGTTAGGTAGAAGTTTCTCGAACAACCACTTTTCAAAATTATCTCTATTCATCTGTCCATGATAGTCTCCAGTTATTAGTCCCGAGCGAAAAACTAAAGCAGCACCTGGAACAAATCCGGCTTCTGAACCAGCATGAACTATAATAAAGCGACTACTAGAGCGGATTTCTTGATGATAGATATTTCACCCGCCAGTGAAAAATATTTGGTCTCTCAATGAGCAATTTTCGGTTATTTTGGCACTTGCGCCAAACAAAACAATTTGATCGTAAAAGCCTATTTAAGGTTTTATACCCGTACGGAAAATCTATTTTGTTCTTTACAGCACGAAGTAGGGGTTTGCAGGTCGGAACCTTCTTCAAGTTTATATAAAAATCCTCTATTGTTCGTCGAATTACTTGAAAATCACTATTGTCAATTTTATCTTTGTATGATAATTACTAGGAGATTTTAAGGTTGAAGTAGAACATGAGTGATCATTATGTTCTCTTTGAATTTTTCTTACACTACTTTCCGAAACACCAGTGTAAAATGCAGCGCGTTCTGTTCGATTTTGAATTGGAATAGTCAAACTATTATTTTCAGCTTCTCTAGTACAGGCCTCTATAACGCTCGCAACAACTTCACGTGCACCGCTTCGAATTGTTTTTCCTCATTTGCTCGCCATTGTTACTTCGAAATAATAATTCAAATTCAAGGCAACGCATTTATATAAAAATGAAAACAAATGCTCAAAATGTATAGGCGCCTCTGGAAATAGCTTGAACCTTCTAGCGACAAGTGCATGGAGACTCTAGGCACATCCCAATTACAAGTGGACCAGTGCGAAATTTACTAAATCCTCGATTAATTTTCCATACCGCTTAGCTGGCGCACTTTATAGGTGAAGCGGCAAACTATTACAACAAATAAAATAACATAAAATTTATTTGCGTACACAAATGTTACTTTTCCGCTTGCTTAAGACTATGAACCTTTATTTTAAGGACCGCCCGGTTTTCTTTCGTGTCCCGCACTTTAATTTCTACGTAATACAATAAATTGGATAATTAGTTTTTTAGTACATTTTGTTCTGCCATATTGGATTTTGACAAAATGTTTCCAGGTCATCTCCATATAAGCCTTAATTTTTGACCAAATTTCAGTCAATTGGGTAAGTAATATTTTAGCTATGTCGTGAAGAAACAGACAGACTGACGGAATTGAGAAAATATGTTTTTCGGCATCTAGGGGCCCTGAAACGTGAAGATCTGGAAACATCTGGGAGGGTGATGTTTTCACGATTACACTAGACTAGACTGGGACCCAAATCCGTAAACACTACGCTAGCAGGTTTACATCTGAAAATAAGTAAATTCTGCTCACATTCCGATATGTTAATACGCAATATGCCAGGGTGCCCAATCCGAGAAGCATCTGGAAAAGTACGTCATGTTCTCAATCCTAAAATTGTTTCTATAGGCCCGTAATATAGTAGGTTTGAAGAAATAGGTATTAGCTAGCTCGAGTTAGGGGGGCTTTTGGCTTTGGCAGGTAACCGCTACCTATGAGGTGAAAAATTTTTGCCCAACTACGTTAAAGTATCAAAGCCCAAAGCTAGCATCAAGGGATGCTATGAACCACGCACACATCTTGGGGGATTTTGATGCAGGATCAAATTTCAATGAAATTTTAGTAATTTATAGATCTCGACTTCCTGATTAAAAATCTTCATGGGCTGAAGTCAATGGTCTTAAAGATACAGGGTATTAAACTTTATCCAAATCCTATATAAAATACATGAGGAAACTACGATGATAACAAATTATTTTTTTAAACATATTTAAAGTGTAGTACTTCCCAAAGTAAGAAGATAGTTTTATGTAAACGTAGGTCCGCAAATGCTTTATTCTAGATGTACAGGGTGTAATAATCAAAACCTAGATGATACTTCAACGTTGTTGGGCAACATTTTGTCACCTTGTAGGTAGCTGCTACCTGCGAAAGCCCTCCTGACTCGAGCTAACTAATACTCATTCTTTCAAAACTACTTCCTACTCTCCTATAGAAAAAATCTTAGGGTTGATACTGTTACGTAAGTCTGTGGTGACTGGGATATTGGTCTATATGTCGTTAACAAAAGCACATCTATTTATATTCAAACCTGATCTTCCGATTTAATATAATAATGAAACACAAAAACGATTTAAATATTATAATTTTATTATATTATTTTTAAGTACATCTGTTGCGGTTAATAATGAAAAATGATATCCAGCAAGATGACCCTGCTTCTTTGCCAAGCTAGCATTTTTCTCCCAAAAATTTCAATCACCTTTTTTCAGATATTCTATCCAATTTGGTCTTTAAAAAGCCATACAGAAAATAAGCCACTGGGCAGTGGCGTAGTCAAGGGAGGGCGAATGCTTTTCGGCGACCCCTGCCTTGTTGGCTCCCACTGTGACAAAAAAAACATTATTCAAAAATACCCAAGGGATGCAAACAAATTCTTAGTCGGTCAGACTAAGATTTTTTTGTCGTTATTCTCCCAATTTACTCTACAAATAATCTGTTATCTTTGAACTCCGTTCACAGTAACCCCATCATCAACGTCATTTTGGAAGAAATAAGGAATAATTATCATTCAGTTGTATTTTTTAAATGGGATATATATATATATATATATATATATATATATATATATATATATATATATATATATATATATATATATATATATATATATATATATATATATATATATATATATATACATATTATATATATATATATATATATATATATATATATATATATATATATATATATATATTTATATATATATGTTGATTTTTACTCCTTCACAGATGGAAAAATACAATGTGTTTTTATTCCGGGTGTACATCCGTTCACTACTGTCGTTCTGAAAAGAACAGTTTTGCTGACGTTTCGCCAAAATCACATTTGGCATTTTCGAAGCTTTCTTTCTCGCGTCCGAATAGAGACTCTATTCATGACGGATGTACACCCGGAATGAAAACACATTTATACATACATATACATTTTGCTACATCTTGCTAAATATAAATATACCAGGTTTGATAGTTTTATCTTTAAAAACACATAACAAATTTGAGAAAAACTCTACCATAAGAAGCAGTGAGATAGAGTCTTTCGAGAGCACTTTCGAAATGAGCTTTGTCACTAAAGATTATTTTGTGAAAGAAACCGTTCTGTTCTTGCTTTCTGTCTAATCAATTAACAAACTTGACAAATGACGTGCGTACTGTTTTCACACGTCATTTGTTCACAATTTGAAGTCAATCGCTTGTTTGGAAATGGGTGATAAATCCACTACAAAATTTATACCAGACTAACACACAGATAAAGCAAAAAAATGCATAGCAGTGTAATAAACCTGTACTGTATTTGGACCTATTTATTCTCTCAGAGAAATACTATCCATCGCAGGTTAAAGTCATCATGATAAAAGGAGCATGCTTTAGTGGTAGAAAGTGGAGTTGAGGACAAAAATTTGGTAACTCTTTTCACTTTTCCAAATATCCAAAACGAACTTTCTCGAAGCTGTGCCGACATTTTTTACGTTGTTTAGTTTTTTTTTATATTTGACTGTCATTTGTTCTGCATTGACGGATCCAACAGCTGATTTCTTCTTCTTTGTCTCGACGGCCTCAGTGCCGGGTCTGCTCGTCCATCCTTCCTTCCAGCAACAGTGGAAACAAGAGCAATATACCCGTTATAACTTAAGCCATCAACGTTAAATCTGGCAGCACTGCTGTAGTCCTACCTTAGCCATCTTCTGGACTATTTGTCACCTCTTGCCTTACCCACAATAAAAACGAGTCAAAGTGATCAGATGTCCTGTTATGTTTGTAGTGCTGGACTCCTTGCACTTGTAGTGAACGATTACACTGATTTTCCTGCTAATTCAAATAGCAAAAACTACAATTTTCGCAAAGCCAACTTTCCTCTGCTCTATCAATTTATATCCGAAACCGACTGGAAATTTCTAAACACGACTTCTGATATTTCGGATTTTTATGACAAAATATATAGTTTGTTTGATTTATCGGTCCCTTTATTTAGCCCTGACGCCTACATAAATATTCATACCCAAGATGGTACACTGGTAAAATCCTGGGAGAAATCAAGGAAAAGGCTCGGTTGCATAGAAGATGGAGGTTATCGGTGAAAATAATAATCAACACTGCATATAAAGATTTCCTGTTATAAACTGAAAATTCATTAATTCACGAACCAACGAAAGAGCGATGACGCTGGACATGTTCATAATTACCGTCCAACTTCTCATAGACTTTTGAGATGTGTATTTATGACAAAGTTTTCAATCAAGTTAAGCACCTTACATCTCCGAATCAACACGGATTCTATCACTTAAGGTCTACTGTGCAGCAGGATCTCTACAGTATCCGAGATTGGTGCAGACAGAACCTCTTACCACTAAATGTCCAAAAATGTATGAAGATTTCGCTGTTGCATCATGAGATACATTTCAATTACACACTTAATGGAGCAGCCCTTCCTAATTGTGATACTGTTAGGGATTTGGGCATCATCGTTGACAAAAAACTATCTTTCAACCAGTATATTGATGAGGTCACTCGATCAGCATTGAAGTCTCTTGGTTTTGCTGTGAGGTCTACATCGGAGTTTGTTAACTCCAGTAGTCGAAAATTATTTATAATATAATAATAATATAAATTATAATATTTGTAAAGTTTAAACTACTATACGCGGCTCCGGTGTGATTTCCTTCTTACAGCATACACATAGTTAGACTGGAATCTGTCTAGCGCAGATTTTTTAAATGCTTATTGTACAAGGAGGACGGTGTCTACCCAGTAAAGGGGTTCAATCACGAATTGCTCTTAAATCGATTTAAAATTTTATGACTAAAAGATGCCACCGTTTGCGCTAGCCTGCTGTTTTTATATAAATTGTGCAATAATCTGATTGACTCCCCAAATCTCTTGTCTCAACTCAACTTTTTGGTACCCCAAATAAATTCTCGGAGGCATCAGATACTCTACCTGCCAATGAGCTATACTAACTTAGCCAAGAAGGCACCTTCTTATAGGGCGTATGTGTGGCTTAATTCAGTCAATTACAAAATAGATATTGATTGACTAAAGTGATTCTGTATTTGAACTCAACTTAAGCATATCTTATGCAGGGCTGTCTGTATTCTAGTTTGCCTGTGCTAATACTCGGTTGTATCTGGATATTTTTTTTTGTTTTTGGGTTGGGTTTTTGGGATTTGTTTATCTGTTTGGATGTTTTTATCAGCCCCATAGTTTAAATATAGCTATCTTAAGGAAATTTGAATTATAAATAGGTATTACTGTTTATTGTTTAGTTTATCAGCTGTATTTGAATTGTCTTTGAATTGGGATTTAATTCCTGTTAGACAATAAATATTTTGAATTTAAATTTGAATTTGAATAGTAAATATTTTTCGAAATTGTTGAGATAAACCGTTTACAAAAGATAAGATTAATTAACTGTTAGTTTTGGTTGTTATAAATATATAAAGTTTTTTATTAATTCATTTATTATTGGGATATCAATAGATAAAGAAACGCACGCGTCCGAAGCACGCCTCTGCAATCCATCTTCAGAGACCGAATACTTTTGCTGTTAGTAGAACCCCCTTTACTATAGGCCAGCAGGACAGCTTAGTTTTTCAGCATTTGTTGCGTACCCATAGATTATGGCATATAGATGGTTGGCATGTCACTTAGGCGTCACGGGGAAGGTGGATATCCAATCAACAATCTAACACATACAATTTAAATTGGACATAAACGCCAGTTTATGACGAATGCTATCTATTTTATAGCAGTTTCTATATTCCAGGAAAATACAGGAACACAACACAGAAATAAAGTGAAAAAAATTAAATTTTTAGTTTTTTCCCTCAAAACAAAATTCATAATTTTTGTAGAAATATTTATTTAACATATTATTAAAAAAAAATTATATTTCATGATTCGCAAATATTACTCTTTATAGAGATTAAAGTGAGGATATTTTAACCGCCGCTGGAGCTTTTTAATACAATTCTAAACTTGAAAATCAACGTTTCCCACAACTCTGGCCGGAATTTCGATTTTTGCACAAGGGTACCAATTTGGGTTGGCGTGGCCCTGAGGAAAACTATCACCAACGCCAAGAGTCTGAGCTATTTCTCAGGCTTTATTATATATTTATATATATATATATATATATATATATATATATATATATATATATATATATATATATATATATATATATATATATATATATATATATATATATATATATATATATATATATATATATATATATATATATATATATATATATATATATATATATATATATATATATATATATATATATATATATATATATATATATATATAAATTCTGTGATACTATATTTTAATTTATCCAAATCTTCCAGTGCTACAAAAAATTGAAGCATTTTAGTGATAATATTCATATTTTCTACTTCGAATCATATGATACTTGAATTTATTATTATCCTCTAAAAGGCCTCTAGAGCTTCAATGAGATGTGCTGTCAGCCCTTTTGTAACTAAGGGAATGGCACTATGGAATGAGCATATTTTACGGCAAAAAGCCGTAGCGATATGCACAGAATACGATAATCAATTTCGAGTAACAGGTTCGTCATATTGGAGTTTTCCAGTAAAACATTGCTTTGAAAAATTTGTATAATTTTTTTTCGGAAAACTATGTTAATAACTATTTTAATTATTTTGAAAGAGCAATGTTTTTAACTGTCGCATATTCACGAAAGGTTGATATTTAGTTTCGTCTTCATAGCATTCACGTTAAATACCAATATTCAGATCTAAATATTAAAATTGTGTGATAATTTGTAATATAAAAAATGAGCAATGATATGAAGTGGCGCCTCCTTGTGCTTTGCACCACTAGCACCCCCGGGTAGGCACGACCCTATCGTTCGGGTTGATGAAACACCAACAAAGGAGGTCTATAACTGTTTCATCATCCTGTTGTTTACAACCTCTGCCAATAGGAATGTCACTTAATTTCACATTGGGAAGATGAAGGATCAATTAGATCCCGTGTTGTGGTGGTCTTTTATTGGTGTATTATTTTTTATCTATTTTTGATATTTTTTGGCCATAGCTGCTGGATACAGGTAAACATACAGGCAACGCGATGGACAATCTAAAATAAAATTCTTTTTATTTAACTCATTTATATTATTATTGATATAGCACTTAGGTAATGTTCTAGTTTTGTGTAACATTTTTTGTATTAAAAAAACGTCTAGGATATAACACACTTTATATATTTTATGCAGAATATTTTTACACATGGTTTGTAGTTTCAAAAACATCGTGTTTTCTTTTCTGAAAATTTCGTGTGAATATGGGGCCGCGTTATTTATTGGTGGCATGCATGAAAAACAATATCAATAATATTTTTATGTTTGTTTTTTAAATTGTCTAAATATAGTTGCTTATGTAAAACTGCTTTATATAGAATTGCTACTAGTTAGCGGTGAGAGTTAAACCGTTGTGCTCGGCTCCTGTATAAAAATTTTGTTTGCTTTATTCGAAATTAGAATTAATTATTTCTTTTTTATCTGCTTATCTAAACAAAAACCTGTAACTAAGTAGTTAGTGCCAATTATAGTAGCCGGCAAATGAAGTAAACACATAAACACATTAATACATTAATGTGACCTTTAAAAAATATGCAGCTCGAATAAAAACAAAAATATTTTCGACTTGTTTTTGATGCAGCTCAGTTTAATTTGCATAATGCAAATATTTACTATTTATTTTTAAAACATCACCTAAGTATAAATATACTTTAATATAAGCCAAATAAATCGTAGGGGTGTATGTAATGAACAAAAATTGTCTGTTCCAGACTCATTCTATTAACGAAGTAAAGTTTATCTAAGCGTAGAGTGAGGTAATATGGGGTGTTACAGAGACATGTTAAAGGATGTGGGATGATGAGAACCACCGCGTAGGTCAACGTGACTGCTCGAGGTCCACGTCCTTTTAGTTGGATTTATATGAAAATTAAAATATGAACGAATAGTGAAGTTAAACATTCACATGATATATAAAAATATTCGTATAAGAGGTATGATGTTTTTTAATTAAAAAAATCTGCGCGAATGGTTGCTCATGTCTGAAAGAGGACTGACGTATTTGACAAATAGACCACTAATTGTGCATTTGGCAAGAAGTATGACCAATGATTGTTGATCACACTACTTGCATATTTGATAAATGGGAGTTAATTTGCCAAGGGTTCATTAATGTAATTGTCAGTTGTCATTATCGTTCCATCTGCCGCATTCGTAGGGGTTGCTATTTAACGAAATTGAAACAGAAAATTTTAATTATGACAAGTTTGAATTGTACACAAATAACCTTTGACGTGTGCCATATTTGTAGTAGGCTATTCATACAACATGAAAAGTATTCACAGGTGAAGATTATTTGTCACAGTATTCATTGATTCAACAACTAAAAAACAAAGGATAAACTTAGAGAAGGAAATTTCAAGTGGTTATGTGGATATGTCCAGTGATTACCCATGGCTATGGAGCTGTTTCAGTTCTCGGCATGCTGGCTGAGGTGCCTTTAATCGATGGTATAAAGGATAACGACTCAGACCAACGAGAGTTTTTAAAATCACGCTAGGCTTGACCTGATCGCATATTTAGTGTGCCTAGGAAACTAGGATATGTTTCAAATACTTTTGAATAGAAATACACCTAAAACTCGATGACCACCATGGAATGAGGCAGTTTGTCAAATGTCTATCCTAGAAGTAATTGCCGACATCGATTTCCATAAATTTATTTTTGAAAGACCCTGTTAAATTTACCCAGCTGAGAAAAATAAAACTTCCCCATAATGAATAATACGTGCTTTTGCAGATTACGATGCATTATATGAAATGCCATGAAGCTCTGGTGGATGTAGGATATGAGTAGCGTCATAATGGAATAAATAAACACACAGACATTTTCTTCGATAGTTCAAAAATGCGATAAAGCTAGGCTATTTCGTTTAAAATAAAAACATACACGTGCTTTTGCAGATGGATGAAAAACAAGAAATAGAAGCAAGATGTAGCGTATGCAATGTCATGAAGCTCTGGTGGACGTAGGATATGAGTAGCGTCATAATGGAATAAATAAAAACACATTTTCTTGGATAATTCAAAAATACGAAAAAACTAGGATATTTCATACGTATTTTTTGCGCACCCTGTATACCTTCAAATAATTTTAAATTGTACTCCTATTTAATCCGCATATTATAACCTCAAAGTTATAACTAGAAAAAAATACCGTTTACCAGCTAAATAGAGATCGGAAGGTATGGAGCGCCCCACACTCTATATTTTAAAAATTGGATTTTCTGTTTTTCTTGTGAATTGTATTATTTGAGGGTAGAATTACTTGTACAAAGTATGGTTTTATAAGTTTAATAAACATCTGGATGGGCAAGAGGGAAACGCACAGGGCCCCGCGCTCAGTTAGGTCTCACATTTCAACCCACAGTGGCCTCTCGTTTCAATCTGCTATACCAAATCGCGGACAAAATATTACACCCCACACGCTGTCAGCAAACATCTAGACCCCAGAAGTGTTCACTTAAAAAAGGAGACTGGTGCCAATAAGGGCACCTATTTTCCAAAATGTCAAAAAAAGAAATACTCTCTTATGGACAGAACCTCAAGTCCAAAGAAAATACATGAAATATAAGTAATTACACAGATCAACAACCAATGAAATTGTGTGGACGCAGGCCTGTGCCATAAATATTTGAAGGTCTATGGAGCTGAGGACTAGTGGTCCAAGAGCCAACCAACGACACTAAAACTTAAGCTCAGCCGATTGTACAAAGTTTTTTGCTCGAACATAACCGGGGCGATGCACATTCCACCAACGAGATTGTGTCAACGGGAATTACAACGATAAGATAGGAAAGATGGTAATTTTCGTGACTCAGATTTTGTGCGAAAACTCTCCATTGCTTCTCCTATTCAAAATCCGGCATATCGCGTCTCGTTGTTCAACTGGACCAAATGACAATATGGCGGCATCTGAACATCGTCTTTGACATCACACGAAAATCAATCGTAAACCACACAGGATAGTTGCATCGGCGAGCAAGTGTTGTTGCACTGACGTCGCCTGGCCCGCTCGAAACATTTTGTGCGTTATCTCCATAGGAGGATAATATGGTTTAATGCAATACCTACCCTATGAATATCGGCCAATAAGCAATGGTCAATTGCTCATCAAATTGTTTTAGAAATTTATATTTGGACAGAAAAATAAATTATTAGGAAAACATTTAAAGATTATGTCAAGATAAAAATATATATTGAGTGCCTTCTTATGAAATTTTGGTATATTATGTTCTTTTATGACAGGATGACATTTAAAGATTATGTCAAGATAAAAATATATATTGAGTGCCTTCTTATGAAATTTTGGTATATTATGTTCTTTTATGACAGGATGCCCCAAATCGTTAAATAGGAATAAGCAATTTTCCGTAATTTAGGTATCTAAATGTATTAATTTAAAAAGTGATTCTCAAATAAGAAAGTAAAAAACATATTATTACGATTTTTTAATAATTGTTTTTATTGTCATATATATTTTTTTTTTCAAAAAAGTAAAAAATAGTGTTTTCTAGAGATTACAAAAAATACCTAAATATAACCACTTTTACAACGAAAACGGAACCAAAAACAAATTATAAATAACTTTCAGATTAATTATCAAAGTTGATTTGCATTAATTTCAAAAAAGCAACAATTCAGAGCAAAAATTAAAATTAAAAGTCCTTGCTATATGTTAAAAGAAAACTCAACAAATTAATAAAAAAATAATAAAGAATCCAAATATATCTATGGCCTGGCACGTGATTTTTATAACTACTTTTGCAATTATACATAACACACATATTCCCAGACATTGTTGTTTTATGTAGACTTCTGCAAAAGTAAATATATCAGTTAGTTTTAATTCTTTCGTTAGCCAATTATGTTTCACTATGCACGAACAACACTTTTTCAAACTTGATCTATTACCACTTGTAAATACTAAGGAATATTGAAAAAACAATACTTAAAAGGTGAATTTATATTAACTAATACTAAATCTTTACACTGAGAGAGCCGGAGTACGTAATGACCCGTGTCATTAACCTTTGTGGTCGGCGAGAAACTGGCGAATGTTACGCTTAGGAGAAGTAACTTTCCTGTGTGGTTTACGGTTCTTGGACATCACACTGTTTACAGGGCGATTAGCTTATCGTTTTTGTCCCTTTGTTTACGTATATTAAACTGCTTTAGTGTATTTTTATTTATTATTAGAAAATTGTTTTGTCCCAATTTTTTACATTCCCCTCAAATGAATTATGCTTATGACTTAAGTGAACTATTGGCTAAAATGGAAACTGATAAAGTAATATTTTACATGACAGTTTGATTGATAATACCATTCCCGCGATTTTCTGGCCTGATTATGACTATCGAGTCGAAAATATGCTCACGTAAAACGCCTTTGTTTATCTATGTGGTTACTTATTAAAAAAATGTTTAGGTATTCATTCTTGTTATATATGTGTAGATTTTTCTCAGCAAACAAAATCTGTGGATGCCAAGACAATGTTTACTAAAACCAGGTCGCCTTGTGAAACGTTTTTAAATTTTGTTTATCGGTTAGAAAAAATATTTAACCCAGATTTTGATCACCTGTTATCAAATCGGGTATATCCTACTTTTATTTTGAAAAAATGAAGCACATACCGTTTGTACATCCGTGTTCTGATTTTCCAATAGCTTATGTAATTAAACTATTTATTTTAACGTCTTTTAAATATTTAACAGCTGCATCACAACCCTTGTCTTAATACGCCCATTTGCTTTTAAAAATAAAACTTATAAGGAGTAAAAGTGTTAAAATTTTATAGAATGACTGTAACTTGACTTGTTTGTAAATATTTTATTTGTATAAACTAAATAAGTGTGTATTTGTGTATTCCTTACAAATATTATTTAATATTTTCGTTGTTAAGTTGAAAACAAAAATTTAATATATGTATAAAGAATAAAACGTATATATGTCGTTGAAATTAAAATAGAATAATCCGTGTGTGTTCTTCTATCGTACAAAGAAAAAATCGCGTAAATCGGACTACCGGTTCGGCTGTATGTCGTGTTATCATTTTTTATTCTCGTCTTAAACACTCTGTATATTAATACAGCTCTAAAGTAGAAATTGATGGTTTAGAAGACCATCATATATGCTAGATATCCTTAAATAACTTAAATAACCCTATTTCCTTAACATTGTGTACACTGGGAATTAATAGAACATGTATATCTTTATTGACCACATATATATATATATATATATATATATATATATATATATATATATATATATATATATATATATAATAATAAATCTCAAATATCATAAATTGATGTGCGCTGATCACCGAGTATATTAAAAAAGCAATATTCAAAGCTTTAATACTCGTATAAGCTTCACATTGTGTAAATATGCTCCAAAAAAAAAACACTTATCCCTTATTTTCGACCCTCTCCTGTATAACGTAAGGTAATGGCGTAAATCGACCGAACGGCTCGGCTGTAATCGGCGCGCAAACATTAAAAAAAATATATACATACGGATCGAATTGATAACCTCCTCGTTTTCGGGAGTCTGTTAAAAAAATATAAATAATATAGGGTAGTTCCGCCCTCTTTAGAATTCAAGTTTTGGAAAAAAGATAAGTACACTCCACTGAAATTTGACACACGTGCCAAAGATTCGTCTCTTTTTCACTCGCTCACTAATTTTCCTCAGTGTAGCACGATTCCAATAATGTATTATGCGATACTGTAGGTATTTTTTTTACAGTGTATTATGAAAACCGGCAAATTGAAAAGAGGGGGAGCTAGGCTCGAGCAAAATGTGAGACAAGAAGATCAAACGATCTTGTTGGGGTAATTATCGTTGGTTGCTTACTTATTCTATTCTAAGTCTGCGTGGCGAGTATGACATGCTTCAAATGCATATTCTGGAAGTAGGGGCCGACGCTATTTTTCCAAATTTATCTTTGAAAAACGTTGTTACATTTGCATAGCTGAGATAAAATTTTTAAAATTCTAAGATTAATGGAAAAATTCAGTTTTTTTTTAGAGAAATCAAAATATTTTTTCAAATAAATTACCCTATACTAAGAGTTGCATCGAACTATAAAAACCGTATTTAAAAATTTTAATTAGTTCAAAAGTCACAGAAAAAAACAATTTTTTTTTGACACAATTGTCAAAATTTTAAGTAGTTTAGAAGTTACAGGAAAAAAACTATTTTCTTGTCAAATATTTTTCAAATTAATTACGTCTGTAGAAGTTATATATAGAACTGTAAAAAACGTACTTAAAAATAATAAATAGTCGAAAATTTACTGGGAAAAAAATTGACAGCTGTGAAAATATTGTTTGTGAATGTGAAACCGTATTTAAAATTTTTAAGTACTTTAGAAGTTACCCAGACAGCTGTCAAAACATTAAAAACAAAAAAATACACCCCTAGAGGTCACATAAATCTGCGAAAACCGTATTTAAAAAGTTTTAGGAGTTCAAAAGTCCCGGAGAAAAACAACTTTTTTTCAATATTCTTGAAAAATATGATTTCTTTAAAAATATGATCACGTACCTGGAAAAATATCCGAATGTAAATTCAAATTCAAATTCAAATTCAAAACTATTTTATTAGTCAGTTAAATACAATAAATAACATGTAAATTACAATTTAAAATAAGATTAGTTCTGACGAATAAGGACAACACTGCGATTATAAAACCGATCCACCGACATAAGGATATATGCCGGAGTAGCCCTGCCCTAGAAAGGAATATTACCTAAATTTAATATTAATAATGCAACTTAAATGCGAGCATAAATACATATTTGTATATAGTTTAACCTTATAATTTCCACAAAAGGCGGACTTCACGAACAGGCAAAGCAGCGATACACAAACACGAGCGGTGCAGAACGGGCGCAAAACAAGGAACAACAAAAAATGATAAAAAAAATGAGATATTAAATTGAAAAGTCGGCACACCAGCGGATTAAATTAAAAAATTATTTATATATAGATTTATTTAACTGACTGTATAAGTTTTGTTTAAAAGCAGATCGAGATAGAAAAGAAAAAAAAAATAACCAGCTCTTACTAAATGTTTCGTTGCTCATTTAAAAGTAAATTCTTAATGTATTCATTAAATTTAAAAACTGAAAAATCTCTAATGTGATTAGGAAGATTATTCCATAATTGGATTGCTACAAAACTAAACGATTTTTGAAAATTTGCTGTTTTGTGGGGTGGTATAGTAAAATTATTTAAGTTTCTAGTAAGATGAGAGTGATTATTTATATTAAATAGGGCTCTTAAATATGGGGGCTGACCAGTTTTCAAGACTTTATAAATTAGAGACAGTAAATAATATTTACGTCGGTTTAGCATTGACAAAATTGAATTATTGTTAAGATATGGAGTAATGTGATTTCTAAAGGGAATATTAAAGGAAAAACGCATACAAGCATTCTGAAGTTTTTAGAATTAGTTTTTAGATCTGATAACACTTCCATTTATTGAGCTGTGATATACAACGTCACCATAATCTAGAAGCGATAATACAAGCATATTACATAAATAATATTTAGCCTTTTGGGGTAAATACTTTTTAAAATTTGTTAATCTTTTTAAGCGCATATATGCAACGTTAAGTTTATTTTTTACATGCGATTGAAAAGTAAGACCAATATCAAAATTAACTCCCAGGTTCTTGGCTTCAGCAACCACTGGTAAATACGTGTTATTTATTTGTACTTTAAAGTTAGACGTGGCATGTGTTATAACAGACTTATTGTTCCCAAAAAATAGTATAGCAGATTTGGATGCATTTAATTTTAAGTTATGGTCCTGGGCAAATTCATTTAATTTTCGTAAATCACTGTTAAAATTTATTAGAGATGTTTGCAGTTTATCGAGTGAAAATGACATATACAGCTGAGAATCATCAGCATATTGTTGCAGTTTAGTATATTCTAATACATTATTCATATCCGCAACATATAGTGAAAAAAGAAGTTGCCCAAGTATTGAGCCTTGTGGGACACCTGTTGTCATAGGTATATATGACGATTTAAAATTGGTAGATTGCCTCTTAACGGATACACAGTGATATCTATTTGAGAGATATGATCTAAAAAATTCAACAGCATTCTCCGAAAATCCAAAATAATGAAGCTTAGCTAGTAACATTGTGTGATTCAAATTATCAAATGCTTTACTAAAATCGAGTAAACACAAACAAGTCGCTTCCTTTTTTTCTTCGTTAATTCTTATGTTATTTATAAGGTTAATAAGGCAAGTGGATGTACTAAAGTACTTACGAAATCCAGACTGACAGTCTGGTATAATTTTCAAGGGAAGGGAAAAAGAAGACATATGGCTGTAGATATGTTTCTCAATAATTTTTTATATAACTGACAATATACATATAGGTCTTAAATCTTTAGAACTTTTGGGAATAGCAATCTTAGGTAAAGGTTTAATAATACCTTTCTTCCAGATATCTGGAAAAACATTTTCCAATATGCAATGATTAATTATATTTAAAAGAGGTTTTATACAAAAAGGCAAACACAATTTTATATCCTTTAAAGAAATTTCATCTCCACCCACGGCATTACTACTCATCTGATTAATTATTTTATATACTGATATTTCGTCCATTAATTTAATGGGTTCGTTTGGATGAATATTTTGTTCATAAAATTTTATTTTATCGTTTGATGTAGTATCCACTAAATTACTACTTTGGGCATAATAATTATTGAGTGAGGTTTCATCTGCAAGTTCACGGGGCAGTTCATGAGTTTCAGTATGTGTTAAATTTAGTTTTTTCGCACTTGCCCAAAAATCTTTACCTGTTTTATTAGACATCTGATTAAAATATGCATCTTTCTCTCGTGCTATCGCATGTTTCGTATAGTTCCTAAGTTCTCGATAATATAATAGACTCCCTTGCGTCCTATTTTTCAAGTATTTACGATGAGCTTTGTCTCTTAATTTTATTAATAATTTTATATTGTCTGTTATCCACGGGATAAAAGGTCGATCATGAATTAATTTACTCTGCAAGGGAGCATGCTTATTAATCAAAGATAAAATATTGTTATTAAAAATACCTAATTTTTGGTTAATATCATTAGCTAAATATAATGAATGCCATTGGAGTAAGAGGGCGTCCCGTTCCAAGTCATCATAAATAATACTATTATAATCCCTGTACTCTATGCATTTTTCTTCATACGGTTTACTAATTAATTTGAATATAGTATAGATTTATATATATATATATATATATATATATATATATATATATATATATATATATAGGCTTAATATGAAAAATCGCAGACTGCACCACCTAACGAACTTTATGCACAAACGAATTAATACCCCTATTTGCTTTAACTAAATCGATTAAACAACAAATTCATTCCTCGTAGTAATATCCACGATCGAAATGTTGAGTTTAAAGACAAACTATGCCTCAGTATAAAACCTATGTTCATTTAACTCAGTTAATCTGTATAATTCATTGCCTGAAGAATTAAAGCTTTATAATACCAATAAATATAAATATTAACACGTTCTCACTTATTTAAAGAGCAACTATGTAGGCGACAGTCGGATGCCGGCTGAATCTCGGGCTGCTGCGGGGATAGGGTTGTCTGGCTGCGTCCCTATTCTATTCTATTTTAATTCCAATTTTATGTATTATTATAGGTACCTTCTACTATAACTTTATAAGAGTATTTAATTAGGCTCTGGTGGATTATCAGACTCATCTTTGTCCACCAAGTAAGAAGGCTGGATTCGCCAGGATGAGCTCGGGTTTCTCCCTTAATAATTTTTTTCTTTCATTTTATTCTATCGTAAATGTACAAATTATTATTTATTATTTCCAGGAGTGAGGATGATAATTGATGTTTCGTAACTAAAAAAAGTCATTGTTTTTTCTTTATTTGTTAACAACAACATACGGTTCATTAGCAACGCTGATAAAAAAAATAAAAAAAAAAGATTAACACATATATTCGGGAATGCTTTATAAAATAATTTTTTTTTTCAAATATTTTGCTTTGGTTAAGAATGCTGGGGCAACCCCCCGCCCCCCAAATATGCCAATGTTTTTGAGGGAGAAGTTAGGGGTAAATCCAATAGCGATAATTGTTTAACATGTATCACTAAAATTTCTTTAATCACCTTATACACCTTTCTTGGTTACCATAAAGGTTAAATAGAAATGGTTTTGGCCCTAATGGTTTTTTTTGTGGCCAAGACTTCGATTTCATGCTTCTTCTCATCGCATCCAACACTTGCGGCAGAGAGACAGGGCGATCTTTATACCTGCGTTGTCAAAAGCGCCTATTGGTTTGCTTTAAACGACGCGACGTCGGGATATTATAAAAAAAGCGATTTATTTAACAATATTCCTTTTCTAAAAAACTTCTGGGCACCCCCAATTCCCCGTTCACAATCGTATTACAAGAATATGGCATTAGTTATTGTGATTGCTAAATCGCTGTAGCGACCTGTAACTAAACCTTATTGCAAACGGCGACTGAGATTTTTTTTATCTTAACGGATTTTACACTCTGGTTAAAACATCTTAATTAACCTATAATTTCTTTTTCTTTATGTAGCCAAACTATTAATTAGTGCTATTATTTCCAAAGGAGTTTCTTTTCTTTTACTCGATCTCTATCCTTATATTTTTAAGATTATGTGAAGTAATCTGTAATTAAGACCTATTTAAAAAATGCTTGTACTTTTTGCGACAGTAACTATCAATATTTATTATTTTACATTATAAAACCATAAAATAAGTAGCTATTGTGGCAGCTTGACCCATCCTTTGAACCAGTAAAAACAAGAGTAAAAAAGATAAAGGAGGCATGGATGTTAGCGTGCGTATTATTCCGGTATTATTCGGGTAAAATAATATCATTCTGTACACGCTGAAAATCATAATTTGCTTTATTTCAGCTTATTGAGAGAAAATACTCTTTTGTTTATAAACAAGGCGTTGCCATTACATTGAATAAAATAAAAAAATCACAAAATGTAATCAGTTCGTTTTGGTGCCTGTTTAATAAATCTTTCTTTAATTTCCCCTGGCCTAATACCATCATGTTATGGCTGTATCTTGACAAATGAATTAGTAGCATTTCACACAGCGATTTAAAAATCTCAGTTTAAATTATCTCTAGATGACATGATGCGCTTCTCGAATCTGGGTCTACCCTTCTACGCTTTGGTACAGTATTATTTATTTCACACCACCATTTAAAAATTAAATCGCAGTTTAGATCCTCTCTCTCTATGACATGACGCGCTTCCCAAAATTTAACTTCCAGTCCGCTCGTAGGAAAATAACAATACCTCTCTGGTGTTAGGGCAACGCTCGAGGACGTCGCGTCGCACCTTTACGCACTTCGACGTTGCCATACTTCGCTGGAAATCACGGTTGACTGATTCGCCCCAGTTCCACCGATAAAGTAAAATGAGTAGGCATTTTTCGGCTACGGTGCTCCATAAACATAATTTCCTATAAATATGCGATTACGTAACGAACCGGTCTGAAATTACATTTACATGTAAATATTATTATTGGTTTTTAAAACATTATTTGATTCGGGAGGAATTAATGTTTCTATAGACATATATAGACAGTATGTTGCTGTTATTATTGTTGCCTTATATATTTGTCTCTACCAGGAGCAAATACAAGTGTATACATTCTGCAGTTTTATATTGTATTATCATTTTAAATGTAAGGAAAGATTACCTTTCAAAATTGGGCAAGTGAGAAGTGCTCAACATAAAAATATTTTCGAAGGAAACAAAAAGAGAACAAAATCAAAGTTAAAACTGCAGATGGGTCTTCTAGTAGAGAAATTAAAGCAAGGCGTCGGATCATCCCATGATGGAAATACTGCTAGAAGGTTTTTTAGCCACCCAAAGCTGAGTTCTAAAATTACTGGTATCGACCAAAGTTTATTGGAACATTTTGGACTTATTTTAAGAGTAATTTCCAGCAGTCATAGAATAAATATTTAACAGTTCAAAGTTTTGTTAGCAGACACTCGAAACCTGTATTTGAGTTTATACAGTTGGTATTTTATGCCCAGCAGCGTTCACAAATTACTGATTTACGGATGTTATATTATAAATTATTTCGAATTACCTGTAGCCTATAGGCCAGTTTTCTGAAGACGCTCTAGAAGCACGGCACAAAGAGATGCGTAAAAATCGTTTGGAACATACTCGTAAAAAGAATAAACTCAAATACAGATCTAATGAGGATTTTGACTTTAACTTCCGATACTCTAGTAACGTCTAAGAGAAATCCTTTGATGTACTTAAAGATTATACTGACTTGATATTTACATCTAACAACAAGCCTCAGAATTATCAGATCCACCCGATGATCATTCTATCGACTTGGGCAAATCAGTATTTCCGAATAATACTTCTAGTGGAAACGAGTCAGATTAAGTGTATATATCTTGTATTAATTGTTGATTAAAGGATTGATTTTTCGTTTCGCTTGAAAAACTAATTTAATGGTAATAATATATTTAGAATTCTAATTAGTGACTAAGCCGATAATACATATAATACGAACAACGTTATATATAATATTGTAGGTTAACATTATGTATATTGTGTATTATTTGTATAGGTATGTAGATTAAAGGAACGATTCTTTGTTTCGTTTGAAAAACTGATTTAATGGTAATAGTATATTTAGAATGCTAATTGGTAACTAAGCCGATAATAAATTTTGAACAACGTTTTATTCAATATTGTACCTAAAATACAATATATTTATATTTTCAAGTATCAAAATCAAAATATGATCCAAATGGCTCCATTTAAAGATTGATTTGATTGATTCCTAAATTATATCTGTCAGTCTCGTACTGTTTTATTTAGAATAGTAAATATTTTTGGACATCTTTACCGTATAAGTGGAGCACTGTGAGACGCCTATGAACATTCGATGATCGGGAATTATTTTATTTGGATAGCGCTCCATGTACAGACGTCTGCTTTTGCATTTCCATTTGCAAGGTCATAGATAAAATGCATCTCACCCATTTCGAAATTTATAAATTGTCAGGCGAGATTTAAAACACTTTTACACTTTACAACTCTTAATATCGACACAACTTACGATTCGAAATCCCAGACGTCAAAATCAATAAAACAAATGATTTTTCAAATAAAGCCATAGCCTACTAGAGAACATTTCAAAGGAATTATTTTCATCTAGCTAAATACAGAAAATCGTTTTTTATTTTTTTCTCCTTAAGGGTTGAAGATACTAAAAAACTACAAGAGGGCAAAAAGTTTCTAAATAATATAGAAAAATAATTTTGGTTCTTAGAATCTACCAGCGGCGCACCGCAGAAAAGTTCAGGGGGAGAAAAGGGTTCACGACTCCTGAAGAAATTATTTATGTAACTCCTATTGCGTAACCATATTCCAAAATTTGAGGTAAATTCCTCAAAAAATTAAAAAAATATTGAAATTACAACACCCTGTAGATCAGCAACGAAGCTTTCGCGGCTGGCTTTCGTTGGGAGCATTAAATAATAGTATATTCTTGTTCTGCGTACATCAACGTCATAACGGGATATGATCCTTGTTTGAAAGAAGTTCTCCATCACAGTCACAATGATCCATTTTGCTCAAACAACGATCGCGATTTATATATATATATATATATATATATATATATATATATATATATATATATATATATATGTATATATATACATATACACTACATACGTATATACGAACATACTTACCATACTTACTTAAACAATGTTTAAATTTTGCTTTGATTTGTTGTTAATTTATTTTAATTTTAATATTTTTATTTTTTTTTGTAAATTCTTTTACAGAAACTGTAAACAAATCAATTATCATATTTATTATTTACCTTCATAAAAATGGAATTTTTTATTTTACCGACTTTTTAAACATTTAGTTAAGCCGCTATTTTGTCATAAAAAAATTGACAAAATAATCAGTTCATCCCTATTTCACACATATTTTTGTTCCAAAATTAATTTGTCTAGTAGTATTTTGATACTGATATATTAAACATTAAATTAGGGCAATATTTTGTTTTCCTATAATGACTCCTCATCAAATTTTTACCGATTTTTCCTTATATCACACTTGATTTGTGTGCAAAATTTGAGCTAAATTAGATTAGTAGTTTTTTAGAATGACAAAATAGAAACAAATTTGTCCATTTTCGACCATGTTTTGACCACTTTTTGATGCAAATGCCGTCGCATATCATTTTTTTTCCCAGAAAATGGCTCTGTACCTCCTTGCAGCGATCCTTCGTCTACAAAACTGTTAAATTTGAAATGTTAAATCGTACTCATGTCTTTATATTTCCGCAGCGTCTGAACCCTTTTGAACCTATTTTTAACCGAAATGTAATTTAAATTGCCTATACATAGCACTATTTTTGAAGGTCGCACGTGGAGGAAGTTTTTTCTGATACGTAGGTACGTTTTCGTCTCGCTTTGAACTTGATTAGATCTTGTCGCTGATTTTTCATGTTTTGCGTGCAGTTCTCTCTTAACATGTATCTGTATGTTTATGCCAGGTCCAGACCCAGCAGACAAAATAACAAGACAAAGACATTCATGTTTCGCAACAAAGTGGCGACAAATCCATACATTTCCTTTGTCTTTTTTTTGTTTTGTTTCCAAATCCGGTTACTTTTGCAAGTCCCGTCGCGAGCCGGTAAAGATTAAAGAGTCTCTGTTTTGTCTGTATATTTTAGGACAAATTGTCGGCGCAGTGTGGACGGTGTGTGCTGACAAAACTAAATCAGTGGAAAACTGGAAAATGTATTTCTGCTGTTGCAGTGGCGGCTCGCGGGTGAAAAAGTAAGTGACGTGCAAATGAAGCAAGAAAATATCGCAATAATTTTTTTCCAGAATTTTTTGTGGAAGGGGTAAAATATTTTTTTACGACTTACCTAAATTTTGTATACTAAATCAATTCTCATATCCTTCATAGCACCAAGACAATGGACAAATACAGCCTGCGGCACTTTTTCTTTTTCTCCGACGTTCTATCGGAGCTGACATTATAAAATCCTAAGAATCTATCTACTTCTGAACCTTCTGAATTAACGTATCTTAAAATTATGGAGCACTGGGAGGTTTGCGTAATATCACTGGTGTCATCCACTTGCACAGAAAAAAACTGTGTGTTCATTATTTCATTTTTTTCATGATCATTTAAATAATCAGAAATGCATTCGATTATTTCGTTTTGAATAGTTTTCGAGTCACCAGTAAAAACATTTTTAATTTTTTCGTGATGATTTTTTAGTTCTTGGGAACTTTTCGATATTAATAAACCTAAAAGCTTTTTAAAATTCCTCCTATTTATTGACTGCTCTCATCATGGCCGCGAAAGACTAACTCTTGTTTTGTAAGGTACAAAACTGCGCCAATTACCAAGCACATAAATCGTCTATTTAATCGGACGTTCTCGTTAAAATGTATTTTATATAGTTTAGCATTTTCTTTTAAAGTGTCAGCTATAGTGTTTTGATTTTTTACAAATGTTTTTAGCATTAATTCGCATTTTAAATGCTCCGCCGAGTCTTCATGTTTATGTAATGACCTTCATATATTTAACATACCTGCAAATCCTTCCTTATTCCACACTGAATATCTATTGGAAACTAGTAAACAAGGCCAGCAAAACAATTTTTGTAATATTTGACTACTACATAATCATTTGTACGCCGAAAACCAGGATGACGATTAAAGCTCTGATCTTATTCCTTCTATGGATTAAATGGAGTTTCCAACACAATGCAAACCACATCCGTGATCGGATACATCAATAATGTAAATTAATAAACCCGACACCAAATAAAGTTGTAAGAAGACCCATACATAAATATAAGACAAAACAGTCAAGCAAACTGCAAAGGAACTAACCAGTTGCAGCGCAATCACCGAGAGCGTTGTATAGCGCTGGTTAACATTATTCTTCTATGCGGTCGACGTCATCGAGTACGCGTTGTCATGGCAACGTAGTAGGAAAATCGTAAACTAAACCTAGCACCTCCAGCAAAGTCGAAGCGGTTTGCGTCACTGTTATAGTTGTTACAATAAAGTTCAATTGAAAGTTTTAAAAAGACATGCCGCCAACGGTCAAGTAAAATATTTATTCGAGATGTACAGTTTATTTTTTGCCAATTAGGTGAATGTAAAAACTTAAATTTTAAGAGATATATAATAAATATAGTTAGATGTTTGCTTCACCTGAATAGCCGCCACTGTGTTGTTGTGTAATGGAGTACTAGTGTCTTTCGCAAAAAAATTTGTAGGGAAAAAGTGGAACACAGACAATACTTACAAATTAATAGAACTGTCCAGAGAGCATCCATTATGATGGGACCCTAAAAATAAGGACTACAAAAATCGTTACAAAAAAGTTGATGCATTAAAGGCGATTTGTTTAGTATAAATATAAACTCAGTGGGTGATGTTGAAAAGAAAATAAGGAATATTAACAGCCAGTATACGAGAGAAAGAAAAAACTACAACAAAATGAAAAAATCGGGAGTAGGTAAACATTTTATTTTCCAAATGGTTTGTATATGTATTGCTAAGTTTTTTGCGAGACAGAAATAAGCCTCGAAAGCTGGATTTTCAAGAGAAACAAACGTTATTTAGTATTTGTATTTTCGTAGGTAGAGTATGTCTATGAAAGTCGTAACCATAATATGGAAAACTTTTTTATTATCAATTTTAAGGAAAAAAAATATTCTTCATAAAAAGTTTTGCCTCTGAAATGCAACCATCAGGGGTCGAAATTTTCCAGTCATATACAATGTTTGTTAAAAAATATTAATTTTGCTCGATAGTAAAGTAAGTACCTTTATTTTGTACCCAAAATTGGTATATAAAAGTTGATCAAAATTCAAAACTACATTCAAACATGCAATTACATGAAACTATCATAAAAATTAAAAAAACTGCATTTTTTGATAAACTAAAAACATATCCATATTTGATGGTTACACTAGGTTTTAGATCATGCAGAAATTTTAGTAAAGGATAACTTTTTCCTTTAAAATTGATATTAAAAAAGTTTTTCATGTGGCTACGATCTAACTAGACACACCGTTTAATTATTACACAAGTTAACAGTGCTGGAACTGCTATATGGTACTTGGCCTTGAGTAAGAGGTAAAAACGAAGCATTAGATTGGGATCTCTTCTCCAAGAAACTGGTTCTGTCGTTCCATTTTTAAATCTTCCTTATTCCTGGGGGATTGTACCTCTCTCTAGTTTTTGCATTTCTTCTTAAGTTATTATGAATCAATACGTTTGTTAATATTATTTTTTCGGCCTTCTCTGGTTGCAATATCATTGGTTTACGAAGCTGTTTAATAGCTTTTAGTATACCAAAAACATTCTCAACTACCCTACGTGCTTTGCTTAACCGGTAATTAAACGAGCGATGTTTTGAGTGTTTTTCTTTATGCCCACTATATGGTTTCATTAGAGCAGAGCAGGGTCAAGGGAAAGGAATCATCCGCTACAAGGACATATGAAACAGGTAATTGCCTACCAAGTAGGTTTCAATTTTGTGGGCGATTTAACCAAAACTCTTTCATCAATTTCGGCTTCATTTGTGGGAGTCAAATAAAAAAAATAAATTTAAACTTTTGGATAGAATTTAACTAGGACATTAGTTTTTAATTTTTTTCATAGAATCTAAATCTTCACAGTCTCCTCTAGATGAAACTGAACCAAAGTACACTGATAATATACCTAGTGAGAGTCATCAGACAACCCATACTGCAGTGGCGGCTCGTGAGTATATTGAAGGGTGAGGCTACATGAGGTTAATTTTGTTTAAATGTGAATAAATTTCCACGTCACCCATGAGGTATTATTCTGCGACGCGTTGACCTTTTTTTTTTAATGGAGGTCATCGCCAATAGCCCTACTAAACCATTAAAAACTAAAAAAATAAACTCTAAAAAAAGTAAATAAAAAGTAAACAAAACAAGTAAAATATGTACACCTATCACTAAAATATAGCGGTGATTGCGATAATAAAAACATAATTTAGTTTATTAAAACTTAAAATAAATAGTTGTATGAAATAAGATAAAAAAAACTACTTTTTGTACATTAAATCTATACGTCTGTCTTTTAAGGTTGCAAATTTATCTATAATTTGGTCTTCACTAAGTTCTGACAGTAATTCCTGCTCTATTGACATCATTGCTAAACGCGAAAGCCGTTCTTGTGTCATTGTGTTTCTTAGGTAGGTTTTGATCCGTTTAAGACATGAAAAATTTCGTTCGGCCGATACACTTGTTGCGGGAATAGTTAAAACTAAATTAAAAAGATTATATGCTTCCGCAAAAATTGCTTTAAAATCTTTAAATAACAAAGCTAGACTTTTTTCGACATCTAAATTTGAAAATTGTTCATCCCTATACTATACAGAAAGCTCATTCTTTAATCTATCTCTGTCAAAAATGTTTGGATAATTTTTTAATAAATTATTTAATAAGTCGTCTGGAAAGCATTTAACATATTCCGAATATTGTGTGCAATCGACTAAAGCAAAGAAATTTAAATTATTTAAATTTTCAAACCGCGTCCCTAATTGAAGAATTATACAATCTATTATTTCGAAATATAATATTTTATATTTAGTAAAAATATCAAAGTCGCTAGAACATTGCCCTCGACGTGTGTTAGTTGGCAGAATAGTGGCTTTTTTAGCAATATTGAAAAGTTCTTTGAAATGGTCCTCGTTTCTAAATTCAATAATTCGTTGCTTGGCAAGGTTTATTTGCGAAATGCAGTAATTTATATCTAAATGCTTTAACTGTAATATTTGAAACAGTACATCAGTGCAACTAAAAATTTGTTTATAAATATGCGTTAAAAGGCAAAATTCGAAATCATTAAAATGCTTTAGAAATCCTTTTGCACCATTAATAGATTCTGTTTCAGAACTTAAGTCATTAATAATAGTTTCAAATACTATAATTAAATTGTCCCATTCATTAGCCACTAAGTTTAAAATTTTAGACCGTGTATACCATCGCGTTTCTACAGCTCGCGGAATTCTTTTACCTACTATCTGATTAAGCACAAAAGACCGTTTTGGTGATTGGTGGAAATAATTTGGTATTCCTAATAAAGTGACAAAAAATATACGTCTTTGGGTAATCAGTTTTGTTCCCTGTTGTAAAACTAGATTTAATCTGTGGGCGCAACAATGAGTAAACATAGCTAAAGGAGCAATAGATCTAACTTTTGTTTGAAGCCCATTTATTTCACCTGCCATAACACTAGCCCCATCGTAACACTGCGCGACCAATTTATTTTTAAAGTCATAAGGCTCTAAGCTGTTTTGTATTAAATGAAAAAGGCTCTCTGCTGTTCTATTATCGCTAACGTCAAAAAATCCTAAAAATCTTTCTTTTAAAGATCCGTTGGTCACATACCTAACTGTTATCGAACACTGTGATTTTTCTGTTATATCAGTACTATCATCCGCAATTACGCCAAAAAAACAACAATCGGTGTCATTGATTTCTTTTTTTATATATTCTTGAATATAGTCATGTATGCAACCAATTAGTTTATTTTGTATAGTCTTAGATTGTTCCGTAAAAATATTACTAAATTTAGCACAATGTTCAGTTCGGCATTTCTTTTTATTAAGCATGCAAATATTTTCTTAAAATTGCCACGGTTAAAAGAATCTGTTGTTTCATTATGAGCTCGAAATGCCAAGTCCTGTTTAACCAAACTAATAGTAACATCAATTAAATAATTTAATAATAAACGGTTTTTTCGAACATTTTCATTATAAACAATTTTATTAAGACTTGCATTTTCTTGTAGTGCATCCGCAATAGTCGCCCTATTTTGCTCCAGTCTTGTAAGTGCTACCGAATTTTTAATATGCTCTCTTGAACTTTCATGCGATTTTACTGCTCGTGAAAAATTTTTTAAATCCTAATATCCGCCCCCTAACTCCAATTATTTTTGACGCAACCTAATAAAATACAAGGCCAACAATATAAGCTTTCTTTATAAATACTTCCGCATAGCCACCTATAAGTTTCGTACCAAGATATTTGAAAAGTTCTTGAATATTTTTTACCTTGCCTCTTATCGTTAAATATTGCTAAAATTTTCGGCGTCGGACGGCTACCCTACGAAAGCGTAGAAGGGCCACAATTTTTTTATTTTTATTTTTGTAACAAATTCCGACTTCTATCTCGGAATTCCGACTTCTATCTCGGAATTCCGCCTTCTATCTCGGAATTCCGACTTCTAACTCGGAATTCCGACTTCTATCTCAGAATTCCGACTTCTATCTCGGAATTCCGACTTCTATCTCGGGATTCCGACTTCTAACTCGGAATTCCTACTTCTATCTCGGAATTCCGACTTCTATCTCGGAATTCCGACTTCCGACTTGTAACTCGGAATTCCGACTTCTATCTCGGAATTCCGACTTCTATCTCGGAATTCCGACTTCTAACTCGGAATTCCGACTTCTATCTCCGAATTCCGACTTCTATCTCGGAATTCCGACTTGTAACTCGGAATTCCGACTTCTATCTCGGAATTCCGACTTCTATCTCGGAATTCCGACTTCTATCTCGGAATTCCGACTTCTATCTCGGAATTCCGACTTCTATCTCGGAATTCCGACTTCTAACTCGGAATTCCGACTTCTATCCCGGAATTCCGACTTCTATCTCGGAATTCCGACTTCTAACTCGGAATTCCGACTTCTATCTCGGAATTCCGACTTCTATCTCGGAATTCCGACTTGTAACTCGGAATTCCGACTTCTATCTCGGAATTCCGACTTCTATCTCGGAATTCTGACTTGTAACTCGGAATTCCGACTTCTATCTCGGAATTCCGACTTCTATCTCGGAATTCCGACTTGTAACTCGCAATTCCGACTTCTATCTCGGAATTCCGACTTCTATCTCGGAATTCTGACTTGTAACTCGGAATTCCGACTTCTATCTCGGAATTCCGACTTCTAACTCGGAATTTTGACTTATAGTAGTGTTGTCACATAAATGTTCCAATTTTTGCTTTGGATGCGTTGTCCAGTGACTGCACATTTAATAATTGTCCTTGTGATAAAGACATTTATGACTTGTGTAAAAATATTAATTGTTGAAAATATCTAGAAATAGTATCTAGTATGATGAAATCTAACCCCTGAAGGGTAGAAGACAAAGAAATTTTGATAAATGAGGAAAAAATAAATAAATTATTAAATTCTATTCCTTGTAGCGACACCATGGACGGCAATGCAAGCCAAACTATTTATAGGATGCTTTTACTAACATATCTATAATTAATATAAAGTTTAAATAAGAAGTGCAGCGAATCTCTAAAGAGTAGATAACTTAAATAGATTTTAATAAATAAGAAAGTACAAGCCAAAATATTTATAGGGGGCTGTTACCCCGATGTCTGGAAATAATATATATTATGAATTAATGTAGCAGCAGGTTTCAGAAAGGGTAGAAAATTCAAATTAAATTTAATAAAGTAGGAAAAATTCAATTAATTAAATTACCAATGTGTCTAGAAATAACAACTCTATGAATAAAAGTGACAGGATTAGAAAACTGAAACAAATTTTATTGAATGAAAAAAGTCATATTTTCATATTATGTCCCAGACCCCGAACAAAACTAGGTAGTCAAAATATTAAGTGGAAGTTGTTGTCAATAGGTCTAATAATAATATACAGTATGCATAAAAGTGGCAGGTCCTTAAGGGTAGAAGACCCCGGCCTGCCGAGTCATTCCAATATATTAATGAGGTATCTGTTACAAACTTTTACGACAAGTAGAAGAAGATCCAAAACGGGTAATGAAACTTAATACATAAAAAACGTAAATGACTGGGAACATTAGTCAAAGAGTCTATAATCAGTAATACAGTCTACTGTATTAGATATTTTGTCAGCAAACCACGTATATCAAGGTACCCATTTTGATATTTTGGACAAATTAAAAGAAATACCCATTCCTTTTGTTGGGTGTGATCAACACGAAAAACATTTACAACTACGATCATTGAGTTGTACCTGGTTAGTAGAATGCTCTTTATTTGTAAAAAGGTTTACCGAATAGATAAAGCTAAAAGAAAGAAAATAAGGTGCTTGAAGAAACAATAAAAATTATGATTAACTTTTCACTGTGTTATATGATTTGCTAACAATTTTTTTTTGCTGAAATCATGTTACAGATTTTTGTTTTCAAACTTCATAAAATATCAATGTCTTCATTTGTGGGGGAATTCTAATAAATTATAGTTTAAAAAACTGAAAAACACGCTGTAATAGTAAACTGAACTAAAATAAAACCATTTGGACGAGAATAAAGTGATTAACAAGAAACTTAATGTCATTGTGAAAACAGCGTGGGTCTGATATCAGTTATAAATATTTTATCGGTATAATTTCTGAAAGTAAAGTCAGTATGAAAATATGGTATAAAGGCACCCTACATTTTTTTACAAAAGCAATTTTTTTCTTTTTAGTTCAATTTACTATTAAAGCGTGTTTTTTAGTTTTTTAAACTATATTTTTTTATCTTTTTAGTTCCTTTTACTATTAGAGCGTGTTTTTTAGTTTTGTCAAACTATAATTTATTTTTCTTCGCTACCTCCCCGTCCCGAGAATGGGTAATTTGCGCGTCTGCTGCCTTCCTTTTATATGGTAGCCATTTTCCGGGTCCCTTTCCGAGATGAAATTTTTTTAACCTGATGATCCTGTTCAGGATAATGGGACCAACTTATCAAATAATTGCATGGGCATCGATTGTAATCTGGCGTTATAAAGTGGGTGAAAATCAAATGAAACTAACAAAAGCGTTTTAAAACGAGTACATTTACTCGAATAATATTTTAATTAACAGGTATCAGGGAAATTTGGTTTTTCTGACTTTGTTTTAGTTATTATATTTTGTATCATCCATAGAATGTAACTGATTAGTTATGTTCCTGTCCTTACTTGAAAAAGTCAACCTAAAATCTTTTATACTTTGATGAAATTTAATCTGAATGAATAATAACGGAATTGAAAAATAAAGATTAATGAATAATCGTTTAACGAAATATAAGTTACTTTAATAGAGGATGCATAAACCTTTCATAGGTGCTAGTTATTTACTCAAAAAAAAAGATATTTTTTTAAATAAATATATTTCTTTTCATCTAAAAGAAAAACAATAATAATTATATTTAAATTTTATGTATAATAGTAAATAGTTGGCAAATTGGGAAAAGAAAAGAACAATACTTATAAGTAAATGACGATAACCCTTGATGAAGAGCGAGGGGACATATGCCCCCACACTACAATGCGTATATTAAAATCTGAAAAAAAAATATTTATATATCTGAAAATGCGTGCATCCCCTCCGTGCTATTGCATCTTTTTAACATAATATGGATCAGATGTTCTTACTAAATGGTGTTTTATTATTTCTACTATCTATGAAAAAAGATAAAGCAAAGTACAAATTTTTATTTTTCATGTCAACCATATTCAAGCCATCGGAACCGACCCAGTCATTATTTTTTAATTTGGACTTTATGCACAGTTAATAAATTTCTTTAGTTTTACTTAGCTTCATCCTGATCCCTATAATTAAAACATTAATTTCATTCAGAATGATCGCTTCATTTGACGTTAAAAGAGTATAAAAAAGTGATTGCGCTAATAAGCAGTCGTGTATTAATTACAACGCAGATAGAAATTCCGAGTTAGAAGTCGGAATTCCGAGATATAAGTCGGAATTCCGAGATAGAAGTCGGAATTCCGAGATAGAAGTCGGAATTCCGAGTTAGAAGTCGGAATTCCGAGATAGAAGTCGGAATTCCGAGTTACAAGTCGGAATTCCGAGATAGAAGTCGGAATTCCTAGTTAGAAGTCGGAATTCCGAGATAGAAGTCGGAATTCCGAGTTACAAGTCAGAATTCCGAGATAGAAGTCGGAATTCCGAGTTAGAAGTCGGAATTCTGAGATAGAAGTCGGAATTCCGAGTTACAAGTCGGAATTCCGAGATAGAAGTCGGAATTCCGAGTTACAAGTCAGAATTCCGAGATAGAAGTCGGAATTCCGAGTTAGAAGTCGGAATTCTGAGATAGAAGTCGGAATTCCGAGTTACAAGTCAGAATTCCGAGATAGAAGTCGGAATTCCGAGATAGAAGTCGGAATTCCGAGATAGAAGTCGGAATTCCGAGATAGAAGTCGGAATGCCTAGTTACAAGTCGGAATTCCGAGATAGAAGTCGGAATTCCGAGATAGAAGTCGGAATTCCGAGATAGAAGTCGGAATTCCGAGATAGAAGTCGGAATTCCGAGATAGAAGTCGAGATAGAAGTCGGAGTTCCGAGATAGAAGTCGGAATTCCGAGTTAGAAGTCGGAATTCCGAGATAGAAGTAGGAATTCCGAGATAGAAGTTTTTTTTTTAATGTTATTATGTTGTAAAACTGTTAAAAAGTATATTTCTAATTGGTAATAGATAAAAAGTTATATAAAAAAATTCTCTTTTCCTTTATTTTGGGGGTGAGGCGCGGCGTCAGAGGCCTACCCTGACGAGCCGCCACTGCCATATTGGAACAATACAGAATATGGAAGCAGAACACACTGTGATGTCAAACTTACGTCTTCTATGGTGGCAAACGAAAAAACGAAAGTAAAGGCCATTAAAGAAACTTCTGAAAAGGCTAAGATAAATAAGGCTGATAAACATAAGGATATATTATAAAATATAAAGCGTAGGAATGAAGTCTAATACATAGTGACATCATGACATAAGGATCGACAAGAAAATCAAAAAATAAGCCAGAAAAATTTTACATAATAGGTGCATTGGTAGCTCAAAAACTGAGAGGTTTACCCACATCCTATACCTAGTTATAGTTGGCGCATTACCTTTCTGGAATGACGTCATTTTTGGTTATTTTTGTTTGATTTATGTTAACTGACAGTGACAAAAACATTTTGAAAAAACTCATTGTCGTTTCTTTACAACAGTCAATGCCGGTTTTGGTTATGTGTCTTTCAGAATATATTCGTCAAAATTGACATTGATTTGTTGTGATTCTTTTTAAACTTTTGCAAGATGCCGCGAAGATATAATCAGCAATCACAGCTAATAGTTTTGAATATCTTGGCTTTTTTTCAATTGGAAAAAGAGCAAGCTAAAAATGGAATCCTTCCGCAAACTGATAATATAATTGAACGAGCTTCAAATGCAACAAAACTTAGCCATACAGCAATCATAAATATTAAGAAAAGAGGAATAACGAGCGATGAATCCTTTACCTCCAGAATGTCTCAAAAGCAAAAAGAGGTAAAAACAAAAATTACAGATTACTTAAAGAACAAAATAAGAGATACGATCTACTGCATGTATGCGAAAAATGAATATGTTACAATGCAGACTTTGCTTAAAAAACTAAAAGAGATAAATGAATATTTTAATTTTTCCATCACCTCGCTAAGAAAATACGTAAAAAGTATTGGTTTTAAGTGGAAGAAATCAAATAATAGAAAATACCTGATGGATTTGCCCCACATCGTCCACAAGAGAATCAATTTCTTGAGGGAATATGTCAAAAATCAAAATCTAGGACAAGATGCTTATACCACCGTATTTATTGATGAGACTTGGATTTTTAGTAAAGGTTCGTTTAGAAACAGCTGGCAGGATAACACTATGTCTACAAGTTCTAAAAAAGCTAGTGAAGGTCATCGATATATTGTAGTTCACGCTGGATCAAAGGAAGGATTTATTAAGGGGCCAGTTTAATATTTAAAAGTGGACTAAAAAGCGGAGATTATCATGACAATATGAACAAGCAAAATTTTGAAAATTGGTTTAAAAATCAGCTGGTACCAAATCTTCCTCCAAAAAGTTTGATAGTGATGGACAACGCAAGCTATCATTCCGGCCTTTTAGAGGATATTCCAAGAAAATCATGGACAAAGCAGAGATTGATTGGATGGTTAAAAGAAAAGAACATTGACTTCCCAGAGAGGGCCATGAAGGATGAAATATGGAGCATTGTAGAAAAAAATTGTAACATTGAAAAAACATTCTACCTTGACGAATATGTGAAACCTTTGGGCCACAAAATACTAAGACTTCCTCCATACCATTGTCAATTTAATGCTATTGAAATGGTATGGTCTGAGTGTAAGAGGAAATACGACCAATACATTGCTAGTCTGAAGGGGACACCATCGGAAGTTTTGGCCATGTGGGAAAAAGCGATAAATGAAGTATCTTCAGAGCATTGGAAAAATTATGTCAGCCACACAGAAAGGGTAATCCAAGAAGCTTGGAAGACAATACAGATATGTGATGCTTCAGACATTGCGCCACTTGTAATTAGTACCGACGAAGACAGCAGTGACGATGAAGAATTTAGTTCTGATTCTGAAGACAGTGAAGGGGAGTAGTTTTTATTTTTAAAGTTAGTTAGTTATACATTAATTTCTCTCTTTTAGTTTTTAAAGCAAAGTCTGCATTGTAAGATATTCATTTTTAGCATACACGCAATAGATCATATCTCTTATTTTGTTCTTTAAGTAATCTGTGATTTTTGTTTTTACCTCTTTTTGTTTTTGAAACATTCTGGAGGTAAAGGATTCATCGTTCGTTATTCCCCTTTTCTTAATATTTTTTCAGTATTGTCTGTAATTGAGAATTAAAATAATTTTGATGAAAATGGGTAACTGGCGTCAATTTATTACATTGCAAACAAAGAATAAGACTAAGATGAAAGAATTTATATTAGTAAAGTCTTATTTGCAAAATAATTTTAGTTTTTGAAGTTATAATAGTTATTTTTGTATTAAGTGTGCAAAATGAGGGTTTTTTTATGGCAATGAGAGTGTTAATTTTTTGCCAGCCATTTTCGACAAGTTGCAGCGTTTTCTGTACAGAAAATGCCAATTTTAAATTCGCTTTAGCCAGTGCTGAACGCACCCCTCCTATCTACATCACTGCATACGTTTAGGTTAGGAATCATCGCTGAAATATAAATAATATAAGAAATACGTTATTTGAAACCAGCGTGACGTCATTCCAGAAAGGTAATGCGCCAACTGTAACTGTAGAACATTTAATCCACAATCTATTATATGACGTTGAAATGGACAAGTATAATAATGAATCCAACAAGCCACCATCATCCCAGATACAACAATTTCTTCTCTTTCCGACAGATTCCTCTGCTCAAATCCACTCAGCGTCGACACACAAGATTTATACTCAAATCCACCCAACGCCAACCCACGACATTTATACTCAAATCTACTCAGCGTCAACACACAACATTCATATCCAAATCCGCCCAGCGTCGACACACAACATTTATACTCAAATCTATCCAGCGTCAACACACAACATTCATACTCAAATCCATCCAACGCCAACACACTGCATTTATACTCAAATGCACCCAGCGTTGACACACAACGTTCTCAGTATATATCTGACCAAGAAACAGAAGGAAATTAAACTTTTGAATGGTAAAACAAGCAGACAAATTATTTTTTATGTGTGCGTTAATTTTTTCTTTTGTATTAAAAATTAGTTTCATCAGTAAATATGGTGTTTATTTTAGAGCGTATTAACACAAAAAAAAATTGCAAAAGTTATGCATACCTTTACATAACCACTAAGACCGTTAATTAAAGTTTCACATACTTTAGGTTTTATTACAGATATTGACTGCTTTGATAGTTTTGAAAGATACATTAGGCTGTGGTAGGAATCGCCTGTTGATAGAAACCATAAAGTTATTGCCAACCTTTCTGTTACACTTAATAGCATTTTTATAGTTGGTATGTTTTTTGGCAACTGCAGAACCAACAAGACATATCAGATTCTCCAAATCTTCTGTGGACGTTCTAAGGAAATTCTTAAAGCTTGGGCGAATCTCACAACTTAGTCCATTGTCATCCTCACGTAACTGAACTTACAATTTATTTACGGAATAGCTCTCTTACTTTTTTAAGGTTGCTCTCATGCATAAACGTTGCGATTTGTTTTTGCAACTTTGGGTGACGAGGGAAGAAAGATAACTGGCGGCTAGCAACAAATCTTCACTTTCTAAATTTTCGTCCTGGTGAAAACGCCACATGATTAAACAGTGAACAGTAAGTACCTTAATCATTGAAACTATGTAAAGTATTATATTCTATTCTATATTATCTCCACTATTGTTCCGAAAACGACTCACAGACATTCAATTTACGTAATTTTAAAATTGGAAAATCCCCGTCAGAAACGGTTTACCTTAAAGTGGGGCGCCAGCGAATCAAATTATGATAACTTTTTTACATTTTGATGATCACATAAAACCGAGTATAACACTTAAAAGTTTGAGCTAAACAAGACTGAAATGCTTTTTACTGCTATTTAGTACATGAAATAGGCTACGTAAATAAAATTAATATTTAGGAAAACTTAATTAATATAAAACTAAATTGTTCAATAAATCGACAGGCAGACGCAGTTCTAAGGCTGAAATGAAAACATGCTATTCTCCAAAATATTGATGAAATGTTTGTTAACTATGTCAATATCTTTGATACTGTTGTATTATTTATATTTCATCCTAGTTAAACTTAATTTAACAAAGTATTATTATGATTTATATTTATTATTATTGTTTCGTAGTACAGTCTACCACAAATAATATATAGCTTACTCAGAGCCATACTTTATGTTATGTGACTGTACCAGTTACAAGTTACTAATAACATGGTTTTATAGTGAAGTAAATTCATAAACTGAAATGGCAAAGAACATTCTTTTCATTCCATTGACAGATGCTATTAAGATTTGTTTTCAATGCACGCAAAGTCAACGAACTATACAAAGAGGGTGTGTCGAGCATCCTATAAACATGAAGGCCATGTAAAGAATTTTAAAAAGCGCGTTTTTCCAGGTCGGTATAAAAGAATTATCTAGTCTAATCAATTCCATCATACTGATTACTTTTTTATGTAAAAAATATAATATGTATTCAATTTGCATGAATACGTTTTGCGTGAATTAATTTTTGACATTTATTGTTGCCGTAAAAAAATATATGTAAAAAACAAGTGTTTCTACGTTTGTTAAGAAGTGTACTTTTTTACACTAATTTGACCTACTTATATAAAGCACCAACACTGAACGTAAATTTACTTTATTTTGTTTTTTTAGAAAGACTAATATGAACGATACATTTAGTTAATAATAAGTGCTATTACTAAACTCATTTCTTCTTTATGGAATTTTTGAACACGCGGCTTGTAACGTTTCATAGCCTATGACATATCACCCATGTCGTCGCGAAACCGAACATACACCCGATTTTAATTATTATACTTAAATTAAGAAAATATTTTTTTACGATTAATTAATAATACCTACATTATCAATATGTTTTTGGTCAAGTAAAAATACATTTTATTTCTATCAGTAAGTAACGACTTATTAAAAATCTTTTTGTGGCTTTTGGATCAAATTTCGTTCACTTGAAATCAGTTATGAGGAAACCAACTACTTTTGTGTCTTCTAGAAGCTTGTCTTAATAGCGGAAAATAAGAATTTTTTCTGCGGAAAAGCATAATTTTCATTTTTCATACTTTAGTATACCTGAAATCAGATACATGAAAACTTTGCTTTGTTTGCCACTCCAAAAATTTTTCTGAACAAAAATGTCAGAATATTTCTGCGGAAATTTTTTATTTCCATATTACGAGGAAATTCTTTACACTTTAGAATACTTGAAATCAGTTACAAGTAAACTATAATAAACATGCAACCTAGGTTAGGTTAGCATTGGTTAGGTTTGCTGTAAAGAAAGCGCACCAACAAAATTCCGAGTATATATTAAAACAAGATTTTTTTTAAAGAAAACCTATACTGTTAGGTTGATCTATCCCATTAAGTGTTAGGTTAGCCCAGGTTCTTCGATAAAACCATCTTTAAAGCCTTTAATCATCATTTAAGTTATAAAATCACATTAATACTATAAATCCACATTCGGAAAGCTTTATCGAATTAAAAGAAATACGTTGTGAATGTACCACAATTCAGTGAAGAAAAAGGTTAAATATAAATAAATAAGTAGAAATTGAAACATTTTTTAATGTACGGCATTCAGGAGGCTTTATAGAAGCTAAAAATATATTTGGCGGATATGTATGACATATCAGTTAAAGTTAAGCCCCTGTTCAGTCGTCGTTGGAACGCCCTGTACAATCACGGGCATTCCCCATTTTGTACATTCATAGGTAATGGACTTGGATACATACTGAAACACGTATATATATATATATATATATATATATATATATATATATATATATATATATATATGATAGTATGTTTTCATTTCACGTACACCAACGTCATAACAAGAAAATGATCTTTGTTTGGAACATGTTCTACATCACAGCAGACACAATGATCCAATTTAGTCAAACGGCTATCGCGATTTCATTCTTATTAGAGCTCATCAGGCTGCTATAGACTAGCGAGCCCCGTGTAGGGCAAAGAAACAAAATGGAATCACAAAAACAACTACTCCGCTGGCTAATACAACGACCGGCATTGAATTACATTGTGACTTCTGGCTTTCGTTGGGAGCATTAAATGATGGTATGTTTTCATTCCACGTACACCAATGTCATAACAAGAAAATGATCCTGGTTAGTAACATGTTCTGCATCACAGCAGACACAATGATCCAGTTTAGTTAAACGACGATCGCGATTTCGCTCTTATTAGAGCTCATCAGGCCGCCATAGACTAGCGAGCCGCGTGTAGGGCAAAGGCACAAAATGGAGTCACAAACACAACTACTCCGCTGGCTAACACCACGACCGGCGTTGAATTACATTGTGACTCCTGGCTTTCGTTGGGAGCATTAAATGATAGTATGTTTTTATTCCACGTACACCAACGTCATAACAAGAAAATGATCCTTGTTTGGAACATGTTCTGCATCACAGCAGACAAAATGATCCAGTTTAGTCAAACGACGATCGCGATTTCGCTCTTATTAGAGCTCATCAGGCCGCCATAGACTAGCGAGCCTCGTGTAGGGCAAAGGCACAAAATGGAATTACAAAAACAACTACTCTGCTGGCTAATACCACATCCGGCATTGAATTACATATACATATATATATATATATATATATATATATATATATATATATATATATGTATATATATATGTAATTCATATGTGGTATTAGCCAGCGGATTAGTTAAGTCCTAACACTGGAACCTGTGGTGGAAGATAGATCAAAATACAAGAGTTCTAACCACAACTTGTTACGTTCTGGACGCGCGTTTCGCTAACCAAGTTAGCATCATCAGCAGATGATATAAACTAAAGTTACTTATTCTAACCGAGACTATTTATAGGTAAATGTGGTCACACTTGGTTGCACCCGACTGCACCGTTGTCAAGTAAACAATAGAGGGGACTATAGGGAATAGGCCCTCTGTCTTTATTTAGTGCATTCTTACCACATTTAACTATTTCTATACTCTCAAATGCATCCAATAATCTATTATTAGATACATTTTTAATCAACTTAAGATTATTTATTCCTATTCGGTGATTGTTTTCCAAAGCATGTTGGGCAACGCTTGACTTTTCTGTTCTTCCGTATCTTAAATGTGCCATGTGTTCTTTAAAACGAATGTTTATGGAGCGTTTAGTTTGCCCAACATATTTTAGATCGCAGCCATTACAGCTAATTTCATAGATGCCACTCCTCTCCTCAAGTCGACTTTGTCTTTGGGGTTTCCAAGGAGATTTTTCAAACTATTCTCCGTTTTGTAGGCTACTCTAAAACGTACGTTTTTAAATACTTTTTCTAGACCTCTCGTAGATATACGTAGATATACGAGAGGTCTAGAAAACGTATTTAAAAACGTAGGTTTTAGAGTAGCCTACAAAACGGAGAATAGTTTGAAAAATCTCCTTGGAAACCCCAAAGACAAAGTCGACTTGAGAGAGAGGAGTGGCATCTATGAAATTAGCTGTAATGACTGCGATCTAAAATATGTTGGGCAAACTAAACGCTCCATAAACATTCGTTTTAAAGAACACATGGCACATTTAAGATACGGAAGAACAGAAAAGTCAAGCGTTGCCCAACATGCTTTGGAAAACAATCACCGAATAGGAATAAATAATCTTAAGTTGATTAAAAATGTATCTAATAATAGATTATTGGATGCATTTGAGAGTATAGAAATAGTTAAATATGGTAAGAAAGCACTAAATAAAGACAGAGGGCCTATTCCCTATAGTCCCCTCTATTGTTTACTTGACAACGGTGCAGTCGGGTGCAACCAAGTGTGACCACATTTACCTATAAATAGTCTCGGTTAGAATAAGTTACTTTAGTTTATATCATCTGCTGATGATGCTAACTTGGTTAGCGAAACGCGCGTCCAGAACGTAACAAGTTGTGGTGTAGTGTGGTTAGAACTCTTGTATTTTGAGCGGATTAGTTGTTTCTGTGACTCCATTTTATGCCTTTGCCCTGCACGGGGCTCGCTAAGCTATGGCAGCCTGGTTTGACTAAAATGGATGATAGTATCATTGTTATGACGTTGGTGTATGTGGAATAAACATATATAAAGAATGTACATTCACATTATGCACTAAAGTGTTATTTCCGGGGAAAAAAGTTATTTACCTTTTTTGAAAAGTGTGGGTTGTCATGGAACATTTTTGTATTAAATGTGAAAGGGAAATACGCGGAGCAATTGCTTGTTTAGTTTAATAGTTGCGGTCAGTTTTGTGGAAATGTTCTGTTTGTCAAGTTGAATTTCCAGTTTATAGATAAACACGGATGTAGAAAAAATATTACATATATAAAACGTATGCATAAAATTTCATTTTTTAATTAAGTATAGTAACAAGTAATACGTTATGCACTTGTTAGGTAAATAACGGTTTTCGATACTGTTTTTTTTTAGTAAAATGCACTGAGACAATTTTTTTTCTTTCCAATAAAAGTTATTATTAACATATAACGATAACTTTCACAGTTTGAGTCGAACCGACTGATTCATGGTTCATGGGTTTAGACCCTGTGAAAGTGGATTTACCTCGGGAATTCCTTTATTAATTCGACACGGTCTAAACTCAAGAGCAATGCTTGCTTCAGTAATTATAATTGTTAGTGTTGCTATTAAGAGGGTATCGGAGTAAATTTAAATACTTGATTCTGCCTATGCGCATAAATCAAGTGATATCTGCAGTGTGACAGGTCGATGTAGGTTACCGACAAAAATCTCATTAGTCTAACGGATGCCACCGATGTTCAGCCAATAATTTGACGATTGACCTCAAAAAACGGGTCGTCGTTTAGTAAAAAAAACCGTTGTCTTTTGACAAAAATTGTTTAACAGAATAACGGAAAGCCTACAGTTTTTCAATAAACCAAAAGTTAAACTTCTTTTAAATTGAAAAAACACTGCCTTTCCTTAATGGAAAAACAAAAAAACTGTTACCCGGAACATTATTTTCTTCGTGGGGTAATAAGACGTTGAAGAGTCGACGCGTTTTAGAGTTAATTTGATACCCTCTTAATATTATATAATATTATTTTACCTTGACCTCAGTTTCAAACTAGCTTACTTTCTTATTAGACGGGTTTATTTTTGATTAAGAAAAAACCTTGTCAGGTTTCATGTGCATAGTATTACGGCATGAATATTTTTCGAATTATAGTTACAAATATATTTGTTAAGCGCATTTCTTGTAAGCCTGAAGTTGAGGTGATGAATGGAACAGTTTGATTATTTTTCTTTCCATAGGGTCTTTATTCCGATGCGTCCCATCAATATTTGCCCAGAATACTAATCATTTGAGAGCGGAAGTCAAAATCATATTTGAGTAATTTGAGTTAGGATTTTATATATTTTGCTTTAATAAAAGTAAATATTGTGAGTGATGGACAGATTAAGGAAATAAATTTATTAGCATTTGCGTTATTAAGAAAATATTTTTTGTCTTATTACAGAGAAGAAAGTAGATCTTTAGCAAAATGATGATCATCTGAACTTGTCATTTTAAGTGTTTTTAACATTGCAAAGCTATATTTTACAAATGTATTAACATTCAGAATGAATCGTTTCATATAAAATTAATTTTTCTTTAAAGTAAATAAAGTAAATAAATAATAACAAATTATCTCTTAACGTTTATAATGTGGGTTTATATGGGTGTTAATCAGTGGCGGCTCGTGGATTTAAGAACGGGTGAAGCGCAGCGGAGTTACGGATATTCATCATTGCGTTGCCATAATATATATATTTTTAATTAAATTGATTGGAAAATGTAGGTTAAGCGGCGCTTCAACCGCGTTCCCTGGCGAGCCGCCACTGGTATTATTTAATTAAGGTAAATTCGAAAAAATATGAAAAATTGCACATTCTATATTATACATTATTAATATTAAAACTTTATCGGTTTTGTGCATAGCTTTCAGGGATACAATTTCTTCATTTTTCAGTGAAGAACGAATTTTCTTGTTGCGTTAAAAAAATATATTTATTCCCGAAAATAGATAATTACCATTGGCTTTAAACAGTAAAGCCACTGTAATTATATATAGTGCTTTTACAGGTTATGTTAAAATATTATACAGATAAAATGCAATTGAATCGCGGATTAGAAACAGTCCTAAAACACAAATTCAGAAATAATTAGATAAAAATAATCAGGGCCTCCAAAATTATTCTAAATGGAACCATGGCTTTCAACAACATAGTAATTAATAAGCTATGAAGAAAAAAATAGTTTGGATTAGGTGTGGTCAAGCGTTTTATCGATATATCGTTAATTATCGATAGGTACCGATAGGCGAGCAATAATTCCGATAGGTAGCAGAGAAGATCGATAGGTAAATGATAATATCGATAGGTATCCAAGGACATCGGTAGTAATGGATACATGGATTACATATTCCTAGTCAGGTCAGGGAGAAAAATATCGTATGGACTTCTGATATTATTTATTTATGATATTTTGTCTTCGGAAAACACTTTGATAATAAACAAAATTAAACTAAAATACTGTATCTATTAGTATTGTATTTTTGTCATATTTATTTTATTATTGTAAAATTGTGAAAACTGACAAAATATTAAACTGTTCTTTTTCATTCCCGGGTTCTGATCGTGCTAATATATCCATGAAAATTGAGACTAGAAACCAACTAAGTCCTGTACTAATGTTGTTTTTCAGTTTTTCAAACGAGCTTATTCTTTTAGTCGTCCGGGTAATGTACAGTACTATTTTGGGTACTTATGCGGGGTATCTCCGTTATTTTTCTAGATAGAAAGTTGCAGTTTTCGCGATAGTGTGCTATTTTTTCGTAAAACTAAAGATGCCGTTAAGCATATCTCGTATCTCAACTATCAGATACCTTATCGAAAATGTAAAAAATGTTTCTTATATAACTTTTCCCATAGAACTCAATTCCGCCTTAGGAATTAGTATACAGGGTCAGGTCAAAAAGTTATCGGATCTACTTTATTTTTTTAAATGGAACACCCTGTATATTTATAGAATATAAAGTTTATCTTTTTTTTACCTTTTCAAAAATATATAAGAGTATACACTTTTTCTCAGAAACACGCAATAAATGACAATTTTCTGAAATTAAATGCATAATTTAATAGTAGGTCATGAATAACAATAATAAACAATTGAAAGTTACATATTGCTAACAAAGAATTGGATACCTTGCATATAGATATCTTCTTATATAAAAATACCTATAGAGTTTTTTTATAACAGTAATATTTATTTATAACACAAAAAAATAACATTATTAAAGAAAGAGAAAAAAACAAATTTTTAAAGGTGATGTTTAAATTGACGACCATTTTCTTTAATGCAAAATTGGTACAACCATTGGTCTTATTCGCAGATTTTGAAAAGCTAAATGAAGTTCTGCTATGCCGTCATATCGTGTTTTATATACTTCATTTTGTACATAGCCCCATAAAAAAAAATCTAAAATTGAGAGATCTGGAGATCGTGGAGGCCATCTAACAGGTCTGTTGGTACCTATCCATCTTTGAGGAAAGTTATTATCAAAAAATTCCCTTAAGAGCCTAGAGTTGTGACTTGGGGCATTATCTTGCTGTAGGCAGACAGCATTATATTAGGCTAATGGAATATTTTCGAGCAGTTCTGGAATAACTTCTTCAAGGATTTCTAGGTATCTACGTGCTGTAAGACCTACTTCAAAAATCCTATAAAATATATGTGTGCCCAAAATAAAACATGCCACCCCAACTCCAAAGCGTCCTTTTTGTGCTGTTTCAAACATTAAATGCTGATTTTCATTATGCCAGTTCCTGGTATTGTGACTGACCAGATAACAAGTCTGCCAAATAAATCATTAGCATCGATTTGTTTCTGGATATCAGGCAAAAACTTATAATGATAATACAGATTTTCATAACTTACTTACCTTTTGAAATATAATTCCGAGGCTTAATGTATAAAACACAACAGCATATTATATTTTTCATAATTTTCATACGCTGCCGTTATTCGAAGAAATTGATAAATATCAATTAAATAAAAATACCAAAAGAACGTTTATAAACTGCTTTATAAACCAAAAGTTGATCCAAAAACCGATGAGATGACAAATATTTGATATTTATTTTTGTTTGTTGTCATACACAAAAGCCATAGCCTACTATTAAATTATGCATTTAATTTCAGAAAATTGTCATTTATTTGCGTGTTTCTGAGAAAAAGTGCACACTATCATATATTTTTGAAAAGTTATAAAAAAAAAATTTTATAATCTATAAATATACAGGGTGTCCCGTTTAAAAAAATAAAGTAGGGTCCGATAATTTTTTTACCTGACCCTGTATAATAATTCCGAAGGCGAAATTGAGTTCTACGGGAAAAGTTACATAAGAAACAGTTTTCACATTTTCGATAAGTTATTGAATTTAGTCCTGTATCTTAAAAACTAAAAGGGCAATGAAAATTTTGTTAACGGCTTCTTTAGTTTTACGAAAAAGTAGACACTGTCGCGAAAACCTCAAATTTCTATCTATAAAAATAATGGAGATAACCCGCAAAATTACCTAAAATGTGACATCCTGTACAGAGCGCCTTCCTTCCACATTTGACTCCAGTAGGGTTTATAAAAATCGTGAGGCGAGTGGTAGTGCGTTATTTTTGTAGTTTATATCTTGGGGTTTCTGGTTTTCATGAATTGGACAATAGACAGTTAATGTTTCATGGGAACGCAAAGAGTGTTTCGAGTTCCACTTCGGGCTTGACTCTCATGTTTTTACCAGGACTTATATTTTTTGTCTCCAAATAGTTCATGGCCAAGATTTTTGTATACTGAGTCCGATTAAGCATCAATTATTTATAATGAATTAGAAGCCTCTATACTCTAAGTAAATACAGCGATAACACCAACATTTATAAATCAGCTACAAATGTTTTAAAAATCATTTTCAAAATATTATCAATGGCATTAAAATGTTGGAGGATTTTTGCCGCACCCTATAAATTTAGAATATTGAATTTACTGTTTCTAAAATCAAGGATTCATTTATAAATTAAAAACGAGCAAAGGGTTACAAAATAATAGGTTTTTATAAAGGGATAGACCCTTAAACCCTTTATATTTAAAAATTTTGATTACAGGACATGCTGAATCACCCTGTAAAATTTTAGGTCTTTATTTTTAGGAGAACTTTTCTTTAAATAAACATGTTTCCTTAATTAAATGCAAGGAAAAATTATACGGTGGAATTCTTACTTGATTAAAATTGTGTTTTAACTGTGGTTTCTTCGTCTCTCGTGATTATATACTTCCTGTAGTTTTAACGACCATATAATAAGCTTAATTAACTAGGTATTTTTAAAATTATATGCATTTTAATTTAAAATTATATACATTTTTTAGAATAACGACATTTCTGGCATATTGGTGTACCTTTCTTGCAGTAAAGTCAGTAGGAAAAGTCGTACTATATAACTTATCAGTTATCTCTGATCTAACTATTTAGTAAGGAGTAAAATCTGTTGGTCACCTTTGACAATGTTATTTGTCAGTTAATACAAGTTACTGTAAAATTATTTTCATTTATTAATAGGACAAACAGATGAATAACTTATATATTCTGTGGAGAGTTCGATATTCATAAAGAGAACAATATTTGAAGGTAGGTGAACCTAATATACTGTGTTAACCAAGAATACTGGATGCTTATAAGTCCCAAAGGAAGGCTAAAGGCTGAAAATGTTGGTCGTCCTTAGATGTTGAGCTACTTCCAACACTCAAGTCCGCAGTATTTTGTGTGTCTTCTTGAATTCAAAGACCTACATAATTGTTGGAACAAACCGAATATCTCTCTTCTGGACGCTGTTTGCCCGATGGGCGTGGTTGTGGTTCTTTGGTCTTTGGTTATTTTTTTTCGTAAGTAGGCACAAATAATGAGCTTACTTTGGCAGCTGTTTTATTTTCTTAAGAACACTAAAATAGATCTGGCAATTTGTCTACAAAAAGTACCTAGTTTAAGAAAACTTTTTATTTAGTTTAAAAAAACTAGTTTAAGAAAACATATTTTTTTTATAAATAATGGTTTTTATTTAAAAACATTGAACTAATAGCTCTACTAATGGAACAAAGAATTACATTTATGAGTACAATTAACGAAACATACATTTATACTTGGAAAAATATGAAAATAAACGAATATGTAACATTTTATAATAAAAATAACACCCTGTTCAAGGAAATTCTTTGGCACATAATATGGCACAAAAAATAGGAAGGCTGATCTAATGCCCACGAAATAAAATATGTGTCTTCAATTAATACTGTGTCTTTAAGTAATACTGTTGTCACTGTCGAAATCTAGAATTTCTCAGTTCTGGCAAACGTAGAAAGGATCCGTACTTTCTTCATTACAATTACTACAAACCCAATGCTTACATTTCACGCTGGGAATCCAATCAGGTCCTACATAATTGCTCCACTTTCTGAAACGAACCGAACATCGCTCTTGTGAGCCTGCTTTTTCTAGTTGGCCGCTGTATGCCCAAATGGGTCTGGTTGTGTTTCTTTGGCCTTTTCCAACAAACTTTCTTCGTCATCGCCTGATTCCATTGACTATATTAACACTCTGATATCTTATTGGCTAGGTTCGATTTCTTCTGTTTCGTTTAATGCAGTTGCTTCTTGGCAGTTCTCTCCTTTATGTAGTGACATTGTTTAGGCGCTTTCCCAGGCTCTAAACGTTTACCACGTTTGTGAACAACTTTCTCTTTTGATAAATGACGCATTTCTTGCAACAGATCGACAACGCTACGATTAAGCAGATCAGGGTTTGCTAAGCCAGCTTCACGATTTGGAATTTTTCCCAAAACTTCGTTAGGTTTAAAGGGATGGAGGGAATCATCTTGGACGTTTGTTTCGTTATAACTAAACACTAATCGACGATCTGCGTCTTTTAAAACACACTCTATATTGGAAATAAAAACTATTATTATTATTATTATTAGTATATATATATATATATATATATATATATATATATATATATATATATATTAGATTTGAGATCTTAAATTTATAAAATAATTATTATTCTCTAAATTATAGTTAACCCATAAAGTTAAGGACCGTATTTAGGCGCATTAAAAGTTATCGAATTTTCATATTAATTTTATTTCGAATACACAATAATTATATGAAATAGTTAAAGAGCTGATGATAAAATTTTCGGTGATTAATTTTTCAAGGCCTATTTTTCCTAAGGATTTTAAAAGTGCATTCACAATCATTTCAATATTGGTTGAATTGTCTTTACCTCCAATAATGACAGTAAATCAAAAACATGAATAACACTACTCAGCAAAGAACAATAAATACCACCAGTAAGAAAACGATCTTGATATATAAAAAATTGATGAAGATCCTACTACATTTGGTCCAACCGTACAACAATTCTTGAATAATAAAAATAAGAACGCCAAGACTAAAAATAGTTTAGTACCCTATTGAACACAAGTTTAGTGCAATCGGTGAAAAATATGTTATAATAAATGAAACTTCTAGTGAGATGCTGTTACCGTGCACTACCTCTAGCGCAGGTGCTTTTACTGTTTCTAACTTCGGATCGCCAGATTCGCCTGGCACGGGTGCAGTTACTGTATATGCTTCCGGATACTCGGTTTAGCTACCATTACTATTGCTAATCCAGGCTAAATAATTTGATTACTATTAAAAACCTTATGATTTGATTCTCGATAGCAACTTCTCATATATTCAGTACCAACTAAATATACTAGCTTATTTGATCTTAATTAATTCGAAAATTATAAATAGATTCTGAATACACATCTGCCTTACGCACAGTTATTAGGGGCATATGCATGCTTTTCTCCTAAAGGCATTCCCTAAACCACCCTGACAGTTTGATGTATGGGCACGTATTTATACGAACCGGGAAATTTATTAGGTGCTTAATTTAATCTGGCAATATTTAGGGACACATCGCAGGAATATTCCTCCCTGAAGCTTATATAAATAAAGAGATGATTGGAATTTATCTAGAATACACTAGCTTTAATAAGAAGTGAATTATATTTTCTATTCTGTTAACAACAAGATAACAGCATTCCTAAAAATTAAAGAATGTGTTTCCCCGTTTGTTAAAAGTGTTAAACGCCCTTAAAATATATATTTCTTCGTTTTCAGGAGGCTCCTAAGTATATGTACAGAATGATAAAATAATTTTTTAGGCAAGTTTAATGTTTCTGGAATACGTTTTTTTATATTCAGGTAGCCTCCTAAGGCAACCTTGTATACTTGAAAAACGGTTTAAAAAAAATAAAAGATACTTCTTATTTTTTTTTTGTATGAAATAATCGTTTCTTGAATAGTTTTTTTGTATAAAATAATCGTTTCTTGAATAGTTTTTTTTTGTTTTCAGGGGACTTCCTCATAATTTTAGAGCTACCTTGTATAAAAAAATATTTTATGTTCAAAAGGTAGAACAAACTTAGTCTTTCGAAGTATCATGAGTTTTTTAAAATATAGCTAAACGAAAAAAAAGCAATATATACGTCAACGACTTCCACAATTTTTCCATGTCAAAACAATTACCTCAGCTATATTTGTTTTGAATTAGACTGTTATCGGATTATGCGTTCTTTTTACCTTTAAAACGTTTAAAAATATGGAAGATCTACGTCTATCACTCCAAAATTCCGCGAGACTTTTACCGAAACTATTTTTGGTGAAAATTTAAATTTAATTGTTTTTATCACTGTCTAATGGTCACTGATGATGATTATCAGTCAGTATAAGCCTAATAGCCCACAACACTCTAGATATTACCAAAGCGACGACTTCATATAATCAATACGTATGTATTAAAAATGGCAAAAAAAATTGCCTCGTACGATGCAGGTAGGATTACCATATATTTTTTAGAAATGCCTGTCCTACAATATCAATCATTTTAGAAAAAAAGCCTGCCTTTTTATCCAAAAAAGCTAAAACTACACACTCTTCTGTGGTATAAATGATAAAATAAAATGTATATTTATATTGCAAAATACCACACAAAATTAAAACCATCAAAAACAGGCACACCTTAAAAACTAAGAAACCAGTTCTGCAAATCGTGTATGGTTGCGTTATTTCATAACATTATTTGTCACTTGTTATTGTATGTCTATTTATCTATCACAAAAGGTAATTCTTTTTAAAATATCTTTTGTAACATTTTTTAAGTTTCCTTTAGTTATTATCCCTTTAATTTTGACATATGCGTAGGTATCGAAAAAATGAACTGACAAATTATTTAGCAGTTCTAAAAATACCTGAGACGATTTGCATTTTTGAAAATAGGTTATATATTAAAAATGGGAAGGTTTTTTTCTAAGCTTTTATCCTGATTAGTTTTAAACAATATGTATTGTTCAAAAATACAACGTCAATGAATATATATTTATCTTTTAAATACGATAAACAATTGCACAAAGTTCAAAATTAGACACTATAATCTCCAGTTTCATTTTAAATAGTTTGAATTGTTTATACGTTTGCATCCAGATTGTTAGGTAACCAAGGCAACACTGATTTTATTGTGGCCTCAAATATGTTCAACACTTCTAGTACTGTTACATTTTTGTTTCATGTTACACCAACGTTACAATAAGGTTACCATGACCCCCATTTGGAACATGTCCTGCAATGCCACAGACGCAATAATCCATTTCAGTCAAACGACGATCGCGATTTCGCTGTTTTCAGAGTTCATCAGGCAGTTATAGAGTAGCGAACCCCATGAAGGGCAAAGTCACAAAATGGAATCACAGAAACAACTACTCCGCTGACTAATACCACGACCGGCATTGAATTACACCGTTGTTTCCTGATTTTCATTAGAAGAAATAATGTTATATTTTTGTTTCGCTGTATCTAACAAAGGCGGTGTGCGATTTCCAAAAAGACTTGACAAGACACGGGAGAAATCTTGTCGTATGGTACCCTTAGATGCAGGCCTAAATATTTAGTTGTAGAAAATAAACGCGTGTGGCATAGATGTCGGATATCGCTTCTACGCTTTTAAATATAGTTTACTATTTAGACCTGCAGCGTACAATATGAAGCAGAGAGGCAAGATTGCATTTAATGTTTAGTACATTTTAATAAAATCTTGTAATTTCAAACTTTTTTTTTAAATCTTATTTTATAATAAACACTTTAGTCTGTAGCAACCTTGTAACAACTAAAAAGTTGGATCTCTATTAAATACCTATCCTAAAATTACTAATGGACAATACAAACACAAACCTATTAATTAAACCAGTCGGCTAAAACCTAGAACAAGATCAGAGATGGAAAGAAAGCCAACTATAATGAAATCGTTTAACCATTTACTCTCTTCTTCATTCAACACCTTCTAAATGCTGTAACGTCAACATTGGCGAATTGATGCGGAAAGTACCCGCTCTATTCTACCTCTGGTTTGTCTGCATGATATAATAAACGGAAGGTGTGATATCGCGCATTCCGCTTGGCTCTGCTACGTCATCGCGTGATTAACACCGGCTGTCATTCATCTTCGGCCATATGATTTCAGTGCATTTTCAGTTAATGTTTAAATTTAAAAGTGTTTGCGGATTTCTATGTTCTTTTTTGTATTGTGTAGTTAATTAAACAACAATAAAAATGAGGTGCTGTGTTCGGGTGAGACGGAGATAATCAGGCAAAGAATTTTGATAGGAATATAAGATTTTTTACTTTCCCTAAAGACAAAAAAATGTTTACGTGAATGGACACGCTTGTGTAAACGCAAAGCCAAATTTAATACAAATTTGGCGCGGATATGCTCAAGGCATTTTGTTAAAGATGTCTATATGTCATTAATTTATATCAAGAAAGACAACAATGTAAATCTGGACGAAATAGTCGTCATTTTTAATAAAAAAAAGAGTTTTTCGACTAGAATAAGGCTATATTACGGCAGCTAGTGCACATAAAGGTTAAACTTGTTTGGTGTGTGTTGTTTTATTCCCTCCCATACCTGCATTTTTTTAAATTAGACCTCCTCCCCTTAAATGGGACTTATTTACGTCCCTGTACTTATCAAAAACACAGATGTTATAGCATTTTTTAGTTTTAAATTGAACTAAATATAAACATGTATAACAAAATAACAGTATAAAATTAAATACAGTCGGATTTTATACAACCTTAACTCTTTCTATAGCGTGTTTTTTAATTTTTATTAAATAAATATATAACTACCATTTCATAAGTTTTTTATTTTAGTGAGTTATATGTCAATGTTTCATTAGAAAAATATTTTTAATTGAAAAAAATGGTAATATAATGTCTAATCGCTAGAAACGACGTGCATCTCCATAAGCAATTTAAAAATCTACGCACGCAATGACGTCACTGCGCGAACCGGACGCAATTGAGACCGTCTAGATATCATACCTTTCGTTTATTTTATCATGGTTTGTCTGTACTTCATTCCCTCTACTCTAACAAAACAATCGAACCTCGCTTTATAGCATGCGGACTCAAGAAAATATTCATTCTTACGCCAATCTGTCTAAAACATTGAGGACTCGCGGCGGTCATATATTTGCGTGGGTATATAACGAACCGTTAAATTATTTGTAGTTCCGTCAGAATGCTTAGTAAAAAATCCTTGTTTAAACATAGACTCATAATTTTGTTGGCGCGGTACCGCGCGCTTTCTTTGCGACGTACCTTGCCAATCCTAACCTAACCCAATTCACATTCTTATTAATTATTACACATTTTGCAAAAAAAAAGAAAAAAATGCCATTGCTCAAACCGTGGTTGGAACTCGACTTCTTCGCATTGCTAATCCGAAACCCTACCACTGAGCTAATCAATGTCTCACGAAAGCTTCAACGAACTTTCTTGACATAGCCGAAATAAACCTATATGTTAGAGCGGCGCCACAGTCACGGAACATGAATGACAATTTTTTATGGAATTTTCATATTAATAATTGTTTTACACTTTTTTGGACGTCAGAATATTGTATTGTAGTCAGAAATGCGTATATGATCCACTTTTCATGTCGATTGGGTGGGCACAAGCAAAGAGATAATACTTTCAATAGGCGATCCATCCAATGTTAAATATAACATCCGCCATATGGACCTCAACTTTATATTGTAGTCACTTTAGTAGGGGTCGATCGAGAGATTTCGGTGTAACACAACGCCCGAGGTCCACGCTGTTGGTGTTGCACAACGCCCATAGATACGCGTAATTTTTTTATTGTATTTCTAAAGTAATAGACACTTCTGGCAACACCGAATTACATATTTTTTCGTGCATTCTAAATAAACTGTAACACGAATAGTTAATGTGATTAATTTATTTGTATCTGATTCGAAGTATAATCGTTCTTCGGTGCCAGAAGCTCAAAATCGACCTACACGATTTGACCCGGAAAGACAGTGGCAGACATAAAGGCAAGTGAAGTTAAATAAAAGAGTAAGATGTGCCGCCGGATTAAAATAATAAATCTAAATTAAGGTGGTTAAGGTGCCTTTTATATAGGAGATAGAACGAATCAAGAAATTTGTTGGTATTAGATAGACAGCGCCAAATTGGAATTACTATCCGACGTTTCTCCTTCTATTGTCCGAGGCAGAGATATTTACTCCACGACATATAAACAATGACTGAGCTCGAAGAGATTTAAACAAATATAAGAATTCCAAAAAAATTCTTTCTACAGACTCTCAAGTTAAAAATATAGAATAAAAAAGTCTTTAAAAATAAGTGTACGGTGATATTTTTTTATATTTTATTTTGTTTTTTTATTGTAGTACATTTTAGGGTTTTGAATGGATATCAGGTACATTATGAAGAGATACATGTGGTAATATCTTTACACTTTATATAGATATTAATTAAACATTAACAAATTCGGCAAATTATTTTAGATCAAAATTTAATTTTAGGTCTTTGTGAGCCTACAGCTCTATTACTAATTGGTTAACAAGTTAGCAATGATATTCATGACATTTAAAGTGTAATTTTAAGTCTGAAAGATAAATGTGTTTATTGCGTACATAAAGCCGTCATGTCTAGATTAGTATTTAATTACTAATTATTTTCGAATAGAAATTGCAGAAACTATTTTCGTTGCTATTATGTAAGGGATAAACAGAAACAATATTTTGTGTAAATGCCAGATCGTAAAAAAGTGGTTTTATTGTTTTTTATTTAAGTGCTAGGATTTACATGGTTATTTGGTATAACAATGTGTCTACAAAGTGTGTTATCTTTGACTTTTCTTGATAGAAATATTAATTCATTTCAGGGAAACTTTGCTGTTGAAGGCCCGTTATTTATATATATATATATATATATATATATATATATATATATATATATATAACATATATATGGTAAAATAATGACGAAAGTGTACTATCACTCGTTAACGTTAGATGGCAGTTACGCCGTATCTTGACACATTGCTCAGTCGAGTCTGGAAATCCAGATAAAACTATAGGTACTCGGGAGAAAAGTGCAGTTTGTGTTAGTGGTCTGAAATTTTTGAAACAGAAGTTCGGCGAAATAAAGACGTAAGTGTATTTTACGTCAGTCATTCCGAAATTTTGTACTTTTACTTAAAAGAATTATTATGAAAACAAGACATAAATGTACTTTCTGTCATTGTTGCTCCAAACAGTTTTTGTTTTAATTAACTTATTTATTCGTTCCGTCATTGTTACCTCGAAATTGGACTATTCTTTTTGGTAGAAGTGCTTTTTCGGTCAATATTCTTCTAAGCAAATTTTAAAAAGTACTAGTTTGCGTCTGCTATTTTGGGAAAACATTAGCATTGATGTCAAAAAAAAAAAGCGTTAAAAATAAAATATACGGATAAAAAATATATTTTATTTTACAGATTTATGATTGCTACATACCTCTATGCTGTTCAATGCTTAGAAATAAGTTCTATAACGCACAAATATCTGGTTCGTGGCCATACTCAAAATGAAGGTGATGCCATTCACAGCGATATTGAGAGGTGGGTGACAAAAATTAAAAAATCTGGTCCAATTTATGTTCCGGAAAGGTATTATCTTCTTAATTCGATCTGCAAAGAAAAATGGTAATCCACCGGTGGTAAAAGAAATGAACTTTTGTACTTTCTTGGATTTAAAAGTTATATATAAGTTTAGGTCTAAAAAACAATGCACTTTCGACGTGAAACCATTAGAAGAGATCCAGAGAAAGCCTGCTTACACAAAAAAATCCAGTCGCTGAGAACAAAAAGAAAGAGCTGAAAAGTTTGATTGATAGTAAAATTATTCCTGGGTTTTATAAACCGTTTTTTGAGTCTATCTTAAATTAATATTGTTTTACTTTAGAATATTGTTGGCAGTTAGGTACTTTACGTAACTATTAGTGTTTTTCTATCGTTCCTATCAGTTTGTAAAAAATATTTTAGTCAATTTAAGTTAAAAAACGTCACCTTTAGACAGTGAAGAGGTTCGTTTATTTTTGCTAGAGTTGCTTGTAGGGTTATCTATTTCTTTTTTATAAATACTTAGATTATTGTTAAATTTACTAATAAAGTGTTTTGCATAACTGTCAATTTTTAATCCGTCACTTTTGGAGAAATAATGACATAACTTGAAAATCAATCGCATATTTTACAGATATAACTAGTAGGTTAAATACTAATTAGACTAACGCATATTTAATTTACTAATATGGCATTTGCAAAGCTACAGCGATATATGCAAAGTTTTGGGGACAAATAACGAGAACCGTTTTTCTTTTTTTCCTCTCTTCTCTATTTAAAAATTATCCTTTTTGCAGTTGGGTCACCCCTCTGCCGGAGCAGCGATATATTTTCGCAAACAATACCATATACTTGATAAAAGCATAATTCGCTTCCAAGTTTGACGTCAGAAGCATAGGCGGTTGCCTAACATTGTGACATACATTTAACAAACAAGTTGGGGCTACTCGATGACCACGATAAACTTTTAAATTATGGTCCCCAAACCATTGGCACTTTTTTGCATTTACAGTACCATCAATGAACTCATATTTACCAACTCCTTTACTACTCATAGATCCCCATATCATAAATTTTACTGTACGTTTTAGACAGTCTTTATGAAATTCTTCTGATTTTGTACGAATCACCCTTTTTGAAAATCACCTACGCAGACATCAAATTTCGATCCGTCGTCGCTGAAGATAACGTTACAATTCTGTTGTCCAGGATAGTTTTGATTTTGCCCAATAAAAACGTTTTTTTCTTTTGCATGGCTAATAATAATGGCTTTTCCTTGGCCTTTAAAGAAGTTGGATAGAAGAACATTATTACTTTTTATGTTTTACCACGAAAAATTACAAATTTACCTTATAAAAATTAAATTCTAACCAGACTTATGCAGCCATAGTTTACAGCATTCCCTAGAGATATTTAATTTTGCCTCGTGATTCCATTGGGCTTATATTTCTCGTACCTCTCCGGTACCTCCTTCTGTTAGTTCTGCTAATTTTGATCAGAACACGACGTTCTCTATCAGTGATTCTACTAGGTCAGCCAGGGTTTTTACCATGAGCATTAACACTAGGTGTCTCTCCATATTTTTAATATTATTCTCGACTGTCTATTTTGCATTATTTAAGTCATTTGAAAATGTTGCATTGATTTGCCTCTGCAGTACAGAGATATTATAATTTCTCGCACTTTTTTATTCATTGCAAGACCACGCGTCATTTTCTTATGAATGTATAGAACCATGGCGAATAAAAGCTGACAAATGTTGACCCAGGCACACTAGATTTATCAGTAAGAGCGTACATAATATTAATTTTAATGTTAATAAAGATTAGCGTCCTAATATTTATTTGTCAGGGAATTTGTTTTGTTTTTGTTATTTTGTTATCTAGTTTATCCAAAATAAAATAATTATTCCTTAAGATCGGACTTTATGTTAGGTAAAGAGTATGTAACTTGATTTTTTAGTCAGGAAGACATAAAAACAATTTAAATCAAACATAAATATCACAAAATAAAAATTTACACAAAGTCTAGTCTCAGTCAAAAATAAGTTTATAAATTAAGAATAGGTTACATGTTTCGCCCTAACGGGCATTATCAGACCTAAAATGAATATACATAACAACGGAAAATACAATTGAATAATATATAACTTGACCATAAACCATACACATTTTACAAAGTACATAAAACAAATATAACCAAACAAAGAAACAATGAAGTACGAAACAAGGCTACGCTTGATGAGAGGCGATAGGCCAAAACGAAAACAGAAGAGATTGTTTAGGACGAACTTGACTAAATGTCGTAAAGTACAATGCTACGTTCTACATGAATAAAAAGAAGAAGATTAGTAAAAATGATCGAAAATACTTGAAGGTTATACAAAATAAGAATACACAGGTAAGGATATGGCTCTTTTCAGCTTTTGTTATTTCTATTTTTTCCAAAAGATCCAACTTCTTACCTTTATCGCATTCGTGAATTTACATTTTCAGATATGGAAAAATGAAGTTTTGACGATAACAAATGATTCGCAAGGGCATATTTTGTATCAGAAATATCTGTATTTTGATGTTTTGTTACCAAACTGAGGTGTTCCTGGATAGTCCTAGCGGTACAAGGCTATTCTCAAGATTATACTGCACTTTATGATACAAGCAAGCCGCTTTGCACAGGTGTTCTAGGGACCAAATAGAATGATTTTACCCGTAGTTCTTAAAATTTTATCCCTTAGGATTCCGATTTTGAGGGGGAGGGGGTGAATTTACGAATAAAATATTAAAATACGTAAATAAGCCCAATAATGCATTTTTAGAGTTGCCACAGCATTATTTTGACCTCGTCAAGGTAATGACAACTTCATATTTCGCGTACATGAACCAAAAATCCAGCTATGCCGCCATTTTTAAAAATGGCTCTGAAAATATAACACTTTTTGTCAACCCCGAATGTTCATGTTTTGGGTATCATTTGACAGGTTTTTAAGGTCGCTGAACACGTCTGTAATCTCAGAAATACGATTAAACGCACCCTACGGCCGTTATTATATAAGAAATGTTATCTACGACTGATATTGCAGGAAAATCGGGTAGCTGCAAAACTGTATATCACACCTAATTTAAGTTCTTATAGTCCTAATATTCGCAAAAATCTGCATTGTTTGCAAAAGTTTGCATTGTTCTTTTCCAACCTTTCGCAACTGTAACGAAATGTAAAAAGAACTAGCAACATCGCTCTTTAGACGCTAGTGGTCCGTGGCCGTGGTGTGGTACTGTGGTCCGACAGTCTGGAGTTTCTGCGGCCGAAGTAAGGTCGTTGCTCTATTTAATTACGTGTTGTCGGTTATTTTCTACGCGTTTTTTAAGATTGAAATCAACGTGTTCAGTTTTAGTTCATTTATATAAGGTAAGTTCTTTTTGTAATCGTACCGTACGAGCAATAGATGTGTTGAAGTGGTGTTGGTTTAATCAAAAGTAGTTGCGTGGGAATATCTGGGGTCTGGGGTTTGTTGGGTTTGTAAACCTTTTGTGTACAATAATTTACACAGGAATAATAATTGGGGTATTACTATGTATTCTATTAACCACATTTTAGAAAAATAATATTGCCTGGTTATAATTGTGTCCTTTTAATTCAGTCCTTTTAATATAAAATGAAGTTTGTGATTTTATAGCTAAAATTCAAAAATGTAAATTAAAAAATTGAATTAAATTGAATTTTGAATCTTTTAAATATTATTATTATAGAGAGCTGGCCATTCGAACTGCATAATTTTCGAACAGTATAATATAAGGATATTGAGCAACCCAACATCGCAACCCTCGTTTCAATTAACCATGCCGTTTTTAAAATATCGCATTTTAAAATTACCCCAAAAAATTACCTTATGCAGTTCGAATGACCAGCACTTTATATTATGCAGGTCATGTCGGACAAAAAACTGGTGGTGGTGGTTCCTGCCCCTCTTGATAATCTCCCTTCTCCTCCCTTCCACTGGAATTTGTGTTGTATTTGCCAGATAGGTGGTGGTGTTTTAACTTGTCCCTTAAATAATCCGGTGGTGGCGAGAAGAAGTTTGGGCTATGCATCCCTTGCGTCAAACCTGGAAAAGCTGAAGAAATTCAAGTACAGACTTCCCTGTGGGTTTAACGTGAACACTTTAGACGAAGGTGACGGAATACTTGCCTCTTTTTTGAAAAATAGTGCGAAATGGCACAAAAATTGCACTTTGAAATTTTTAAGTCCAAAATTTGACGAACTTCTTGTTCAAATATCATCTGTGAAAATGCAAGGGGAGGATGCTGGTGGCCACCGTGGCACTAGATCAGGTAAAGCACAAATTAAAACCAAAGACGCTATATGTTTTTTGTGTAATGGTCCGGAGACGTGGAAAAAGCCTCTGAGACGATGCGAAACCAAAGACTTGCATAAAAACGTAAAGCCCTGTGCTCAGATCCTGAATGATACAAACCTCTTAGCGCTGTTGGAAGTGAGTGGTGACCTGGTGGCACAAGAAGCCAAATATCACTGTCTTTGTTTGACTCAGCTGTACAATCGTAGTCGCCGAGCCCACTGCACCAGTGAGGGTGAACAGAATGATGTTCTGTGCGAAGGTATTGCTTTCGCAGACCTTCTCATCTTCATACAAAACAAAATATCAATTTCTTCAAAATATGTGTTCCGCATGGGAGAATTAACGAAAATATATTCAACACGAGTTGCTCAGTTGCGAGGAGTCTCTGCGACTGACATGTCTACGGAGCACACTACGCGCTTAAGAGAGAAAATGTTGTCACACTTTCCCAATCTGAAGGCAGAGAAGTCAGGCAAAGAGTACATCCTTTTTGCTCATGGTGTGAATATTTTAAAAAACATGGTTGATGAAGACCAGGATGAGGATGCACTTGCGTTTCACCGTTTTGTCCTCAATTTGAGGAGATGTATGTCAAATGCTCCAATATCTTTTAAAGGTGATTTTCAAGAGAAATGCGAGGAGAAGTCCATTGCAGGGCCATTACTAGCTGCCGTATGCACACTACTGTATGGATCTTCCTCGATACCTGAATGTGGTGCCACAAAACCAGCTATCACAATATGTCAGCTCATTATGATTAATCAGCTTTCAAGTACGCCTACTGGTGAAGTGGTGCGACACAAGAAACGGTTTGAACCCCCGCTGCCTCTTTACATGGGTCTGTCTTGCTATGGAAGAAGCGGGGATAAGGAATGGATCGACACAATGCACCGTAGAGGAGTGAGCGTGTCTTCCAACCGCGTGACTGAAGTCACCTCGCAACTGTGCCGAATGGTTGTACAGAGAGCAAAGGAAGAGGGAGTAGTATGCCCGTCGCCCCTAAAAAAAGGTCTATTCACAGTGGCAGCACTGGATAACATTGACCACAAGACGTCCAGCAGTACAAGTCAGGGTGAGTTTGATGGCACAGGCATCTCCGTATTTCAGTGTCCAATGAAAAGCGACGAGGGGGAGGGCAGGACCTTCCAGACGTCCTTCGCTGACGTGGCGAATGATGGAGAACGAAGTGTTCCTGATCTTCCTGATTTTTACGCAGGAGTTCCAGACTGTGTCTTGCCGAACAAACAGCCTCTAAGTACAGGATGCAGTGCCGAAATCAGTGGTCTTTTGTTATCTGCAGATAAGCTTTCTCCTTACAGTAGAATCGTTTAACCACCCCTATTATCCCAGTACTAATACAATCATTTTAATTGTAGTTTCTAGTGTACAACAGTGGCGAGAAGAAGAGCCATGGCTAAGGCACATTCAGGAGAACCTTTCTGATTCCATATCGGATGCCATATCCGACGTGTCATGGTCCGCCTATCATGCTAGTAGAGAGGGACAGACCTCTGCTATGCCAGCCGTAAGCAGTCTCCTTCCTCTTTTCCATGAGAAGTCCACATCTCCCGCGATGATAAAGCATGGCATGGACATTATTCGTGGCATTACCAGTTATTTGGCTAAGAAGCAAGTACCTGTCATGTGCGTTGACCAGCCCCTTTTTGCTCTCGCGAAGACCATCCAGTGGAATTGGCCCCAAGTATATGGCGAGGACAAGTTTGTTACCTTACTCGGGCCGTTACACATTGAAATGTCATTCATGCGAACAATAGGACAATTCATGGAAGGTTGCGGCTGGGTTTCTATCGCAGCAAATTCTGGAATTATAAATGCCGGCACTGCAGAGGCTCTTTTGAAGGTACTAGTAGTACAGTATATAGAATGATCTTGGTTATAGTCTCTGCAAATATATATGTATATATATTGCATGAAGGTAGACTATTTGTCTAATAATAGCCCTTCTTGTCAAGGTGGCTATTATTAGACAAATAATTGACCCCTGCTAGTGCTCTTGGCTAAGACTCGGGCCCTGGCAGTAGCAAAACACCACAAATAAATGTGTAAATTAAAAAAATATATGTATGTATTAATCTTTTCACTTTCTATTGCAGGTGACCCATGTGAAAAGAGCTAGAGAAATTCACCAGGTCACTGCTGCAGTGCTTCACACTCTACTGCAGGAAGAATATGCTCGAGAACAACCTGGGACATCCCTGGATGACTGGATCACAGAGAGAGCAAAGAGTTCCCCAACATTCTTCTACTGGCTTACAGTCCTAAATCTGGAAATACTGCTCCTCACTTTTGTTCGCGCAATTAGGCAAGGACTCTTCAACATATTTAAAGAATGTCTTAAACGTATGCTACCATGGTATTTCCTTTTGGATCATCACAACTATGCACGATGGCTTACCGTACATTTAAAGGACCTGGAGGAACTGCCAGAGAAAGCACCTGTTGTTCACCAGGAATTTGTGTCTGGTAGGTTTTTATTTAAGTGCTGTTGTCAGATTTCATGAAAATTCCGTTCATTGTAGGTAAATTTGTCGTACGTAAAACGACCAGGCCATTTTCAGCATTGGGAATAGATCATGCGCACGAACAGCATAACGCCGTTGTGAAGGGTAGCGGTGGCGCGATAGGATTAACACAAGATCCATCAGCTCTAAGGCGATGGACTATCGGCGGGCCTGAAGTGAGCAGGCTCCTAGAAGATTTTGAATCTCATAGCGACACAGGTGCCGAAATCAAGAACAGTCATCATGAGCAGACAAAATCCTACCAGGAAAAGTTCTTTGGAAAGTGCGCAGCGCTTAGAGACAGTTTCTTGGAGTGTGAAAATCCATTTAGTGTAGCAGGAAAGGAACTCATAGTCTTGGATACGCGGGTAGTTATTCACGAAGAGGGTGTTTGTGCTCTGTATGCAGGAGAAGAGAAAGGCTTTTCTCGATACAGCGATTTTGTGACGGAAAGACTTGTAAATAAATCAAAACCCATACAAGATCCAATTAAAAAGTGCCAAACTAAAATTTTTGCGGCCAAGAAAAAAACCGCTCAAAACAACTCGGTTGTCAAAGCTCTGAAATCTGATGTGCAGCTTTTCTCCAGGATGTTCATAGTCAGCACTGCTCGAGATCTAAATCTAAACAGTTTTTTTGCTCATGAAAACCAGATGTGCCCTCCATCACTGTCGCAAAACGGAAGTATGAGAAGTGGAGACAAAGCCCAACTTGTGCAACTCCTTGAGAAACTAGCTCCTCAAACAACAGCTCCAGATGTTTGTGACGGATTGGTATTCGATGGTGCTGTTCTGGTCCACACTGTTAAGCCACGTTCTGGCATGAAGAGTTTTAAGGACTATGTCGAGCAGCTGCAGCACCACATTAAAAATTTTGCCAAACATGTAGGAGCGAAGCGTGTTGACATTGCATGGGACATGTATTCGAAAACAAGCCTTAAAAGCGCTGTGCGCGACAGCAGAGGTTCTGGTGTTCGTCGTCAGGATCTCCCAACCAAAGGTAAGGTCAACATCAGCTTTTTTCCTTATAATATGTAAAGCAACTTTTTTCTAGGTACCTTGCCGAGTAATTGGGAAGATTACCTCCGTAATAACATGAACAAAGTGGAATTATTTCGTTACCTAGGCCAAGCTCTCCTGAACAGTTTTGATGATATTTACATTGTGACAAATGTAAGCGACAAATTATTATCTTCAAATCTTTGTCCCAGCAGTCTACACGATGTTTCATGTACCCACATGGAAGAAGCAGATGGCCGCCTTATTCTTCATACCAAGGACATGGTGGTGCACGGTGCTAAACGTGGGGTGATTCGGAGCAGTGACACTGATGTCCTAGTCCTGGCAGTTTCTTTCTTCTTCGAAATGAAAGAGAAGGGACTTAGGGAATTGTTTATTCTCTTTGGATCTGGGCTTCATCGTCGATACATCAGTATCCATGCCATTGCAGAAGGTCTAGGAGAAACAAAATCAGTCGCCTTGAGAGGTTTTCATGCATTTACTGGTTGCGATACGGTGTCTTTCTTTGCAGGCAAAGGAAAGCGTTCAGCGTGGACTGCATGGCAGGACGAAACAGCCACGGTTGCATTCGGCAGGCTTGCCTGGCCATTGGCAAACGAACCAGACGAAGACCTCATGCAAGCTCTGGAAAAATACATAGTTGCGTTGTACGGTGTACGGGATGGGACTTGTGATGGTGTGGATCAGGCGCGGAAGCATTTATTTGCAACGCAGAATAAGCACGTGGCCGCAATTCCTCCAACACGAGGTGCACTTATTCAACACACCAAGCGCTCTGCATACCAGGCAGGACACATCTGGGGCAGATCTACTGAGGAGAGATTAGATTGTCCTCCTTCACCAGCAATGTGGGGCTGGACCAAGGAGAAGGATGAATGGAAACCTCTCTGGACACTTCTTCCAGAGATCTGATCTGCATGTAGGGTCTTGGACAAGTGTAGCTGCACTAAGGGCTGCGAGACACAAAGATGTAGTTGTTGCCGGTACCAGCTACCCTGCACCTTAGCATGCAAAAATTGCAAAGGCAAATGTTCTAACCAGAGGTTTGTAAACATGATCAATATTCTTCGAAAATAATGTGAATTAATGAGTAACGCTTAACGCATCATTTTACAGTTTTTTTCTATTTTCAGCTGCAAGTACAGTGGACCAGAGGCAGAAACTGATGTGGAGAAAGTGTAAATTTTCTCCTCAAATAAAAAATTACTATTTGAATATACCGAGGGTAGTAAAAAAAATATGAATATATGTTTCAATTGACAATACAGTCGAATTCTTAATGCCATCATTAGCTTAAACAGAGATTTAGGGACATTAGTTTTGAACGTACATCTATAAGATGTGTTAAATCGTATTTTTGATGTTACAGACGTGTTCAGCGACCTCAAAAACCTATAAAATGATACCCAACACATGAACATTCAAAATTGTCAAGAAGTGTTGTATTTTCAACAGCCATTTTATAAAATGGCGGCTCACCCCGACTTCCGATAGTTGTTCACGAACTTTCACCTTGACAAATGCCTTTATGAAGTTATAATAGTAAGGTAACAAGTCCAAACACGCCTTTCTAAGTTTATTTAGGCATTTTGAAATTTTACTTTTGAAATCTACCCCCTCCCCTTCAAAATCCGAATCCTAAGGGATGAAATTTTAGGAACTACGGGTCAAATTATTCTATTAGGTTTATACAACACCTGTGCCAAGCCGTTTGCTTGTATCATAAAGTGCAGTATATTTTGGCGTGCCGCCTGCACTAGGATCCTTGTCCAAGTTTTCCTACCTGATTGTCCCACGTAAACAGCAGGATACTCTCCACAATGAAGGGAATAAACTTCAGATTTCTCAAAACTGTCCTTTTTTTCTTTGATTCTATGCTATGGAGATATTAAATGACTTAAAAAATTTAACTTAATGTAGAGATATATTACAGAATATGTTAAAAATTTGTATTAATCAGATTATTATGTATTAAAGTTTTTATTTGTTCATAAATTTATAAAAAAGTTTGTTGAATTGTTTAAGGCAATTTCTCTTATTATATCTAATTATTTAGTAAAAGCAGCTTGGGAAAACGGAAATTTAAAAAGTCTGTACAAAAACGAATTAAAAGCTGCAAATTTATAAGAAAATGGTGAGTTAAACGTAAACTGAATCATATTATCAGTATAGAAGGGTTTTCTATATGCCTCAAAACTAATTTTATTATTATTTCTAATTAAAGGAAGGTCTAAAAAACGAAGTTTGCATCAGTTTCACTCTCCATAGTGAACGATATTTTTCCGTGCAAAGAATCTAAAAATTTTAACGATTCTTGTTCACTACTTTTCTAAACAATACAAATATCATCCACGTACCTTTTATAGCTTACCAGATGTTCTGAAAACAAGCTATACATTATTTTCTTTTCGAAGTTCATAAAAACTTCACTCAAGAATGGTAAAAGGCAAGAACCCATTGCCAAGCCCGAACATTGTCGAAAATATCTATTATTAAATTTAATAAAGGTTTGTTCTAACACAGTTTGTAGCAGTAGAATGAGGGCAGATATTAAGACAGCCGGTAAGTTTTGTTTTCTTAATAATTTTTCAGTTAAATCAATGCATTCAATTGGGGGAATGCTAGGGAAAAGGTCAAAAGAGACAAGTCTAGCATTTGGTGGTAAGGATATGTTTTTTTAAGTAGTTGGCGAAATCTATAGAATTTTTGGTGGAATATTCACTCTCAAACTCTATGCCCTTTCTTAGAATAGTATTTAGCCAAGAAAAAAGTTTATAACACGGCGATTTTATGAGAGAAACCACTGGTCTAATTGGAGTACCCTCCTTGTGAATTTTTGGCAAACCATATATATACATACATAAATATAAATATGTTTTTTTTTACATTTTGTTCATCGTCCGAACATATAGTTGTTAGGGCTCGTATAAACTATATTTTTAGTCTGTCCTCTTACTGCAAAAATGCATAAGTTATTTCTTTGGTTAATTCTAAACCGGCCAACGTAAAACTGACCGTATGAAAAACAGTCCTCGATTGAGACTTATTTACGTTATGGCTATGGCAAAGCATACTTTTAGCAGGAATAGTACCATTTTATAAAAAAATCTACTAAAAAAAGGTAGTTGCTAGAATCTCTGTAAGTTGAGGAATAAAACATTCGCACCTTGTGCGTATGCGTTTATAATTGAAGTCTCAATAATATGGGCCTGCAGTGCAATCACTCTCAAGCGGGTAACTTTTCACAGTTTCCGGGATTTAAATTCTACTACCATCGAAGTAGATAAAGTTCTAGTTTAAATAAAATTAGAACAAAGCAGCGATACATTAACAAATATCTATGCAAAAATATATTGAGCTGGAAAAACGATCCAATTAAAATTGTAATATTCTGCTAAGGCGAACAAAAATATTGTAATGAAAATTGCCTCCAAATGCGGGGGACCATGAATCAAGTCAAAACCTCGACTATACGATATTACTAGCAAAATAAAATAACAACCACAAGCGCACGTACATTGAGTTAATAAGCTATATAGCTAGCTAGTTACAGAGCCAAGTGACACCGCATAAAGACGCGCGGTTGGCGCTGTTCACTGTTTTGTTCAGAATTATTTTTTAGAAAATAAATCGTATATCGTGGCTTTCACTGGAAATTTCAGATTTTTTCCCTACATACCGCCCATACTGGTACCATAGCAAAATTTCAACTTTATATCTTTTCTAGAAGTCAGTTTTCTTTTACGCTGAAACATACTGACATTAAGCTTTATATGTAAAGAATACAGTTATTCCGAATTTGTTTCAGCCTGTATTTATTTGTACAAGGAATCCCATTTTTGGCAGTTTCGCGGGGTATTGCCCTTATTTTTAAAGATAACGGGTTGCGGCTTTCTCGACAGTGTGCTGTTTTGGTTTTTGAGATAGAGGGCGTTTTTGAATATGTTGCATTTTCAGGCACACCGCGTTTCCCAGCTCTCTGATAACTTATCAACAAGGCGAAAACTGCCCTTTATATGACTTTTTTCGTAGAATTTCAGTACTGCCTTCAGAATAAGTATACCCCAGGTCAAAAAGTTATCGGACCCTACTTTATTTTTTTTAAATGGGACATCCTATATAATGCTTTATATTTATTAGTAATAATGTGGGCTTTCCAAAAATATATACATGTATGCAGTTATTGTGGCCAGTTAGTAGATAGTAGGCTATGGCTAATGTTTTGGAACAAAAAGGAAAATGTGAAACACTTTGCGATATTGTCAGTTTTTGATTATTAATGAAATATTTTTGTGGTTTTAGTGTTTCTAATTAACTATATACTATATTTAATTTACTTTTTTTGCAATAAATACAAAATTCTGCTGGCATCATCGCTATAATTGCACAAAAAAGTAGCACACTGTCTCGAAAACTGCAACCTTCTACCTTTAAAACTAGGGGAGATACCCGCAAAAGTGCCGAAAATGGGATACCCTGTACATCAATAAATTATCTAGACTAAGATTTTGCCGCCTTAAAACGAATTAAAAGAATTTCTCAGTGGGTTTTACTCATTCCCTTTTTGTTTCGTTATGTCTTTGATGATTCCACACTTGATTTCTTTACAACCCATTTAAGTGTCGAGATACGTTTCGGTTTCCTTTGCGCATCTTTTATGAGGCAATAAAATAAATAGTTTAACTACAAAAAGCATCATGTTAATTGTCTAACAATAAATAAATATGCCAATCAAGTAAACTCTTTTAAATAAAATAGTCGCCGTTTTTGCCCCTTTAGACTCATAGTAGGTACATACATAGTTATAACCCTCGCAATGCGAATTAAAAGTGACATCACAGTATAAAAAAATGGCTCGCTCGAAGGGGAGTCACTGGAGTCAGTGACCTCTTGAAGAAAAAAAATAATGATTGGCTATCCTCTCGAAGTTGTTTCTTGTGCTCGTAAGTTAGGTCTACGACTGGACAAAGAATTACGCTTTAAAGACGTGTTAGCGTGGTGATAAAGTATGCAGCTCTAAGGCTTCTCTACAATAATTATAAGATCTTAAAATTCAGACTAGAAGAAAATTATCTAGTGCTTCCAAAATGATGTATTGTAATACGGTATATTTTTCCTGTCTGGACTTCATAACAAAACAACGTTTACAAAAAATCATCAACACCAGCTGCAGGTTAGTTTTTAGGATGAGAAAATTTGATCACATTTTGGCATAATATTAAATAATTAAAATTAATGAATGGGGATACAGCCTATAGGTATCATATTTCTGTGTTTGTGCATAAACTAATAATCGCTAAAACCCGGGGGGATAAATCCAAACCAACTCTCATTTCCTAGATTTTGTATGACTGATCAAAATAGCATTTTCTTATAATGCACCTTCAATTTATCACCCTCTTAATAGGGAATTAAATCTTTCCAATCTCAACATATTTCCTTGAAAACTTACATCCTAGAAAGTATACCTTTATTTCTCAATCTTCCTTTCTACCATGGACTATTATCCCAAATTTATTTACTTAAAAATCTACAGTCCCAGAGCCTAAAATACTATTGTACTAATATGAAGAGTGCTTTTGCTCAATTTATACGAAAAAGTGGATATAGTTATATTAGCATTAACACATTAGCATTAAGTAACGTTAATTGTGGTATATAAATCGTTTTGTAAACAGCACTTATCCTCATATTGTATAGTATTTTTCATAATTTTTTAATTTCTGGAGGTTAAGTAGAGTAGCCATAAAGTTAGACTTCGCCTCCTATCCTTTTGCAAGCATTTTATTTTGTAATTTTATAATAAATAAAAGTCATTTATTATTATTATTATGATTATTATTACCAATTATTTATTGAGTCTCGCAATTGCGGTATAAACATTAGGCATTCAGCGTTAGCCAGATGTCCTATTTACTGCATATTTAGAAATTTTCTATATAAGTTAGGAATAATAGACTAATGAATTTTGTGAGATCATTTGGAGAGAGTCCAAGACAGGTAAGATGTTGCAGCAACATTTTAGGAACCATTCCAGTATCGGATATCACAATAGCGACAACAGCAATCATTTCCTGACGCCAGAGTTGACGTATCTCATGAGTCAGACCGGTATATAATTTTTGTACGGTTATGTCAATGAGAAACATTTGCTTTTTTACTTTGTCTACCAATATAATATCAGGTCTTTTAGCCGGTATGGCTCTGTCGGTAATAATACTTCTGTCCCAGTCTAGTCTATGTATGTTTTCAAGAACGTTCTTAGGATTAAAATGGTAATATGGAGTGTCATTCCCGTCCAAACCAAGAGACCTAGCAATCTTTTGATGAATTATTTTTCCAACACAGTTATGAAAATGTAAGAACTCAGTATTAGCTAGTAAAATGCAGCCTGATATAATGTGCTGGATTGTTTCCAAGGCCAAGAGGCATCTATACCAGCGGTCATCTGGCGTTTCAGGGTCTCTCAGAACGAACTTAGAACTGGGAACAACCTGATCTTGAATAGGGCACATGAATCCTTCTGTTTCTGAGAATAGGTCTCCATGAAGAAGCCAGTAGTTCCATGAAATAATATCGACGTAATCGGCAACAAGCTCATGGGGATGTCTTCCGTGTAGTGCTTTTTGTTTCCGCTTATTTGTTCGGTAACTATGTTAGCTCTCGATATAACATATGAAAATACTTTGACTGGAAGATAATGTAGCAATTCATTTCTATTAATGGAAGATCGTAAACGAGAACTTTGATAAAAATATTTATATTTATCTAACTATCGCTATGGAGTTTGATAATTTTACTTCACATGGAAAGATATAAACCTGAGGAGTGGACCTGAATGCCACTCATGCAAAAGCTTATGCATTCCAAAATAATTTCTTAAGTTAAAATAATCCAATCTTCCTTGATTGATTGAGACGTGATTTTTCAAAAGAATCCTGCATATTCCTAGATAGACACTAGGAACACTGGAAAGCTTTTTATCGAAAAAAGTACAATTACTTTCAAATGCTTTCTGTATCCCAACTAGCATTCCATTAAAATAAAGAGAAAAAGCGCACGAATTGTATGATCATTTTTCCCAAGCGGAATATAGAGAACATATATAGAGAATATAGGAAAGAATATAAAGAACAACAAATAGGCGAAATCACGTGGGAAATTACAATTGATGATTAACCGATGGACAGATTTTTAAATGGCCAAAAACATAGCTAAAAAGTGCAGTTTGTACTATATTCAGAGAAACATTGCATTCTCTACACAACAACTATATATACAGCATTTATCGATTATATATATATATATATATATATATATATATATATATATATATATATATATATATATATATATATATATATATATATATATATATATATATGTATGTATAATGTATGTATATGTATAATAGCAGAAATATAGAATTTCTGCAGGTGCAAAACGGCCTACTGGAAGAATTGCTTTCGATTATGTCACATATATATATATATATATATATATATATATTTCTGGTTCTATGATATATATACAGAAACACTATAGTGGTTTCATAGGTGTTTTAATTTATTGACGTTTCGGCTACTTCAGCCTTTTTCAAATTCCAGAAACATTGACATTATACATTATTAATACTTAAACACATGACTACATTAATTGATAAACTTTCTCAAAACATTTGCAACCGTATCTACTAAAGAGGTTTAAATTTAGACCATGTCTAACTTGACAGTTATAGGTTGAACACAACATTTTTAACAATTGAACAAATAATTTTTCTAAATGTCACAATTACAAAATGCTAGTGACATAAGCGAAACATAACTGGGGAACTAAGACTTTTTAGTGCTATGGCAACTAGGCCTGGTATAACTTTTAAAACTTTTTAGTGAATACGGGGGTATAAGTTTTAAGTCATGTTTATTAAATAAGTAACCTTGTTTAATAAACATGACTTAAAACTGTTAGTTTAATAAACATGACTTAAAAGCTATGTTTTGTGAAATTTTAACAATTAATGTAGTCATGTGTTTTTTCTCACAATATATAATAACTATATTTCTGTTAGTTCTATATGTAATTTTGAAAAAGGCTGAAGTACTAAATACTAAAAAATTTAAAACCCTCATGAAACCACTATGGTGTTTCTGTATATAGATAGACATAGAACCAGATACCCAAGAAGACTTTTACAAACATACATTTTTGGTTCAGGAACAATACTTCAAAAAAAAAAAAAAATATATATATATATATATATATATATATATATATATATATATATATATATATATATATATATCTTCTTCAAGTGCCGTACCCATATTCGGGCGTTGGCGATGGTCAAGATGTATATGGTTTCTTGAATGCACTACACTAGACCATTATACTAGGGAATGTGTTCTACGTAGTGGTTTCCCGTTGCCTTCTACGCAGTTGTGTCGTGTAGTGTATGTGTTGAGTAAGAGGCCTTGTTACTGTTCGCAGTCGACCCAAGTCTACGAACAGAGTCGTATATATATTATATATATATATATATATATATATATATATATATATATATATATATATATATATATATATATATATATATATATATATATATATATATATATGATGGTTTTCATTACAGGTGTACATCGGTTCACTATTGTCGTTCTGAAGAGAACAGTTTTGCTGACGTTTCGCCAAAATCTCATTTGGCATTATCGAAGCTTCCTTATCGCGTCCGAATTGAGACTAAAGTATTAGCGACTGCGAGATTGGATTTTGTTTAACGCCAGAGGAGGGACCACCGACCACTACAGAAATACTCTGATTAAAAAAGAAACGTGAAATCACCTGGTTTAAAAAAATGCCGAAGAGGGGAATTTGTAAAGGAGTACGTTATGTCAGAACCAAATTGAAATTTATTTATTTAAAGTAATTGGAAATATTTTTGTATTTAGAATTTTTTTAAATTCATAAAAGTCTAACATCAATTAAATATTTCTAAAATAATTTTATCCATACCGTCAACTTAATGTTAGGGTATCTTAAAAGCTCTTGGAAATACTCTCAACACTGTTTTAATAGTTGGTTACGCAAAAACAGGAATAATAACAGAATTACCAATTTTAACATTTAACAAGAAACATTTCTACAATGGTAATTTTTTAGGTTAAAAATATATCTGTAACCTCATTATTCGAAACAGTTATTTAATAAAATATTTTAAAAAAACCGCTAATAAGTAAAAAATAATAAGAATAAGAAACGGCTATTTGCACGTAGAGGTAAAATGGGATTGTAGACACTTTTGTATTTCGTGCAATTTGTTTATTAAATTAAAAACATAGCAGAGCGCTTTCGGCTTTCGCGATCATCAGTGCCACTTAGTCAGGTGAGCACAAAAAATCCAAAGAAGGAACATGATCAGCCAAAACAATGAACATGTAAAATTTGTTAACGTCACATCTATAAAATCGCGTTAAAATATCTCAAAGGGTGTGTTCTTTCACCCTTTTTGGCGAATTAAACCACGAAAATGTTCAAACTTTAACACAAGGTTCGCTTTGAAGCGACCTTGAAAGAACATACCGTTTGTGATATTTTAATGTGATTTTATAGTGTGACGTTAACACATTTTAAATGTTCATTGTTTTGTCTGATCATGTTCCTTCTTTGGATTTCCGGTGCTCACCTCACTAAGTGGCACTGATGATGGTGAAAGCCGAAAGCGCTCTGCTACGTTTTTTATTTAATAAAAAAAATACACGAAATACAAAAGTATCTACATTCCCATTAAAAAATAATATTTTATTTATTCCTTAAATATAGACATTTTGAAGTCGACGCCCAAAGCAGCCTCACTTAGCCATTACAAAATAAAGTTGATATATTTTACATTACATCACATATAAACCAAATAACCAGCTAGCTTTATATCCTTTAAAACTGATGCCCGAATCACTTGTTCTTAGGGCCTCTTTCTGGAACTGCGCAAGCTCAAACTGTTTTTTGTCATCCAATCGCTGAGCCCAAAGTCAAGCAATATTGACTTCCTATAGGACATTTATAAATGTCCAAACAGACCGATAACGAATTCGCATTTCTGGACATGCGCAGAAATATTTTGGGGGCCTTGCAACTGTTGGCTAGGTTAATGCATGAAGATTTTACTGATGGCCGTGTTCTAGAAGATACACTTAGGTAAACTAAATGTAAATTATAAAACAACTCCAACCCCAGTATGCTGTATGGATATTTTTATGAATATATTATTAGAGATTAGTCAATATTTGGGGGCCGACTTCAAAATGTCTTTAAAGAATAAATAAAATATTATTTTTTTACTTTTTGGGATTTTTTATAGCAAATGGGGTTGTATGTCTATTACACACCTCAATGCTTTAGTTTGAAAAGGAGATTTAAAAAATATAAATTTAGTTATAAAACTCGCTGTCTATATCGCCCTTATACGTGTGTTTTTTTTTAATTTTATTATTGCAAAAAAAATACATCTAGGTCGAATTGAGAACCTCTTCTTTTTTTAAAGTCGGTTAAAACTCCTTAATTGCAGGATATTTCATGAAGCACTAACTACTCCATGCACGGCCTGTTTTTTCCAGTAGGCCAGTTAGGCCTTTGTCTAGAGTCCCATAGTCAGACCGACCCACAGTGGTTTCCCGAAGACCATTTATGGCCAATAAGGGTTATATTAGAAGTTCCTTTAACCTAAGTAAATATAATATTAAAATATACTAGAAGGTTCAATAGGCTTAGAAAATAAAAAACACTGAAACAAAAGAATACCTACAACTAAAAAAACGAAGCGTCTTTTCAATGCTTTACAAACGGGCTTTTAAAACACATTATTTTTCTATTATATTGTTTAAGTTATTGGTAATTATTTAAGTTTATTTGGAAATATATTAATAAAATTTGGTATGGAAGCTGCGGAACAACGTAAGTAAAACTAAAACGCTAATTTAATGTTTGATGTTTATTTCATAGTAGCTGTTTTGAAGGGATGTTTTAATCGTGGTTAAAAAGGTCTGATATATTTCAAACGTTTTTCTTTGGTAGAGAAAATTTATGTTTCCGTCATCCACCGTTTTTGCAACTTATGGTGTTTTTAGTAGAACATTATCTAAAGATATTTTTGAGAAATATAATAACTGCCGCTTTTTGCCGCTTTATGAGATATCAACACTTATGTTGGTATTCATCAGTAATAATTTTTGCTACAGTAAGGTACATTGTACAGTAAAAATAGAAAAAAACATTGTTATTCAAGATTTTTTTGCTTAAATAAATTAAAAACCTACAGTTTAACATACTAAAAGTCTCCATTCCTTAGTCATCGATGTCTGTCATTTCTAACCTCCAAATGTCATCTGAAAAACGTTTTTCTTGTCTTTGTTTTGTGCAGCTCTCAATTTGGAGATTATTTCACCTCCAATGTCGTAGACAAGTCATGTGCTGCACAAAACGACATCAGCCCCGTGAACCACGTGACCTGTCAATGGGATGGAAAAAGTTACAAAGAGGCCAATAAAGGAATCATCTCTAGACTACGGTTTATCCACTCTTTACGCATGGATTAGATTTATGGAATATTTCATACACTTATCATGCCGATTGAACTTCAAAAAATGGCACGCCAGGTCAGAAGGGGAAAAGGCAAGTGTTAAAGATAGAAAGAAAGACATTCAAATCCGCTTTAAAGTGGCGAAGCGAAGTTGGATTGAATATAGATAAAGTAAAGCCAGGGGGGAGTGGAACTAGCAATGACGGGAATACGGCAAGAAGATTTTTTGCCGAAGCATCATAACAGCTTACATCTTAAATATCGGCAAAGAGTGTGTAAAGCGTTGTGCGTGCATTTTGCAAGCTATGTCATCGGGATTTCCAATTGATGAAGCTAAATTTAAAGAATATGGGGATAAGATAGCGGGGCTGACATCAAAATATCCGTGGTATTACATGCCCAGCAGTATTCACAAGATTTTGATTCATTGCGCATCCATAATTTCTGCCGCAGTCCGACCAATAGGCATCATGTCGGAAGAGGCACAAGAGTCTCGCAACAAAAACCTAAAAAACTACCGGGAACATTTTACTCTAAAAACATAAAGAACAGCCACAATCCAGGATCGTTTAAATACATTTTTGGTATATTCTGATCCACTAATCACAAGTTTAAGGAAAATGCCGAAGAAAAATAAACAAATGTTTTTACCCGAAACAATAAAATTATTTAAAGAACATTTACCATCTATGACTCCTAAATATGTTGATTCCTCCGATTCTGAACATGAAATCAATGTTTTATATTGATTTTTTGTTTATTTTTTAATAATACATATGCGTAATATACTTTTAAATATTTTATAGTTATATCATGTTGTTAATTTAAGACACATCAATGGTTTAAAAAAACATGTTCTTTTAATAAAAAACATACACATAAAATTTGATAGTTACATAATTTAACCTACCAGTTAAGATTATTACGACTTTTCGTTCGAATATCGGACGCCGACATGTGTTTTTTCCTGCATTTGCAGACAAGCGCAGACAAAATATTACATCTTACATCTTAAAAATCAGAAGAGTGAATTTTTTTGGAAAGCATTCCAGGATTATAGAAAATAAGAGTTTTTTACTATTTCATGCTATTCTTAATAGTTATAAAAGTTTATGTTTTTGGATAGTACGTTTTCTTTCATGTTTTTTACATTAAAAAAATCATGGTTTTATTTAGCTTAGAAACCAAACTTTTTTTGTACATCCATCCCTATAAATAGGTAGGTATCTAACGTTTACCATTTCACAAACAAGCGTCAAGAAATATGCGGACAAAAAACATTCAAATCAGTCAAATACAGATTTATTCTCAGATATGAGGGAAAGCTAATGCTAAATTTTGTAACTTTTGGATAAAAAAAATATTTAAAAAAGTGTAAAAAAATAGGTGATTACCTAAAGGAAATCTTACAAATATGTAATGAGAAATTAATAAAAAGTAATTTAATGCTTGTGTAATTGGAAAATAGTAATATGAAGTAATAAAAAGTTCCAATTGCTCTAATTTCCCCTACTATGCGTTAGTCGTGATTCAAAAATTCTAAAAAGGAAATAGAAGTTATAAAAGTTTAATTTGATATTTAAGTCAAATCTACGCTTAAGAATATAAAAATATAACTTACGCTTTAAGTTATTTTTGCTGTTTATTTTTCTATTAAAAGTGACACCTGTCATAAGTTAATCAATTCCAGATGTGTATAGCTTGTAATTTACTAACCAAAGTTTATTTTTAAGCGTCATTTACCTAATCTCTACCAATTAAACACAAAATATTTTTAATCACAATTATAACCTACTTTTGGCCAAAAATGATCTCCGAGAAACCACTGTGCGACCCCACGCTCGGCCTGACTGTGCCAGATTTTTCAAACAATCATATTCATATTTACACACGAAATACTTACAAAAATGTAAAACATTTTTTAATATTAGCCAGTATGGTTGTCTATTTGGGTCAAAAATGATTTTTTTTTAGTTTGTTTTGTTTGCCCAAGGTTGGTTTCTTGTGAGTATTACCTACAATACAAAACATTAAAATCACCATAAATAAAAATAAGCTGCCTAATTGCGACCTATAAATTTCTAGATATTTGTCTAAACATATTTAATATCCTCATCATGGTGTTTTTAAGGTGGATTACCATTTTCGGACATTTTAGTGCTTTAGAAACTAGCTTTTTCAGACCTAGACGGATTCTATTTAGGTTTTTAGAGATGCAAGTATTTTTTCTAGTTATGTGATGTATTTGGTTTTTATTTTTAATGTTATAAATATAAGCATACAAAATCGAAACTCTGTGTTCGTTGTTTGAAGATTCATGGAATTCACTATATGTATATTACTTTTCTCATCGTTTCGTTGTAATTAACATTCTCTGCAATTAAATGAATATAATTGTGGAATTTTAATTTGACTTCCTTGCTATGCTGAGAACCGACTAGAGTATGAAGACTTTTTGCTAATTTCAAGTCTATTATGCAATATTTTTAAGATTTCATTTTCCTTCTCTTCTATAATTTGCCATATTTCATTTGCAGTTTGTCTAAAAAAAATGTATTTTTGCAAACTAAGTACTTACCTATATATGTATTTTCTTTAATGTCTTTTCGAGTGTTTTCTATAAATAAAAGGTATACAGAATCTATATTTATGAGAGATAATACATTAAATAATCTGGAGAAAATTCAGATATGATTGTTTCATTCCGAAAGTCTATATTTTTACTTCTCTTGTGAGGAAAAAAAACAACCTCGTCGGTTTTACGCAAATTAAGGATCACAATAGTGAATTTGACATTTCTGAATCTTAAAAAAAGACCCTCTCTTTTTGCTTAGGTTATGCAACAAACATAACACCTTCAGGACATTAAATTTCGGCCCCTTTGAGATGCCTTTGGGCGCCTTTTGGGTCTGGCGACGTTGTGTACAGGGTGTCGTTGTTTTTATGAAGTAGCGCCATTATTAGCGAAAATACAGGACTGCTCCTTTTTTGTGAAACTGATAATGACGTAAACAAAATTTTCATAGCCAGCTTCTTTTTGAGACACAGGGCGAAACTAAAAAATGCCACTTATATAGATTTTTACGTAGAATTGATTGGCGTAGTTAAATCTTTGCGGCGGGCTGTCTTTTGTTTTATATAACGCAAGTAGTTTATCTTATCCGCATCGCTTTTAGCTTTTCAAAAATATATATTAGTCTATATTTGTTTATATTGCATTGCATTTTTTTAAATTGGATTCATAATTTTGAAGTAGGCCATCACAGCGAATATAACAAAAGTCAATAGTTCCTGTTTCGTATGATCTCTCAAAGGATGTTTGCTATTTTAATATTGTTTAAATATAAGTGTTTTTCTCATAATATGGCTTTAAATGAAAGTAATTCTAATCAAGAAAAATATGACATACTGGTCTGTTTTGTTCAATGCAATGAAAATATGTACGAGGCTTCGGACTTGTACTTGTTGTTGTTTTCCGGAGTATATTCTTATATCAAGCAATATTGATGTATGTAGGTATCCAAAATGAAGGCAACCATCCAATGTTACATTTAATAGAATAAAAACCAACTGGCTTAATGTTGGAACAGAAGTTACAATTTCGTTTAGAAATATTGAAGAGAAGGTGGGAGTTCCAAAAATTGAGGTATACAGAAGTTCTTAAATAAAAAAGAAAATTTTAACCCATATACATTCGAATTAGTCCATAATTTACTACTCGCAACGTATGATCTTCTGTGAGTGGTATCTACGAAAGTATACTACTTAAACTTAAATTGTATAGGAAAGTTATTAGTTGAAGACACTTATGAAATTCATAATGTTAATCCCGGACAAATTGTTATAAAGCTGGGACCCTTGGAGTTTAAAAGTACTAGTCAAGTTATATAACATACTAAAAGTTCCCACTTCTACTCTTGTCTGAACATGGTGAAGTAAGGCCAGCCGTATTGGATTTTCGATTTTTTTTAATAAAGTGCGATTTACACGAAAACTATTAGATTTTTCGAAAAAAATGATGGAGGACACTTTTTACATAAGGTAGTCTGGCAATCTCCAGCATTATATTTAGACATCTTGAATCTATATATTAACTATATACTGCATAACTTCGGTACAAAAGTGGTAATTGTCTTTGATGGTTATAATAATTTCAAATTAAATATTAAAAAATATAAGCATTACTGACGGTATAATAAAATATATTGTCCCGAGATAACTATAAATGAAAAAAATCTAGCCACACTTAGACAAGAAAAATTCCTGTCCAGTGAAAGTAATAAATCAAATCTGATTACGGAGCGTATAAAAAAATTTCAGCAGGTGGAATAAAAGCCTTCCTAGCAGAAGGAGATGCAGATACGATACTGTTGACTGAAGTTCTAAATTTAAAAACGGAAACTAATGTAGTAACTCTGGCTGGAGAAGATACTGACCAAATGATGCTTTTACTCTATTTTGTTACTGAAGATGGAGTTTATATGATGCGTCCAGGTAAATTAGGAAAACCAGAGATAGAATCACTAATATTACATCCCTGCAGAGAGAATTAGGTAGTATGAAAGAATGTATTATATTATGTAATTCTACTTCGGGATTATTTAAAAAAGGCAAAAACACATGTTTTAATATACTGCACAAAAATAAAACACTTCAAGAATTAACTTCCGTATTTTTAAGAAATACTGCTGATAGAGATAAATTGTTGTCTCTAGGATAAAAATGTTTAAAAAGGCTTTATGGCGGTTCTAAAACTTCCTCTACCCTTAATCATTTAAGATTTTTAAAATATAAAACTCAAAGTGTTCGTTAAGGGCTAAGTACAAATTTCGACCTTGGCAAAATTGCCACCTTGCCACCTACCTGCGACGCAGGTAAGTGTTATATATTTCGTGTTTATCGCCAAATTTAGGAATGGTTAGGAAATAAGTTAGACCTGCTTCAATGGGGCTAACGATTAAAAAACAACAGCTTATTCTCCTTTCACAACAAACCGCACTAATGCACTCGAATTTATTTTAAACGTCAATTATTGTAATTGCAGAAGTGACTGCAAAAATTATGTAATTGATGAAAATCCAACATATTTTGTTCTAATTTATGTAAAAACTGTAGTGGAAATGCATGCCAAAATATAGAAGTAGAACTAGAAGATATGGATATAGAGGCGATTTAAGTTGTGTTTCTGAATTTGGTTGTTAAACATATGGTTAAAAGAGATATTCATTATTGTAAGTTATACCGTTTAAAAAATATATATTGTGTATTTGTTTACATTATGTCAGATATTTAATGATGTATGTACATATCTTAAACTTGCATTAATTTTACACAGTCAATCTCAGAATCTTTAGGTACTCAGAATATTTGAGTACTCTCCCCTGAGTGTTCTGTGCAATAATGTTAAAATGACCTACTAGATAACAATTCATTAGGTGTATTTATTATATTACTATATAAATCGTAATTTTGCAAAAAATATAAGAAGATATGTTTGATCAGTATTTACTAATCAATAACTTTGTTAGTTTTTTTAGCTAGCTAGATAAACTAAAAACCATTAAAAAGCATTTTTAATTATCTGTAATTTTTAATTCTAATTTTTTTATCTGTAGCGGTTTGGGTGTAATTTAACCTTTTTATTTTTAATACCTAAATCCAAGATTTTTTTTATATTCAGACAGACGGACATGTGTGGACTTTTAGTATGTTAAATAGGACCGTAAATACTAATAAATGAGACTAATCCTAGCTTTATAACAATTTGTTCCTGGTATCCCACTATCTGTCCTATACTATATAGTAGTTCGTGAATTTTAAACAGGTATAATTGTAGATATTGGTCACAAGAACACCAACATCGGATATTTCCTCGTGAACAACGGGGTAGATTTGAATTTAGTATTTTGTGTTTTATTCTAAGATCTAAAATAAAGTGTCACATATTTGAAGGAGCTCTGGATACAAACAGATATTTTGAAATACTGACACTTATTCTAACGCAATTATTAGATGAGGTGCTATTGGCATATTTAAATGACATATTTTCAACAAGATGGAGCCCCTGCTCACAGTTCCAATAGAACAAGGCAGTATTTGCAATTAAATTTCCCCAATATTTTTTTTGTGGGATAATATAGAAAGTAAAATATACCGGCTTCGACATACCACATTAGATATTTTACGTAATACCACGTATAAACGGCCTGTAATAACCTTAAATGCTTTACGCAAAATAAGAAAATTTTACCAAACTTATTTAAGGTATAACGGAAATCAATTTGAGCAATATCTCTGAAATAGTACTCGTAGTTTATTACTACACTCCTTGCCGGTAAATTTTTCTTCATTTATCTGATAATAGGCTACACTTTTCGGTTTCACTACGCGTACTAATCTGTATAATCATCCGCGTAGTTTTACGAACCATGTATTGACAATTTTGAATGTAGAATTTCGTTCTTTCCCAAATAGCAAAGAAAATATAGTATGTTGTACTGTTAATTAGTTGCGTATTTGTAAATTAAAATTGCTATATATATAAAAGTATACTATATAGGTATAAAGCATACCCTTCATACTCTCATTTTAATAGAGCATATGAGCTTACTACAAAAAATATTGATTTATTTCTTAAAAGTTCAAAAAGTTAAACATAAGTATGGACTATTATAAATTTTTGAAAAGCTAAAAGAGAGAAGGATAAGATAAACTACAAATATAAAGGCTGTCCCATTAAAAAAAATAACTTTGTATTATATCAAATAAATGACAGCCTGCAGCAAAAATATAACTACGTCTGTAGATTCTACGTAAAAACCTCTATAAGTGGCAGTTTTTACAATGCCAATAAGTTGAAAGATAACCGAGATCAGTGGCGGCTCGCGGTGAATTATATGGGGAGGTCAATATCATATTTAAAAATAGGCATACTTAAAATAAAAAGAAATATCTTATCTTTAAATTGAGCTTTAAATTCTCTTCGTTCTTTAGAATTGGAAAAATGCTGAATGACACGTTCGTTAAAATTGCAGGCACATTTCTTTTATAAACGATTTCTCGATACTTAACATTGCTAAAGTGGATAGTCTATCTTGGCCCAACTCCTCGAAAAAATGTATAAGCCCTCGAAAAAATCCTGCATTTGTGTGCCATCTCGAATGCCCCACAAAATTTTACAAAATCTATAATTTTGTTTAAAATATAACGATTTTTGGATACATTTTCATTAAAATCTCTAAGAGATTTTCTATAAGCTGCGTCTAGCTGAGTGCGAATAGCAACACTTCCGACCGTAGCATAGTTCACCGAACATTTCATGTGATCTGCAGAAAACGCATGTTTTTTTTATTTCTTCTTTTAAGTGTTTTAAGTCTTTAACACCGGTTTTGCACCATACTGAGTCTGATGAGTCCTTAGAAAACAACAAACAAACATAACAGTAAAATGAGTTAGAGACTTCACAACTACATATCCATAAAGCCAAATCGTACATACTTCTGCAAAAGTTTCGATGAACCTCTTTATTTTTGAATTCGGTTATTTTCTCAAAATTAAGTTCATTAGCACTCTTTAGTTGTTTAGTTTTTTGCACTACCGACATTTTATTTTATCTACATTCACAACTCAAACATAGACCACCTTGAAATTGGTTATTTTTGCAAAATTAAGTTGGTAAGCACTTTTTAGTTGTTTATTATTTTGCACTAGTCACTACCAACATTTTATTTTCTGCATATTTCCAACTCACACGTGGATCATAAAAATAAAAAATATATATTACAAAAAACAGTATATAAATCAATTTTCATCGATTAAAAACGTCCGAAACAATACCGACACGGAATATCGACCGTGCGACTTCTGAACAATTAAACTTCCGTATGCCGACGTGATGCGACGACCGATCTATCGAATTATGAGAAGAAACCGGCTGATGACCCAAATCGCGATTTCATATTCCATTTGCTATCACGTTCGGCTGCCGCTCGGTAGCTGTGAAATCTTCAGGTACTTTCGCTAAGCTTTAAGGTAATCAGGGCAATTCGGACTGCCCAGCCTAGCTTAGTATAGCCTATTTTATTATGACCATTCGAACCGCCGCGTGCGGCTAATAGTGTACCGTATTTAACTTTTCCCAAGGTCCTCGTTTTATTACAACTATTAGGAGGGACGGTCAAACGAATAATTTATTTTCTGAAATATTTTTGGGGGTCATTGGCCAAATCACCCTATGGAAGAGCCGTCACTGACTGAGATACGAGGGGGGCTCAAAATGCAAAATTTTCAGTTTCGCCCTGTATCTCAAAAACAAAGCTGGCTATGAAAATTTTGTTTACGGTGTGGTCAGTTTCAGAAAAAAAAGTAGCACCAGCACCATGCTGCGAACTTGTATTTTAGCTGATAAAGGCGCTACTTTATAAAAACAACGAATATAGGACACCCTCACAGTGGCACGTATGGACGGCGTATTGATATATTATAATTATATATTATTAATAATAACATGTTTTTGTAATTTTCAATATAATTTTAATAATAATAGGCCTTTTTATGAAATCTATCACCTAAATAAGAGGACTAGCGGGTATTGCAATAAGTTAGAAATATATTTAAAAACAGCTTAGTGGGAAAAATATACTTATTTTTAAAGTTAATTGCTAAACCACTGATATAAAATCCTAATAATAAAAACATTCTAAACACTGTAGTATTTTTGTCCTGATAATGACATTGAGGTTTTCATATGCATTAATTATCTACAAAAAACTAATTGGACTTCATTGTACATTGTAATTATTTTAGACACATTCGCGTATAATAATTTATTTTTAATTTGTTTACCTATTTTGTATCGGACTAAAAGCAATTTTTTTGACATTGTTTACAACATATATCTTATCAAGGTAATAAAATTACAAAGAGAATATTTAATACCAGTCTAATAATTACATTTATTGCTAAGTACATGTCTAGAAGAAGCTTAATTCATTTGGAGACATTTAAAAAATCTAATCTTATATAAGCTTATAAACATGTGACGTATTTGGCGCAATTAAATTACTTTGTTGACGTTGCAAGTGTTTCTGTAAATTCGATTCGTCGTCGATTTCTTAGTTCTACAAATAGTGAAGTCAACCTACCAGAAATTTTCGTGAAAAAGGATCTGCTCTTCTCCTCGGATTGTTTTGTATAAACATGGTGATGACATGACAAAGGAAAGGAATCCTAAGTTTTTTTTATTAAAAAACTACCGGAAGTTTTTTAATAAAAAAATAAAATATTTTTTGACTTTCATAGATAAATAGCGTTTTTTACGATTTTTTTTAAAAAACATAAGTATAGCACCTTCTGTTGGTCCGATCGCATAGTGATCGATTGGGTAAATCTAGCTTGACGTAAGCCAAAAAGCATACGGATAAATCAGAGTATAATTGTGTGGTGATACATTTTATAAATTTTTAAATTAAAAGAACGTGAATTTTTTTCTAATTGTATATATTGACCATAAGCATGCCTGATTTACTAATATATAGTTTGTTTAAACTTGCTGATAGATTTTGTTTTCATTAATTGTTTAAAATTATTTAAAAATGTATACATTTTGAAATATTTTCCGAGCCCTATGAAAATTTCTCTGTTACTCTCCGTTTTTATTACGTTGTTGTTTTATTGGCATATTATCTATATATTTAAAACACTAAGCCCGATTTTTCATTAAATTCATGAGAGCGTTGAACCAGTGGCGGCTATTCAGGTGAAGTAGGTGAAGTGCCACTTCACCAGGAAAAATAAACAAGCAAACATCTAACTATATTTATTATATATCTCTTAAAATTTAAGTTTTTACATTCATTTATTCACCTAATTGGCAAAAAATAAACTGTACATCTCGAATAAATATTTTACTTGACCGTTGGCGGCATGTCTTTTTAAAACTTTCAATCGAACTTTATTATAACAACTATAACAGTGGCGCAAACCGCTTCGACTTTGCTGGAAGTGCTATGTTTAGTTTACGATTTTCCTACTACGTTGCCATGATAACGCGTTCGCGATGACGTCGACCGCATGGAAGATTAATGTTAACCAGCGCCATACAACGCTCTCGGTGAATTGCTAACGCAGTACACTACACCCACGTGTCATTCAGTTTGGGGTGGTTGTTTACTTTTATTTTCGCGGATTTCGCTGCAACCGGTTAGTTCCTTTGCAGTTTACTTGACTGTTTTGTGTTATATTTATTTATCGTGTTGTTACATCTTTATTTAGTGTCGGGTTTATTAATTTACATTATTGATGAATTCGATCACGGATGTGGTTTGCATTTTGTTGTAAACTCCATTTAATCGATGCGAGGAACAAGATCAGAGTTTTAATCGGCATCCTGGTTTTCGGCGTACAAATGGTTATGTAGTAGTCAAGTATTACAAACATTGTTTTGCTGGCCTTGTTTACTAGTTTTCAATAAATATTCAGTGTGGAATAAGGAAGGTCTTTACATAAACATGAAGACTCGGCGGAGCATTTAAAAGGCGAATTAATGCTAAAAACATTTGTAAAAAATCAAAGCACTATAGCTGGCACTTTAAAAGAAAATGCTAAACTATATAAAATACATTTTAACGAAAACGTCCGATTAAATAGACTATTTATATACTTGGTAATTGACGCAGTTTTGTATCTTGCAAAACAAGAGTTAGTCTTTCGATGATGAGAGCAGCGAGTCAATTAATAGGCGGAATTTTAAAAAGCTTTTAGGTTTATTAATGTCGAGAAGTCCCCAAGAACTAAAAGATCATCATAAAATAATTAAAAATGTTTTTACTGGTAACTCGAAAACTATTCAAAACGAAATATTTAATTATTAATTGAATTTAATTGAATGCATTTCTGATTATTTAAATGATCATGTAAAAAATTAAATAATGAACACACAGTTTTTTTCTGTGCAAGTGGATGACACCACTGATATTACGCAAACCTCCCAGTGCCCCATAATTTTAAGATACGTTAATTCAGAAGGTTCGGTAGTGGAGAGATTCTTAGGATTTTATAATGTCAGCTCCGATAGAACGTCCGAGAATTTATATTCTCTATTGGATCAAATTGTGGACCAATTTGACTATACACATAAATTAATAGGGCAATGTTACGATGGCGCAAGTATGATGTCTGGCCATCTAAATGGCCTTCAAAAAAAAAAAGAAGAAACCGGCGCAGGCTGTATTTGTCCTGATGCAGCAAAGTTTAAAAATATTTTTAAATGTGGCATTTTTTTGGAAGCCTTAGTGGTATTCCCTCATTTTTGCATCACTCATCCAAACGAACGTATGCTCTTACATCTGCATCTACGAGGCGTATACCAACAATTACAGAAACTCGTTGGTCTTCAAATTCGAAGTTAGAAAATGTGATTGTTCAAGTTGCGTTCTTCAAAAAAAAAATCGTTTGACATTCATTTTGCATATTCAATATAAAACGCTGTCGTGAGGCGCTTTGTAAAAAAATAAATGAACATTTTTTTTAATACCATGTTTGATAAAGCAAATTCTATTACAGAAATAAATCATTACAAACGTGAGCTTGCTAAGCTTTCACCTGAAGAAATTAGGGCTAAGTATAGAACCCTGACTCTGGAAAACTTACATTTTTATGTTTGGCAGATTCTGCCAAATTTTCCGAATATAGTTTAAATTTTCCGACTGGTCCGTTTGAAAATTTGTAACAGTTATATGGAGAAATATTTTCAAAAAGTCAACGACTTAAAAATGAGCTTGGTCTTATTTTTGCCAGTGACAGTAATTGGAATATATCGCTGCACGAGCAAGTGAAAAAAATTAATAAAAATAAAGATATTTTAACCAAAGCATATAAAGTGTTTTCCCTTATTTTGACAATACCGTCGACAAGTGTTTCAGTGGAAAGTTTTTCTTGCCTCAAACGTGTAAAAACTTATTTAAGAAATACAATATCTCAAAAAAGACTTACTTCTCTAGACAATATTTCAATTCAAAAGGAATGTCTAGAGGAGATTAAGGCAACTCATCCATTTTATGAGGATGTTATAAATAAATTTGCTGCTATGAAGGATAGGAAAATTGATTTAGCATACACAATTTAGGTAAGTCATACAAAAATTGTCTAACCCTTCCACATAAAAAAAATTCTGGAAAAAAAATTATTGCGATATTTTCTTGCTTCATTTTTGCACTTCACTTACTTTTTCACCCGCGAGCCGCCATTGAGTTGAACTGCATCGATTTACATGATTTTTTTTTATATGATTGTCTGGTTACCGAGACCTTTCAACATTCTTTTTTGTATTGTTTGTTGCGTATTTTCTTCTATAAAATCAATATGTTTTTCTTCAATAACATTTCTGGACGATGCATATTCTTAAAATTTCATTGGAAACTCATCGCGCCATCTAACGGAGAAGGCAGAAGAAGGTCTGCCGGGCCAGGTAGTTAAGGTGAATATCCTCAAATTCTTTCAACCATATTCAGCCATATCACATTGTTATTTTAATATTAGAACCTGAACATACGTTTACAAGAAGAGAGCTATTCACGTTTACAAGAAGGGAGCTATTCCACGAAAGACACACAAGATTGAAATAAGAAAGAAAATCATACAACTCAGGTGTGGAAGAGAAATTGGACTTTCGGTGGATCAAGAAAGACACAGCAACTTAAAATGATGGCAACACTGCCCAAATATGTTCCTTTTAAGCATCTACACACACCGCAATGGTAAGGGGATATTTCTATTTTAGGGATATAAGCCACAGCATTTAAAAATATATGGCTAAAAACAGATTATTTATTAAAAATTATCATATTTTGTACAAAATGCAATGTTTTAATTAAGTAGATACCAGAAATAAAGACTGCAGCTACGTACATACATCCAATTTTTAATTTCAACTAAATATTAAACAAAATTAAAAATAATATTCTAAACATAAACCAAGTTTTTTTGTTATGCTGTATTTTTTTAATAACAAGTACGTCCTCTTCTGGAGTTTACAACTGCGAGACAACTTCTTGACATATCCAGAATTAAATTGTCAAAATCTTCCTGAGGTATGATAATCCAAGCATCATTTAACGCAGCAAATAGTTGTTCTCGGTTCTGAAATTGAGGGTTTTCTCGCAAAACCCTGTTCGGGAATAGTTATAGTGGGATTTCTTCTAGCCATTTGCAGAATAAAACGATCTTGAGCAGGTTGAGTCAGCCGTCATGGAACTGGGTGTCTTTCAGAAACATCACCTGTTTCTTCGAATCGTGCCCATGATCTCGAGATTAGGCTCTGTGATGTAAGCAGACCAGCTGCAGCTACACCGGCTTGCCCAGTACCAGCTTCTAACCTTCCAACAGCTCGTAACATTTCATCATGGTAAACATGGCTTCTTTGCATGATAAACAAGTAACAGACGGAGTCTATACTGTACTTGGATTCACAATATACTGACTAATAATTTCAAATTTTTAAACTGACATGTCTTCTTACTTACTAATTTTTAAAAACAAGTTTTTGCAGAAGTGGCGTTTTTGAAACGTAAAATAGTGTAGTCAATTTCTTATATGAAAAAAAAAATGCATACCTCTTATCATTATTCTAAACACATAGACATATTTTACCAACCCAAAACATTTAATTGCGATAACAATTTGTTTAGACTCATTTAAATAAATATCCCTAGACCAATTGATGTTATATGCCTAAGTCTAGGGTCTGGACTCCCACCTTAACTTTCGATGGATTGGTATATTTTCATGAAAATTTGAGAGCTTTAGATAGCAACATAAACTAAATTTTAAGCAAGAAGTGACACATACAAATGTCAAATTGACAGTTTGGCACCATTTTGAGAAAATAAGATTAAATTGTAAGGAAATCTAGTGATACCTTATTTGAAAGGTCTTTACGCTCTTATTATATCCTGCCAGTCGCTGTCACTTTCCCAAACAAAATGGCGCAATTTTATTTGGGAATGTGACAGCGACTTCTAACTTGCAGATTATAATAAGGATGAAGAGATATTTCAAATAAGGTATCACTCGATCCCCCTTTCTAACCAAATGATTCGAAAGTTAAGGGGCTCTCCTGACTTTAGACACGCGCTGTATGTACTAATTTAGCATTTAGCCTTATTCGTTATTTTCTTCATCACTTTCTGATAACATTGAAAGGTAAGTAATAATACATTAATTAAATCCGTGTTAGTGTTGGTCATGGATGTTTTCCGAGTCTGTCTTCCTACCTGCTTCCGAATTCATCTCTTTCGGAGATGCCCCACATGAAACACCTTGAGGTAGCATTATTTCCCGATGAAATATTTCCCACACTGCCATCTAACATAGTAAAAAGCATTTCAAATTTTATTTCTAGACGCCTATTATTAAAATAAATTGTATAAGATTCCAACTTATTTATTTTGGAGTTCAATTGACGTTCCTCCTCACAAACCAGTTCTGCCGTTTCTTTTATAAACGTACGTTTAACAGGCCTACAGAATAGAGTTGAGGAAGGACGTAAATTGATCCAACGATTGCCACCCTTTTCTTCATCCACCAATTTTAAGAGAACTAATGTCATTACAAATATTCATCAGTTTTTAAATTTTCAGAAAAGTTTAAAATGCTGTACGCCGTTTTTTCAAGTAATTCTTGAATGTCAACTTCAGCTGATAAATCGTTTACATATAATACTCGGGAAACAGTTTTTATGAACGGAAATTACCACTGATCTCAAAATGTTGTATTTTCTAACAGATAAGTCTAAATCCAGATAAAGATGTTTTTTTTTTAATATCCGGCTGTGGACAAATTGACACCTCGGCAGATCTTTGTGCAGCAAAAGAGAATTCTTCCGTTCTTATTTTCGAAACAATATCTTGTACCCTTCGTCCCTTTGTTTTTAAAGATAAATCCCCAAAATCCTTTTTGTCCTTTAGATTTTTCAATTTATTAGTAACTTCCACAAGTTGTTTTGATTGCAATTTGTTCATTAAGTTTTGTGGTAAGCTAATTGTATCGTTTTGTTATCGTAAATATATGCTAATACTTTTCCCAGATTTTTCTAGCTCCTCGTCATTCTTGATATAATCTTGGCTAATATTTAAAAATTCTTTTATTTTGCAATTTTTTAAAAATTGCCTTTTCCCCCTAAAAAATTATTTAAATTTTAAGGGCAGTTTGGGGCAGATTCTCGTTACAAAATTAGAAAATAGATATTGCAAAGCTTTAAACAAGGCAGAATTCACCGATGTGTTTTTGGAGGTATTTTAGAAAAACGTTGATCAATTTAGAGTTGTTATTTTTCATTTAATAACATAACAATAATCAACTGTATTCATAAAAACCTTACGAAAGTATTTTTCCTTTAAAATATTATAATAATATAACATATACTTTTGTTAACTTTATCCATAATTTGCACAATTAAATTAAATATTTTTTACGACAAATTAACAGGTTAACACAAGCAAATACGACAGTCGCAAACCAGTAGATGACGCAAAGATAATTGTCATATTTTCTCACCCTACTACGACAAACTTACCGGGTTCCTAAGGCAAATTTTTATCTTTTCGATATATTTGTACTTATTTTTCTCTAGATACATTAACATTTAGGTGGAAACCGATGATATATTTTCAACACTGTGCGACCTCCATTCTGGAGAATATGAATGGGGGTCTATAACCAATATTTATATAAAAAATTGGTTCTCTTTAATAAACATTTATTTAAAAAATATACTTACCGTGGAAAAATAACGAATTATTTCGTATTAATATTTTTTGTTTGATTCAACGGCAAATATATAATCTCAAATAATCAAGTTGATTTAATACAAATGATATTTGAATAAACCAAAGAAAAGTGAAATAAAAATCAGACAAATATTTATTAAAAGTCTTTGCTGATTTTTTTTTTCAGTATATGAATGAGCCGATGTATTAGTTAATTAATTATTATTAATTTTCTGCAAATGTTTACATATTAATGTCGAAAATTTTTTTCTGCCTTCAAATAAATGCTATAATTGACCGAAATTATATTTTTACCCACTTTTGCACACTTCGATAACATACACAAACAAATAATATATTTAAATTTAATAAAGATTATTAGGCAGGACGCTTTTACGTTTTTGAGTTGAATAATAATTTTTTGATTTAAAAAAATATATATTTGAAGCAAACAATTCTTTATAGGTTACTGTTTATACGAAACAAAACTTTATTTGTGTTAAATAACACATTCATCCGATTAACATACATTCATTTAAATAAACGAAATAAGTTCAAACAGATTTTTGGCATTTTTTAAATAAATATTTTTTTCTCATATAGGAAGCAAAATTTGTTCCGGTCAAATCCATTTTTGTTTAAATCAAATGATTTGTTTTTTCAGTGTTTGATTTTTTTTAAAAAGTCGTCAGTGCAGGTTTTTAATAATAGCAAATGGTTGTGTATGGATTTTTTTTTTAACAACTTATCGTACTATTAATAATAACTGATCGTACTTTTTATTTAACTCGTAAAAAGCAAGTATTGTAATCGTGAAAAAATCACTCCAAGTTTTTTTCAGATCTTCACGTTTCCCTAGATGACGAAAAACCTGATTTCGTCGTTCTGTCTATCTGTTCGCGGCGCAGCTAAAAAACTACGTACCCGGTTGACTTGGAATTTTGCTCAAAAATTAAGGGTCATATGGGGATGACCTGGCAACATTTTGGCAAAAATCCAATATGGCGAAACAAAATGGCGGCTTAGTGAAATGTTAAAAAAATTATTATTAAAAAACTACTCATCGAATTAATCTCAAATTTTGCAAAAACATCGAGTATTATGTTGTAATCAACTGATATTTTGGTACGAATCCAAGATGGCGAAACAAAATGGCGGCTTGATAAAATATTTAAAAATTCAGCCTGAAAAAACTGCTTGATGGTTTGATTTTAAATTGTGTACCATAACTAATTGTGATATAGGGATCAACTAGTACAATAGCGGTATAATTCAAGATGACCGAACAACATGGCGGTCAAATAAAATGTGTGTAATCGTGAAAAAGTCACCCTCTCACTTTTATACATATTTACGTTTTAACCTTACTAGATTCAAAAAAATATGTTTTATCAACTCCGTCGGTCCGTCTGTCGGTCTTTCTGTCTGTCAGTTCGCGGCATAGCTTACAGACTACTTACCCGATTGACTTCAAATTTTGCTCAAAAATTAAGGGTTATATGGGCGGCCTGGTAAGATTTTGGTAAAAATCCAATATGGCGAAACAAAATGGCGGCTTTGTGAATTGTAAAGTAATCAACTAGTAAAATCGTGGTACTAATTCAAGATGGACGAACAAAATGGCGGCCAAATAAAATGTTTCTAATCGTGATAAAGTCATCCTCTCACTTTTACACATCTTTACGTTTTAGCGTCGCAAGATGCCAAAAAATATTGTTTTATCAACTCCGTCGGTCCGTCTGTCGGTCTTTCTGTCTGTCTGACACTTTAAAAAAGGGCTTTTGCTTTTTACTCGATCCTAACCCCAAACAATACACCACTTTAACATAACAACAAGAGGATCGTTAACGAAAACCACTTAGAACCTTAATATCTGGAATAGGTAAAGACTGATAATATGGGTTTCAATTTAAGATGGCGAAAGAAAATAGCGGCCGAATAAAATTTTTAAAAAATCAATGTCAAAAAATCTTGTTCAATTGGTTTTACAGAAAAATTAGACGTGAAAATGGGATAAACTGGTATGAATTCAATATGTCGTAGCAAAATGGCGGTATGTGTCAATGTAAAAACTATTTATTAAATTTATTTTATATATATATATATATATATATAAAAAATATATATATATATATATATATATATATATATATATATATTAAATATATATATATATATATATATATATATTATATATATATATATATATATATATATATATATATATATATACTACTATCCTTTAGGTTAGTGGGAATGCAGTTTATATATATATAAAAGGCCAAATAAAGGTGTGGGACCCATTAGTGTTTTGTCAAGCTTTCGGGATCAATTTATCCCTTCCTCAGGACTTTTCTACAAATAATTAAAAAAAATTAACTTTAAAATTAACTAGTCAGTTGCGACTACCTCTCCCAGCTATATATATATGTATATATATATATATATATATATATATATATATATATATATATATATATATATATATATATATATATGTATATATATATATATATATATATATATATATATATATTATGACTATGTACTGAAGTAAATTGAGTCGCACTTCACTATTCCTATTAAATGGAAAAAAATCATAACGAGGGAAGTTCCGGGTAAAGAAATTTACCGTTTTTTTCATTTTATTTATCAATCAAATCATATACTTTATATTTTAATGTGTATCTGACAGCTTATTTATTTTCCTAGAATGGCCATATCTGTTCGTTGCCTTTTACGAAACGTTTTATCTTCAATAGGTAATAAAACACCAAAACATTGCAATGACGCATTTTCATTAAGTACCTGTTTTTCTCGTCGGTATACCGAAAATGACGTATAATTTTTACGACATCCATCAAATCGTGTTTATATGAGCCTAGTCATGACGTAGGTTTGCGATTCAATGAACGAACTCGATTTATTCCAAAATATCGAAAACATTTCAAAGCTTTATCATGCTTTAACTTAGATTATATGGTGGTAAACGAAGAGAAAGTACTAATTTACTCCTACATAACTCTTAAGTGTTCTGCTTAATTAATTATTTTATTAGTTCCTTAACCCCTAAAGGCAATAAAAAAGGTTCATAAAACGTGCTGAAGGTATTTTATTGGACTATTTATGTACTGCCTGAATATTGATCGGCTTCAAATATTATATTCTAGGGTGATATTTCATAAAATAAAGACAATACTACACTCCATCAGAAATGGATGCCAGTGTACCGCTGAGACAGGCCTCGCCAGATGAAAAAAATACGTAGATTAAGTTCTCATATCTTAAATTGAAATATCTTAAGACTCTAAATTAGATTAGTTTTAGTTAGCCTAAGTTTCATTTTAGATTAGAATTGTAAGCCCAACTTCAGATCATTACATAGGATCGCCGGTCGTATTTTCGGAATTCGCCGACACATTAGCCGCTCGGAACAACTCGGGTTCTGTCGGGTTCTGCGAATCGCAGACATTAGACTAATACGTCGGCGATTTACGTATGAAGATGCATTTCGCAAACTGAGTATATCTTTTCGTTGTGAATCAAATTGATATAACTAGTTTTTTGAGCCGTTAGAAACACTGATTTCAAGTAAATGTAAATATTATATTAAAGCCGAATTGCTGAAATGGATTTAAAGACATTGCCAAATGTGTGTTACAAAGATACATCCTCTAGTACGATTAGGTTGCAAATAAGTTATCAAGACGAGTTTGTTGTTGTTGTTGTTGTTATGACTTTGCTTCTAGGCAATTGCCAGCTCAATTTGGTGGCGATCCCGACCTGTCTGGCTCTAGGCCATATCGGAACCCCCGACTTTTTCTTATTGGAGCTTGAGTGCTGTGGAAAATTAATACTTTATAAGCCGTTTAATAGAGGTCACTGTTAGTTTAGACAGAACAACATAGGAATTTGTATGACAAACATATTTCACTTGCACAATACATATATCTGGAAAAGGAAAGAATTAGTAAGTTGAGCATTATAAGTTCATTTTATTAATATTTAAGAAAGCTATCATCACTCTGATCAGTTCCATATTTAAATTAGCTAAAATTGTGTATATAGATATTGGGGTTGGAAGTTTCATATTAATACTTATTTGATATATATCAAGATGTGGTATATAATTGATAGGACATTCTAAAAAAATATGATTTAAATTTTCGAGTTCTCCACATTCACATAAAGGATTGTCTCTTATCTTAATTTTATATAAATGTTCCTTCGTTAGGCAATGCCCTGTGCGCATTCTGATAATTGTGGTTATGTGTCTTCTATTTTTATATGCAAAACCTGAAAACCATTTTTTTCCCGTAAATATCGATTGAACCTTAGCATATTTGTAATCTTTCCCTATAACTAACGCTTTCCATTCTCATTTATATTGATTTCGTATATTCTCTTTAATGTTGGTAAAAATTTCCCTCACATCAATGTTCATTCTTTTGGGTATATTAAGAATCCTTCCTACATTAGCCAGTGTGTCAGCATCATTATTACCAGGTATATCAGAAAGGCCCGGTATCCAAGCAAGACGAATATCAAAGCTGTTTCTATTTGCCATTATTAATAGTTTTTTTGTTCTGAGGGTCTAATAGTCAGCTGTTGCTGAAAATTGATATTTATTGATTTTTTTTATTGCACTGTCTGAGTCGGTAAAGATTATAGCACTTTTCAGTTGTTTATTAAAGATAACTTTTATTGCATCATGGATTGCTATTATTTCCGCTTTACAAATAGTAAGAAGGTCAGGTAATCTTGTAGAAAATTTATAAGATATATCAGGGATACTTATACCATATCCCGTTTTTTTATCCTTTTTTGAAGCATCCGTGTACACAAAGGTAAAATTGTTTTTCACGTTTTCAGTTGCTAGCAAAAATTTCTCTTTGATTCCTATTTCATTTTTTTTGATGCCGAGGTTAATAATTTTAATAGGGGTGTTCAAAATATCATAGTCGATTTCATAGCATGGTAGATTAGGGCTTTTATAAATGTTGATAAAAAGTGGAAAAAATTCTTCCAAGGCTGTAATTATGTATGGTATTTGTGTGTTTCTAATATTTATATGTCTATTAATTAAATTATGTCGGATTTTACGTATAAGAGCAATTAGGGGGTGATTATCTATATTTATCAGTTTTGCTATAAACCCACATGCCAATAATCTTCTTCTTTGTTCCAGGCTCATGATTGCTGCTTCGCTTAGTAGGACAGCTCTTGGTGTAGATTTCATACATCCTAAGCATATTCTAAGGCCTTCAAAAAAGATAACTTCTATTTCATTGAGTATTTTCTGACTGACAGGTTTTATGAATATAGATCCGAAGTCCAAATGTGAAACCACTAAAGCATGAAATATTATTAGAAGGATACAGGGATCAGCACCCCACCATACTCTGCAAATTGCTTTTAATATGTTGAGAGATTTTTTAGCTTTGATCATGATATTTTGGGCATGTAAGTTCCATTTAAGATTTTTTTGAAAGATGATCCCCAGTTATTTAATTTCATTTTTATATTCTATTGCAGAATTTACTAGTTTAATGGGAGGTGGTTTTTGAGTTCTTTTTCCCTTAGTGAAATACATTGCTTCTGTTTTGTTTGCTGCCAATGATAGATCATGTTCTTGTAGAAAATTGTTTATTTTATTTAATGCAGAATTGAATGAATCAGTTATAGTATTTAGATTAGAACCCTTGCAGAAAATAACTAGATCATCTGCATATCCTATGATCTTTGTTTGTTTAAATTGTAGTTTAAATAAATCAGCAATATAAATATTAAAAAGAATGGTACTAAGGGGAGAGCCCTGTGGTAGTCCCTTAGTGGTCAAATATGGACCTAGTAAAGAGCCGTCACTGCCTCTAGTATATAAGAGTCTATTTTTCATTATTTCAAATATGAGGTTATTAATCTGTTTTGGAATATGTAAATTATTTAGTTTATCATAAAGTTTATATAGATTTACATTATCATAAGCCGACTTAATATCCAAGAAAACTGCTATGATTGTTTCTGATTTTTGAAAAGCATCAAAAATATTAGTTGCCAAATATGCTATATTTTCATAAGTACCTTTCCCTTTACGAAACCCTGACTGAAAATTAGTAAAAGTAAGATTGTGTTCAAGGGTCCACTCCAGACGATTCTTAATCATAATCTCTAGAATTTTAAGTCCACAGGAAGATAAAACAATTGGTCTGTAATTTTCAGCTATTGCTGAATGTTTATTAGGTTTGAGGAAATTGATTATATTATATTTTTTCCACGATTGAGGTAATGTGCCTCCCATTAAAAAATTGTTTAGGCAGTTTAGGAAAATTAGTTTTGCTTTAAAATGAAGATTTTTGAACATTGCATAGGCTATATCATCTAGCCCTGGGGCTGACATTTTCTTTTTGTTATTTAATGTGTTATTTAGTTCGTGCATAGTAAATAGAGTGGTTTCCTCTATTTCCATTTGTTGAGGATGAAACGTTGGGTCTATATGTATACTAGACATTCTCCTCAAAATGTCTTGTTTAATGTTATTAGAGATTGTGAAATTATTATGTTGAGAATTTTTATAAGAAAATTTTTTAATTTTGTTCCATACATATGTTATATTTAATTCCCTGTTAAGTGTTTCGCAGAAGAATTTAAATTTAGTTCTTTTTTTTTCTCGAAGTTTTCTTCTGATGTTTGCTATACTTTTCTTGACTTGGATAAAATTACCCAGATTAGGAAAATTATTAAAGTTATCAATTATATTCTTTTTTTCTTTAATCTACAAATCACAATCATCATCCCACCATGGGGTGCCTGATTTACTTATTTGGCCATATGTTTTAATGGGAATACTTTCTTCTGCTGCTGTTTCCATAGTTTTTATCAGATCGGTATAATTGAGGTTCAGGTTTTGATTATTTAATTCTATTGTAATGTTATCACTATATAATTGCCAATCAGCTTTTTTAAAATTTCTTAATTTGTATGAGGTTATAAATATCTTGTTAAAATTGGGGTTGTTAGTATTGTATTTTAGATAAGTTGGAAAATGATTGCTATTTCCACAATCTTGTATTATACCCCATGTTGAATTGATTGTTAAATGACTACCTATTAATGTTAAATCAACCGCACTAATATTATTATTAGGATTTTGAAATAGGGTTTGAGTTCCATCATTCATAATTACCAATTCTTTTTCCATCACAAAATCACTAATTGCCTTGCCTCCCCTGTTCATGGGGACTTTGTCCCATAGTGGGTGGTGGGAGTTAAAATCGCCAGTGATAATAATTTTATTTAAGGGAATGCCCTCAATTAAGCTTTCTAGGAGCTGTAAGTTAATGTTATCATTTGAGTTACTATAGATGTTAATGATATAGAGTTCGTCAATTTTAATAATTATATATTGTGTATTATCTGATGAAAAACTTTATTAAATATGATATTTTTTTTAATACAGGTGGCTATTCCACCATATCCATCATTTCTGTCTTGTCTAATGATATTAAAGGAAGGTAAAGAAAAATATTGGTTTGTTTTAAGCCAAGTTTCATTAAGGCATATAATATCTGGTTTTTCATTCTTTATTAGCATTAACAGGTTATCCCTATTAGAGTTGAGGCTTCTAAGATTCCATTGAATAAGTTTTAATTGATTTATATACATTATTTTGAGTAAGTTGATAAATGAAAAAGTAACAAATAAACTAACAATCCGAATCTGCATCCAGGTCCATATCGGAGCCTGGATTTTGACGGGATGTCAGCATATTTTTAATTGTGGATATGTTTTCTTTTGATGTATGCATAATAAAATTAATACATTGGTCAAATTCTTTGTTTTGGGAGCTATGAAATGCACTGTAAGGCAAGTAAGATGCGTTACTATGTATACTTTTATTCTGTGTATTATCTTGTTGTGACAGTGAAGAAGAAGGCAAGTCTTGTTTGGGAAGTCTCGAATTTGGGAGGTAAAGGCATTCATCATGACTTGTTTTGTCATATCCTTTTTGAATATTTCTTTTTTTTTATTGTCATTTATAAGAGTTTGAGCATAGGAACGTTTGAGAGTATTATTCGCATAATGGGTTCGTCTTTGTGATAGTGTAGTAGAATTATTTGCATTTTTATCATTGTCATTTGTTTTTTAGTATCTTGTGGGAAAGTCGTTAGGATTATATATAAAATCTCCCTTAGCAATATAAGTTTTTTTTGCATATTTCATTTGCATCGTAAAAAGTATAATTTTCGAAGGCCATAAGTTCCTTTATATTTTTTTGTCTTGTATACTCTGGACACTTTTTAGATATAGATTTATGTTCATCTTTGCAATAAAAGCATTGCATATTACAGAAGAAAGAGGTATTATCCTTGTTTCCCTCCCAATGATTACCCTCTTCACCGCAGTTAAAACATCTTTCTTTTCCTTTACAGTTATTTTAAGTATGTCCATATCGCAAACATTTATAACATTGTGTGACCGGGGAGATGTATACTTGAACTGGTCGTTCAAGTCCATAAAAATTGATAGATCTGGGAAGATTAACACCCTTAAATGTGAAGAGAACTCTACCTGTAGGTTCATAAGTTATGATTTTATCTTTAGATATTTTACGATTAAGTGTCCTTACTGAGAGAATACGTATTCCACCGCCTGCCTGGCAGCATTTTAAAAGTTCCTCCTCTCCTAGGTCACTATCTATCTGCCTGACAATTCCTTTGCATGTGACAAAGTTATAAGGTATGAACATTTTATAACCTATTTCAATTAGAGTTCTATTTTTTGTAAAAAAATTAGCTGCCTGTGCCGTTATAAATTCAATAGCTATTCGATTAAGTCCCTTATTATTAATTTTCCTAACATCGTTAAGATTCAGGTTAAAAATATCGTGTGCAATTTTAATATTATTGATTTTACCTATATTAAAACCAACTTTATCTGTAGATTCTAAATATACTATAAAAGGTCCACTATCACTATTTGAATATGTTATCTCTGGTAAATCAGGTTTTGCATATACATTCTTAGAATTCTTAAGCGAATCAGGGGGGTCGCCCCCCCTGGATCGTTCATTTTGAGACGTAAAAAATAAGTGATCGGACGGATTGATTAGAGTTGATATTATAATGAAGAATAATAAAATAATATCAATAATCTACAGAAATAAGCTATGCTCAACTTACTTTATAGATGTAACGTAGCACAACACGTGTTAGTAGAACCTTGCTGGTCGTGTAGCCGGCAAAATTCAATGAAACCTAGACGCCGCTGCTTCTACGACGGTATCCACAGCACTGAAGACGAGTTTGAGATATCTAGATTTTTTCTTTTTAGGTTATGTTTATGTCTTTCATGTTATATTTGCGGAAGTGTTTGTTCGACTGTCGCCGTCGGATGGCAGTTAACTTCGAGTAATATGTTTGTTCCGAGTATTTTATCTTTTTGCATAATTTCTAAACTATGTATAAATATGTGAATCTGAAAATAAAAGAAATCACGGGCTAGACCTTTGTACGAAAAAAATCGTTTTTTTTTTGTCAAAGTGTTCCATGTGTTATGGAAAACAAAGTTGTTAAAAAGTTAAAAAATGTTAAAAAGACACTTGTACTGACAGGAACTTCATATGTAGTAGAAATGGTTGACTGAATTGGAAAGTGTTAGAACAGAAACTTGGACAGTTTCGAAAACTTTTAGGCCTGGTACTGAAAAACCATGTATAATATTTAAAAGATTACACAACTGTCATTTTAACGTAAAACAAAAGAAGAAGAATTTAAGTTGTAGAAAAAGGACTTCTAGAAATATAGACTGTCCAGCAAAATTATCGGTAACTATAAAACGATAGATTATTATTCCAGAAACAAAGTAAAAAAAACAATAATGTTTATATGCCAAAATGACCGTGTATTGTGGAGTTTTCGGATGAGCATAATAATAATTTAAATTCTGCTGCTGCACTTAGAGTAAGACGACTTGCTCTGGATGTAAAGAATCGTATTATCGAACTGTTTCAGAAAGGTCACTCAATCGCCTCTGCATATCATTCTTACATTTTATTAATGATGGAGGAACATGGTGACAACCATGAAAATATTGTTATGGATAGACACTTCACTCCTACTAAGACTGATGTAGAATCCATATGGAAAAAACATTTAAAAAAAAACTATAGTGAAAGAAGTGGAGAAAATATGTTATTTCACTTAGATAATATTCTCAGGACGTTATGACACAAAAACCGTAAGCAGTGGTCCTTTGCACACCAATTATGCAAAGAGTTGCAACGATTAACCAGTCGTCAGAGATTATGTTCGTTGATTCTGCGGGCAACTGTGATACACAAAACCACAAAGTTTACTAGTTTATACCACAGTCCGCTATTGGATTTACGGACGAAGATTTACCAGAAAGGAACGCTTTAAAAAAGATATGGCCTGATTCCTGTTTCTTGTTGTGTACTTTCCACGTTTTGAAGGCCTGTTGAAAATGGCTTAAAACAGGCAAGAATAAAATTTCTTCAAATGATGTTCAAAACTGTTACAGATACTTCCGAAATATTCTATTATTTAAATGATATGAAGATCTAGAAAAGTTTTGTTTGGAATTCTCAGAAAAATGCAAATATGATAATTTCACAAATTATGTGAGTAATATGATGGAGAGAGCTGACACTTGGTGCGACAACATTTACTACTAAGAGGAACTGATACTAATAATTACATAGAAGTCATATTTAGATTGCTTAAATATATTCCTTTGAAAAGGACGAAAGCGTTCAATTTCCTTTGACATAATCATTTTATTTCTAACTTTGAATCTTATAAGCAACGAGTTTTAGGTATTATTTTATTAAAACGAGCATCTAAGACGGTAATTTGTCGTTATTTGCCTGTTGAAAAGGACGTAGCTGCTGAAGACATAATACGACTTAATGCCCTTGAATACGAAGTAAAGAGTCAGCACGATAGAAATGTCACCTACTTCATTGATTTATTAATTTTCAAGTATACTTGTCCACAGGAATTCACCGGTAAACACTGGAAGCACCGGACAGCGGTGGTAGAAAAATTTAATATACATTCAGTTTTTAATACGTTACCTTGAAAATGCCAAATAAAATTTCAATTCTGCTAGGAATATTTATGCTGATGAAAATGATATTAAAAACATAATCGTGTCGGCGAATTCCGAAAATGCTCACCGGTCTGGTAGTTCGTCGATTATTTCCAAAAGTAAGATTTATCCCTCAGAAAATTGCAAAAAGGATCCTATTGAAAATACATAATGTAGGTTAAATAGAATGGTTCTAAAAAATCTGTTAGAGTACTGAAAAACTGATTATACACGATTTGTCATAAAATCACAAAGTTAATTGACATATGCTGTACATTACATATCCATCAAATAGGCCTTTTTGTTACTTTTATCTATAAAGCTAACCGAAAATTTTGAAAAAAACCCTGCCATAACTTCACTATGTTGTAGAGCGTTTTCTGTATCTCACTAACGCACTGTCCCTTATGGCATGGTTTTTCTAAAATTGAATGGGGCGTCTTTAAAGATAAGGGTATTATACCTAGTATATTTATAACCAGCAAGAAGAGACCCAATTGATCGACGTACAATATACAATGTATTTGATTTATACAAATGCGACTTTATTTTGATTGATCAATCCTATATTTACTTTTGTATTAACCATTTATTTTGCTACCTCTTAGGTTTGGAAATCGATCGACGTTTCCTTATATAAAAGCTATCTGTGAAATATCTTAGAGATTAGTTGAAGTAATCCAAAAACAGAACCATTTTTTAGAGCGGACCTCAGAGAAATTAGGAAGCAGGCTTTTTTACTTCCCCCGTAAGAGGGAAGTATTGTAAACGTGAAAAAAATCACCTGCGAGATTTTTGCAGATCTTTACATTTCAAGGTCCCTAGATGCCAAAAAACGTGTTTTTTCAATTTCGTCCGGTTAGAGATGTCAATCCCGATACCGAAGTACCGGGATCTCGGGGGAAAGACATGTCTCAAAAACACCGGGATTAGGATTTTTTAAGTATTTAATAATTTGCTTCATGTCGTTATTTCAAAACAAAAGTAATAAATGTAAATGCCAACAACGCCGCAATCCGCAAATATGCCGCGATATCGTCGATAATTCTGTTTTATATCATACGCCGGGAATTCCCTGTTGATGTTGAAGGAACTGTTCGAAATTAAAACACCACTTCGGATTGAGCTGCAAGAGAAATTAAGATCAAGAATCAAGCAACGTAGATACATTTATTCTGAAATTCTCTCTCTCTCACAAATCCAGACTTTATAAACTCGATATACTTGCTTTTCTACATGTTATTAAATCTTAATAAGAAAAGCTTTTAATCAGGGTATACAATGAAAATGAGTCAACTAATCAATATGAAACAGAGATGCGAAGATATTTCTCTTGCAAAAATTCTGGAAGCAGCTAATGAAGCGTTAAATTGCAAGAGGCATTACAAACAAGTTTGGAACAACGACGAGTACAAAAGCAGACGAAAAAAAAAGGCCGGTCGTAACCGTAATCTTCAAAAAGACTTCGAATTTTTAATAACTATTCAGCCCACAAGCGTGGAACTTGAAAGATGTTTTTCTTCCGCGGGGTTTTTATGTAACAAAATACGTTCGGGGATGGAAACGAAACTTTAGATGCATTAATATTTTCGTGGTATTTTTTAAAAAATGTGTAAACTTAGAAGTTGTGTTTTATTTACATTTACACACATGTTTAATTTAAATTTGTTAAGAAGGGTATTCGGTTAATGCCTGCGTTTTAACTTAATACAAAGAAATTATTAAATGTAAATATTATTTTTCTTTTTCGATGTCTCTAAGCTCCAGATTATGGACGCAATCTCGAAAATCAAGGGATTAGGAAAACTCTCGGGATTAACAGCCCTAATGTCGGTTTGTGTGTCTGTTGGTCTGCATGTTCGCGACATAGCTAAATTACCCGATTGATCTCAAATTTTGGTCAAAAATGGGGTCATATGGGAATGACCTGATAAAATTTTAGTAAAAATCCAATTTGTCGTCCTCGTGAAAATTATTACTAAAAAATGGAGTTACCTAGTTTGCATAAGATCTTTCACAAAAATCAAGTATTACCAAAGTTTACTGAATAAAAATATAAGTTGCAGCACTTGAACACGTGACTCGATTTACCTATTCCTCCCGTCTCGCCCCGCCTGGTATATTCTGGGTACCGGTCGGGTCTCCGGCACATACACAGAGGGTCAGGCTCATTGATCGCGCCAGTTTGTTATTGTGCTATATAGTAAGACAAAAAAAATATTTCTTTGACAAATATGAGGCAATATGCCTATTAGATATTGCTCTGTAGATGGTTGCAAAAAGCATGTTTTATCAATTCAATCAATCTAAAAATTAAGGGTCATATGAGGATGACCTAGTAATATGTTAAAAAGTGTTACGAGTGGTGTATTATTTGGGGTTAAGATCCAGTAAAAAAAGTCTTTTTTTAAATTGTCGATGTTTCTCAACTTTATTGTTGTATTCTCAGAACACATAGATTCTATATCCTGCATGAAACCCATATTATCAGTCTTTACCTACTCCGTTGGCCTGCAGATAGTTCCCAGATATTAAGTGTCTAAATGGTTTTCGTTAACGATCCTCTTGTTGTTATGTTAGACTGGCGTATTAGTTGGGGTTGGGATCCAGTAAAAAAACAACAGACTTTTTTAAACTGTCGACGTTAAGCTATTTTATTGTTGCATCCTCAGGGCACATATATAAATTCTATATCCTGCACGAAACCCATATTATCAGTTTTTATCTGCTACGTGTTGGTCCGTAGTTATTTCCAAGATATTAAGTTTCACATCTGAAATACATATCTTTACGTTTTTGTGTCCCTAGATGACAAAAAATATGTTTTATCAATGCCGTCAGTCCGTTTGTCGGTTTGTCTCTCTTTCTGTCAGTTCACGGCATAGCTTAAAAATTACTCATCAGATTGGCTTTAAATTTCATTAGAAAATTAAGTGTTATATGGAAATGACCTGGTAATATTTTGGTAAAAATCCAGTATGCCGGAACAAGATGGCGGCCTAGTGTAACGTTAAAAAATTATTACTAAAAAAAATTAATTACCCGATTTACCTCAGATTTGGCACAAAAATCAAGTGTTACATAAGAATGAACTGGTGACATTTTGGTATCAATATAGGATTGCAAAACAAAATGACGGCCTAATAAAATATTTAAAAAATCAGCCTGAAAACTATTTAATAAATTAATTTCAAATTTTGTGCAAGCGTTAAATATGATAAAGAGATAAACTGGTAAAATAAAAATAAAATCAACCTAAAAAAATCTTCTTATTCAATTGACTTTAAATTTTGGGGAAAAATTAAATATGATATAAAGATAAACTAGTACGAATCCAACATTACGTACCAAATCGCGGTGTGTCAATGTAAAAACTATTTATTGAATTTATTATAAATTATGCCCAAAAATCAAGTGGGACATAGGTAGAAATTGGTAACGTATTGGTAGGAATCCAATATATTGGAACAAAATTGCGTCCAATAAAAATATTTGAAAAGACAGTCTATAATATGTGTTATATAACTAGCAATAAATTGGGTCCCAATTAACTTCTCCTAATAAAAGGAAATATTCATAACGAGGGAAGTTCCGGGTAAAGGAAATTTACCGATTTTTGTAATGTATTTATAATAAGTAGACCTAAATCACGCTTCTGGCAACACCGAGCCAAATATTGTTGTGTTCACGCTAATATTATGATTAAACAACGACACGAGCGATTAATGTTGGGAGTTTATGAAAGTACAGTGAACTCTCAACTTGTGTACACCCCTTTTAAGTGGATGACTGTTTTAACATTTAGGGGACCTAACAAAGAAATATCATTTTTATTAATAAATATATTATGTGGATCTTATAACCAGACAAGAACAATATTTTAGTGCACTATGGAAATTTTAGTGCATTTTCTGGTTACTTATGTGTTTGCATTTCTTAGTGAAAAATGTGCTAGTAATAAATTGGCTAAAGAAAAGTTAACAATTTTCTGTTGTGCTAACATTGTGTATCAGCAATAAACAAAAAATCGGGGACAGCTTGCAATATAATGACAGATTTTTTGTTGAAATTCGAAGAAAAAATGTAACGCGAACGCAAAATATTTTTAGATAGCGTAGGGTCCCACCCACATGACTTAAAATTAAATAACATCAATCAATACACTTTTTCTCTCGCCTAACAACAGATATTTTTCTGAGCCACTAGTACACTAACCTGGTACAAATCCATAATCTTCAAATGTGTTTTGCCGAAACTAGACAGTCGGTTACTTCTACAGAGGAACTGGTAACATATGTTATTATACTAGACGGAATACTCATGGAAGTGAGTCAGAATTATTTCAGAAAATCAGTGTTTAAGGATTCGAATTCCTTCATAATTGAGTTAGATTTCGATCCTGAGGACAAGAAACTATTAAACCTTGCCGAGAAATGTAAAATAAGGCATAAATTGGAAGGAGAAAACGTTTGGGCTCGCTTTTTTAAATTCACCCTTACATTGAAATATACAAATTTCAGTAATAAAATTTGTGGATGAACCATTTTTTTGCAAAAAAAGCATACCTAACAAGTAGTTATAACTTTTTAAGGCATTAAACGTCTACTATTACTTTGATTATGTTACAATTGCATGGAGAGAAAAAAAAACAGACATATTAATGTATAATATACTGTCTTTTATTTTACGTTTTTAAAGAAGTGATGTTAAAAATGTACCAACAAAATATGTTGATGTTATATCCAACTAAAAGAATCTCAAACGGAAAATTACCTGTTATTTGACATTTCTTGATTAATCAACCATTTCCTCGTATCCAAGAAGCAATGTTGCCAAGTGTAATTTCATTTTGTCAGCGTAGAATTCATTACTGAAAGTATTCTGTTTTATAGTTAAAACTAAATAATCTAAAATTAATTTCTGGACACCCTGTATACGTCATATAAACTGGAGGCTCCAAACACTTTAACAAAAAGTAGAATTGATTAGATTATATTAAAAATAATGTGTGTTAGGTAGAATGTTAAAAAACTACTGGTTGATATTTAGAAACAAATAAAATGTGAAATTTCCAAAAGTTTTCAAAATTTCAAAAAACTGCCAAATTATTTTTTGCAGTTTTACTAAGGATTGTATTAGTATGCCAACCAAAAATAACAATTGTTTTTGTAAATTTTCGAAATAATTGAATGTTTGAAAAATTTGTATAACCTTACTTTACACACGGTATAAAAAAGGCCTTACCTCAAGCATTAGCTTCTCGTATATGCCTCAAGTGAGCTTGTACGTTTAAAAACCGGAACTTAATATCTTTGTTGAAAATTAAGCGTCCTGATCTTCTTGACGAGCAATATATATATATATATATATATATATATATATATATATATATATATATATATATATATATATATATATATATATATATATATATATATATATATATATATATATATATATATATATATATATATATATATATATATATATATATATATATATATATATATATATATATATATATATATATATATATATATATATATATATATATATATATATATATATATATATATATATATATATATATATATATATATATATATATATATATATATATATATATATATATATATATATATATATATATATATATATATATATATATATATATATATATATATATATATATATATATATATATATATATATATATATATATATATATATATATATATATATATATATATATATATATACGTATACATATATATATAGATATATATAGATATATATATATATATATATATATATATATATATATATATATATATATATATATATATATATATATATATAATCACGGTCAATCCCTTTTTTGGGATTAGGTTCGTGGATTGAAACAAAAAAACTTTAATTGACGTTTCGCCATTCCATTTCAGGCTTTTTCAAAATATCTGTTTCTGTACATCTAAAAATTAAATACAGAAAGTCTATAAACGCAAGTTAAAAAATAAAAACAATTAGGTTTAACGGCACGCATAAAAATTATTAAAAACAATTAGTTAAAATAGTACAGTACATACCTTGAGAAAGATGTTATTTTGCCTTGCTTGGAAGTACGGAGGTAAATGATACACTGGTTAAAGAATTCTATTGTTTTTTTTATATATTTAATTTTTTTGATTATATTTACATTGTGGGCACTATTGGTGGATACGGGTCGTTTCAGTATTTATGTAAGTCTGCCAGTATACACTATGTATTTATGATTGATGGAAATAGTTTATAACAATTGAATTAAATTAGACTGTGATATATTTGGCTGAGATTGTCAATGCCTTTCCGATCGTTTACTGTATGCTTTTCTTTTTTTATCTCGACGATTTCTTTGAATGTTAGTTTATGGTAATGTTGTTCTTTTGATAAGACAGTTGTACCCGAAAAATAAAATGTTCCATATCTCTTTCGTGTTTATGTACTGCTGTGGAAGCATTTTTTGTATATTTATGCACCTTTAGTCTATTTGATAGGTATTGTGTGGTCATGCCGATATATTTTTTGGGGCAGTTTATATATTTATATATATATATATATATATATATATATATATATATATATATATATATATATATATATATATATATATATATATATATATATATATATATATATATATATATATATATATATATATATATATATAACACGGAGGCTCGCACCGTTGATACACTAGGTAAATCGTAACATCAGGTTAGACGCTGAGGGTATCATCATTAAAGAAATCAGGAATCGTAATGCAATTTTGCAACACTGTAAGTATCCTTTTATTTCTAATGACATATTAAGGAGTTTTTGCATTGCAGTGTTTTAAAAATTGTAGGGAGTTTCGCCAGTTTTTATTTTTTTTTTTGATCATAAGTGCCTCATTCGCAAATTTTATTTTTTTAATCTGTACTATAAGACATATGCTTTCGTTTAAAAGCTGAAAAATCCAAAATAATTAATTACTTACAGATGGTTTAGAGCAAAAAACGAATTGTATATTCATGCCTTAGTTTTTGATGATGTTTCTTATGGCATCAACTTTTTTTCAAACCAGAAGTGAACATTTTTCTGCTTTTCAGAAAATTTTATGTTGAACTGAAAAATGTCACCATAAGAAAGGCCATAACAAACTAAGATATATGTATAAGTCGTTTCGCTCTAATTCTAACCAATTCGATTTTACGTGTTATATCAAATATACATACTTTAAATCCAAAAATGTAAGAATATATAGGGTTTCCATTTAAAATTAATAAGGGGCGTCGTTGTAAAAGTTGCTCAACTGACAAAATGAACGCATTCCAGCAATATTTTCAAAAGTCGTTGAATTTCAAATTAATTCTATTACTCCAAACTTTATCCACTTCCTGTATATTAAATTAAAGCCAAATTTTAAACATCTAAATGTGAAATAATTTTGTTTTAAGTTGAGTTCTTAATCGAGAATCTCAAGGTAGAAATCTATTAATAAAATCCCTAATACAAATTTGATATTATGAGCCAAATAGGCCGGCCCTGGGCAGGTGCTATTATTGTAACAGCAAAAACATGTTCGGGAAGTTGTCCTTCAATCCGTTTTGTTCCGGTTTGTTGCTGCCAGCATGCAGCGGACGATGATCCCTAGTAACTAAATATCAAGGGTTGCAATCCGACCCAGTCGCATATTTCTAATTGTATGTGGCATAAGGAATTGCAGCATCAGCAAACGTGAACGAACCCTTTAGGAAATGCATATCGAGAAAAAGGTTTGATTAGGTAGATAATTAGCGAAATCTTTATACCTATATTAAAAGCCTACTATACGTATATATATATATATATATATATATATATATATATATATATATATATATATATTGTAACAGTTTAATTTTGTTTTAAGTGCATTTCATTGTATGATTAATTTAATATTATAATCTACTACTTTAGTATTAAGTTTAGTGATTAATATGTACGCCTTGTTGGTTTGATACCTTAGATTTTAGTAGTTTTCTTATTAGAAGCGGTTACATTGTTCATATTTAAGCGAAATATAAATTCAACACCTTTTGCAGCAAATTTCGGTGCACACAGTGTCACCTGTCGATAAGTAGTTAATTTTGTACTTATATCTGAACTCAAGTTATAAAGGAATAATTTTCAGTAAATGGTATAAGTTTAGCGTTCGTTCATAGATGTCGCCAAAAAAATCAGTTTAAATATAATTATTGGATTTATTTAATTTTGCCGAATTTAATAATTATATACTGTATAAGAAAAACTTCAAATAGCACTTTAGACAAACTATTTATTTCCCATATATTTTACAGAGTAGATATAAATTAAATTTTATTAATTTTGAAAACCTGTTTTCGAGTCCTTTATACAAGTCTTGGGATTTCCGTTTTCTTTGGCTTGATATGCTGCATTTTTAGATTCGAGCGTGTATTTTCTATAACTCTTCTGTCGCTGTAAAAAAAAACAAATCATTAGTACCCCAATAAATTCTTTGATATAAAGTCGATATTATGTATTAATATTGAACTGTAAATACTTGTATAAAAAAAAGGTTGCCTTGATAAATATTTCTTTTCAGATATACATAGGATTATTTTTAGACTATAGATACTATATATACACCACTTCATACTTTCTCTTAAATCTACATTTTATTATTCGTGTTTCCTTTTGCTGTGAATAGGTAACATATAAAGGTATTTTCATTTAAGTTAGACATAAATAAACCAAAGGTATTTCTCGATTCAATATTAATATTCTTACCTTTTTTTTCTGAGACTATATAAACTACAGCCTTCTTATAATTTCTATCAATGTTTGATGTTCCGAAATTCAGATCGACTTTTCTTTTGTCCATAGTTGCATAATTACTTGGAGCCTAATATAAACTGAAATTTCGTTACGTCTGCGTCTGATGCATTTCCTAAAATAGTTAATAATTGTGTGAATAAATTCCTATTTTATGGTTAAATAATGAGTTTATACAGTTGGGAAAATTCTATTAAATTAAACTCAACTTACGTTTCATTTTTATGACATTTAACTACTCCTGCATTAGCACATCATTTTTTTTGACTCTTTGGTACTCTACTCCGGACTAATATTTGACTTTTCTGAGTGGTCCTTTTCCATTAGTACTAGAGTAATTAATTAAATATTATTTGTTTATTTACATTTCCATTTCGCCTTGGCGTTGCTTTTAAATTTCAGGTTAGTTGTTTCTGTTAATGTTATTATTGCGTCGTCTCGGAACTTTTCGGATCTATTCGGCTAAGACTTCCATATTAACTTATTCTCGGAACCCTCCATCCGGTACTTCCTCATATCCAGAGCGCAGGCTTCTTTTTCGCTGTTGCCAAGTGTATTCCTGCATTATTTCCTGTATCTTTCTCAACCAATGGAGAGTCGTTTTTCTTGTCTAACATGTTAATCATATCCTTGTTTTATTCCGTCTATGTGCTCTTTTGGCAAGGTTGTTAGCACCTGACATATTCTAGCCAATGGTATTCCGCCACCTTAGTTAACCAAAGTTCTAGATGGAAAGGAAGCTGGGGAACACATTTTTCACTTTTCTGGTCACCTGCAGATAAACCACAGGTCTTCAGCGCGGGTCTGAGGAAATAATCCAGGGAAATCTTGGAAATCCGTTAGCGGGATTTTTCCTCAACACCGCATTAGTTTTTCGGGCACATTATAGTTTGCACTGTGAGTGTTATTTTTCGTGCTAGAAAATCTCTCTAAGAGAGGATTTGAGCTGAAGATTGGACCAGACCGCCATTTTCCATGCCCTTGTACTTGGCACGTGAAACCACTTTTTGACTAGAACTGAGTGACCCTATTGGATAGGTAATTTGCTTTAATATCATTTATCCTGAAAAGGGTATCTTTTTTCTTAAATTTTGCTATTCGTAATTTGGTAACTTTTCTCATTTTTTTTTTTTTGAAATTAACTTTTGCTCGGGTGAGACGATTATTTTTTTGATGCAACGGGGGCTAGTTTTTATATATTTTTTTTTGAAATCTTAAAAATTAAATGCAAGTGTAACGAATTCATGCGAAGATAATTTTTAGTTTGTATTTCGTCGAACATCTTTTACCTCAGTAATTTGATTCATTTTCCTATTATATTAACCATATTTTGTGGATCGTAAATTGGCTCTATTTTATTTTAAAATAAAACCACAATATTTAAGCAGCTTGCATAGTGTGATTTGATTACTGCATTCGTTCTTTTTAATAGATAATAAACAGATTAATAAATGGCTTGCAGAGGTTTTCGGTAACAATTAAGTGTGACGTAAATTGCTTTTCTTTTAGTTTATGGTTTTTCTTTTGTATTTTGATTTGCGGCTGGAAAATAATTAGTTAAATAAAACCCCTTTTTTAAGCTGGTTATATTATAATTTAAATATATTTGTGCCTTTTGATTTTTCTTATTGCTGCCTTATTATATCTATATTTTTGGTTAAGTATTCTCACAACGTTTCGCTTAAATATTTGCTATTCTTCAGGTCTATACATACCTTCTTTTGTTAAGATTTTGCTATTTTTTTTTTTTCATTTTATTCTCATTTCTATTTAGATTGGCCGAGGTCAGTCTAAATTTTCTATTTATTTTATACGGGAAATTGTTATAGTAATCGATTTTGTTACAAATTTATTTATTGTAAATTGAATTTAGTTATTGGAGTCAGTTATAATAATGTGCCTATATTTTTCTTACCCAACGTTTCGATTAATTTTAGGTCATCATCAGGGGCTAATTTTTTTTAAGTATTAGAATTATTTTTACTTTATTATGTATTTCTAATTTAAATCATTCGGATTCAGTCGAAACCTTGTATTTATTTTAGTGTTAACGCTGGTTATTGAGATTGTATTTGATAAAGTAAATTTTTAGAATTTTCCTTTCCGGTCTTAGTTTGTATTTGTGGATTTGTTGGATTTATTGAGAACGTTTCGACTGAATTTTCGATACCCATCAGGGCATTTTGTGCTTATTGATGGTATCTTTAGTGACTTCATTTTAAATTATTTAATTGTATTTTTTTTATTTAGTTGCTTGCGGTTTTAATTTATTTAAAAAAGTTCTGATTAGTGTCTTGAAATTAATTAAATATATTTTTTTTTATACTTCTCGGTAGGACTAAATTTTTAAAATTAAATTATATTTCTGACTCTTCAGTTAATTTTTAATCAGTAGAAACCTTTTGGGGATTTTTTTGAACTAATTAAAAGTATTTGGGTTTTCGTTATAGACTTCGAATCACTATGAAAAATTCTAGAAAATTTTTGTTTTCATAGGGTTCAAGTCAGGGGCCAACTGTTAGTCACGGTCCCAATTTCAAGTCAGGGGCCAACTGTAAGTCACAGTCCTAATTTCAACTCAGGGGCTAATTACAACTGCAAGTCACAGACAATTTCAAGTCACGGGCTTAACTTCAAGACTCGGGACTAATCCCATGTCACGGGCCTAGTTTGAAGTTAGGAGCGTCTCAGAACTTCCAAGTGCTGCTGGATTTGGTGACACCTATTGTTTACATTTTATTTTTTTTTTCCTTCTTTTATACCGTAACTGATAATACATTTTTTTTTTTACTATATTTGTGTTTTATTTAGCTCACTCTTTTTCTTTTAAAGTATCAAGAGGAAGCAAGTGCCGCAAAGATCAAGGGGCTTTCCAATTTAAGCTCGTTCTAAATTGGTGGCGCTCATTTCTGTTTTTTTATCTCTCTTTTTTTTTGATTTCTTAAGAAAAAAGGGTTTTTCCCAACGCCCTGACTCTTTTAATTTTATCGCTGATATTTGGTATTTGATTATTTATTTTCCTTTATGCATATTTGATTATTTGAGTGATATTTGTGATATTTGCGTATTTGATTTAGTTTTATATTTGAATGGTTATTTGCCTTTAGTAAGTGTTTATGATTATTGACTTAGATTACAATTTTTTTGGCTTACTGCTCTATTTTTTTTTGCTTTGATATATTTGTTATCTCTTTTGCTTTTCGTGATATTTATTGTTTTGATCTTGCGTTTCTTTTGTTAATATTGTCACGATGGATTATAATATGCAAATCGGCTACCTAAAAAAAGACATGTTAATCTATGAACTGTCGGTTCGTGGAATTCCAGCCGATGATAGTAAAACTGTGGACGAGTTACGTTCTGCCTTACGACCTGTTTTCAATCTTGAGAAAAAGGGCAAATTATTGACTTATCCTGCTTATAAACTAGATTTTAATGAAGAACGCGAATATATAACAAAAACCTTAAAAGAATTACAAGATTCAATCACCACAATCTCTGGTGAAAATGCTAAAAATACTTTTGATAGGATTCAAACGCGGTTAGTTCATCTTTTAAATCGTGTAGATCGCATCCCTGTAGAAAAATTAAATGAGGAATCGATAAAAGATCGAGCGTCTTTAATGGGCGAAATCCTCAGTACTCTTGACAAACTAGAGCAAACATCAAAAAGCGATCCTACCTTAAGTAAAATCTTTAGTAAATTTCAAATATGTGACTCTGATTCGGATTCGTCTGAGTCCTCTGGTACAAGTGCCACTTCTAATAAAAATAAAGCGTCAGTATCATCGCGTAAGCAGTCTACGCCAAAGCATAAGCCTTCAGCTGTTTTCACTCACCCCTCTAGTACAAAAACTCAAAGAGTTGAAAAGTGGGGTCTTAAATTTACAGGTGACACTAAACATCTATCTGTTTATAATTTTTTGGAACGTGTCTCTGAATTGCGTATTGCTCGTGGTATTTCAGAAAAGGAATTGTTTGAGTCAGCTATTGATTTATTTTCAGGTCGCGCATTAAACTGGTTCCGCGCTAATTGCTCACGTTTTACTGATTGGAAAAGTTTATCAGATTTACTTTGCAGGCATTTTGAACCCCCCGATTATCGTTCTCGGTTGTTTAAAGAAATTTTAGATAGAACTCAGGATCCGTCTGAAAGCATAGTAGATTATTTATCAAGTATGAGTGCTTTGTTTAGGCGTTATGGTGGTATGTCGGAAGACGTTCAATTAGATATTATCTCTCGAAATTTATCTCCTTTTTATACTACTCAACTTAATGTGGTTAACTCTTTAGAGGAACTCGAGACAGAGTGTCTTAAACTGGAAGCTAAGAAATATCGTGCTGATCATTATGTTCCACCTTCTAGAAAACGCCATAATCTGGTTGAACCAGATTTTGCTTTCATAGCTTCTGGCGATTATTCTCCATATAATCCTGTAGCATATGTTGCTTCTGATTCATCCACCTCAACAGCAACTCCACTTCCCTATACAAATAGTACCCCTGTTGTCGAGGTTATTCAACAGCCTCCAATTGTTCCCCCAGCCAATCGACCTTCTATCACTTGTTGGAATTGTAAGGCAACTGGCCATGTGAGTCGCCAATGCCCCCAAGATCGTAAAGTTTATTGTTATCGCTGTGGTAAAGCTGACGTTACAGTCAGATCTTGTCCCAAATGTTCAATTTCGGGAAACGGTTTCCGGGAGAGTCGATAGGTCGTAAGATGTCTCCCACTTCAAATATTCAATCGACCAACGACACTTTTCTCAATCAGCACATTTTAGATTTTATTATTTCTCACGCTCATGGTGATGAACGCCCTTATTTAGAAATTTTTGTCTTAGGTCATCCTATTTTAGGTTTATTGGATTCAGGCGCTTCTCGCACTATTGTTGGACAGTCTGGCTATAAAGTCTTACAGAATTTGGGTTTAAAAATCGTTAAACAGGAAACTAGATGCACCGTAGCTAATGGCAGCAGTTGCGTCAGTAGTGGGTTTGTTCAAACTCCTGTAACCTTGTTAGATAAAACTCGTATGGTTGATATTTTGGTCATTCCTGAGCTTTCGCACCAACTCATTTTGGGTATTGATTTTTGGAAGGCCATGAAGATCGTTCCAGATTTAAGGAAAGATGTTTGGCACTTCGCCAGTGATATAGGTTCTTCAGAGATTTGCTCCGTCGTGGATGGCACTACACTGTCCCCAGATGATAAAACTGCTCTGGATGCATTGGTCAAGGAGAAAATCTCATTGATGGGTTCCGATCTTGGCTGTTGTAAAGTAGCTGAGCATATCATTGAACTTGAGCCCGGTACTAGGCCTATTAAACAAAGGTACTATCCTGTTTCTCCTTTTAAGCAGAACATTATTGACCAAGAAGTTGACGAAATGCTAAAACTTGGTGTCATAGAACCTTCGAAAAGTCCGTGGTCCAGCCCCGTGTGTTTAGTCAGGAAAAAGGACGACAGCTACAGATTTTGCATCGACTTCCGCCGTCTTAATGAAAAGACGAAGAAAGATTCCTATCCAATTCCTTATATTTCAGCCATTTTAGATCGGCTCCGAGATGCACGATTTATTAGTTCCATCGACATTAAGTCTGCCTTCTGGCAGGTTCCTCTTAGTGAGTCTTCTCGAGAACTTACCGCCTTCACTGTCCCTGGCAGAAACCTTTATCAGTTTCGCCGCATGCCTTTTGGGCTAACTAATGCGCCAGCTACCTGGCAACGTATTGTGGACCGAGTTCTGGGAGTTGACTTAGAAAATAACGTCATGGTCTATTTGGACGACATAATAATTATTTCGAAGACATTTCAAGAACATTTGAGAATCTTGAGTCTTGTTTTTGACAGATTGAGGGAAGCTGGTCTAGTTGTGTCTCGGGAAAAGTGTAATTTCTGTAAACCTGAACTAAAGTATCTTGGATACATCGTGGATGCTCGAGGACTGAGACCAGATCCAGAAAAGGTACAGGCAATAGTGAATATACCACCCCCTCGTAATATCACCGAAATTCGCAGGTTTGTTGGGACTGCTTCATGGTACAGACGTTTTGTACCCAATTTTTCAACTGTATTAGCCCCTATCAGTCGGCTTACTAAGAAAAATGTTAAATGGGAATGGACAACTGATTGTCAACAGTCTTTTAACACCATAAAAGAAGCTCTTGTTACAGCTCCAGTTCTTACCTGTCCCGATTTCAATAGAACTTTTACTCTCCAGACAGATGCTTCATTCTTTGGCTTGGGTGCTGTTTTAACTCAACAGTTTGACGATGGCGAAAAGGTCATTGCTTACTTATCCCGCTCTCTTACCAAACAGGAGATGAAGCTAACCGTTACTGAAAAGGAGTGTCTTGCCGTTATTTGGAGTGTCGAAAAACTTAGGCATTATTTGGAAGGTGTTCATTTTAAAGTCATAACCGATCATCATTCGTTATTGTGGTTGCATAACCTTAAAGATCCACAAGGTCGTCTTGCCCGTTGGGCTCTCCGCCTTCAACCTTATGACTTTCAACTAATACACCGCAAAGGTAAAGAACATATAGTACCTGATTTTCTTTCACGTTCTGTCCCAGTTAGTACTGACACAGTCGCTAGTGTCAATGAGATCGAATCATCTTTAGATTTTTCTAGAACATCAGACAGATGGTACCGTGGAATGTTGGCGAGGTTAGAGGATCACCCTGAAAAATATCCTTGTTGGCGAGTGGAAAATGGCAATTTGTATAAATTTGTCAAGTCAGCTAATCCTAACTTTCCAGATCATTCTAGTTGTTGGAAGATCGTCGTTCCCAAAGATAGGCGAAAGGAAGTGTTCCATCGTTGCCATGATAACCCAGCTGCGGGTCATGTTGGAATTTTTAAGACATTTTGGAAGGTAGCCGAAAGGTTTCATTGGCCAAAAATGAGGGCCGATGTGGCTAAGTATGTTCGCTCTTGTAAAATTTGTGCTCAGAACAAAATAGAGCAAAAACGTCCGGCAGGTTTAATGGGTAATCGTCCTGAAATCAAAGAGCCTTGGCAGTCTATCAGCCTTGACTACATTGGGCCATTGCCTCGTTCAAAACAAGGCAATACACACATTTTAGTAGTGACAGACTATTTCAGCAAGTTTGTCGAACTTTTTCCTTGCAGATCCGCTACCGCTAAGTCCTTGATTAAATTTGTTGAAGATCGAATTTTCCTCGTCTATGGAGCTCCTGAATTTCTAACTTGCGACAATGGGACTCAAATGAAATCTAAAGAATTCCAATCTCTTTGTGACAAATATAAAGTTAAAATATTTTACACCGCATCGTATTACCCTAGAGCTGATCACACCGAGCGAGTTAATCGTGTTGTAAAAACCATGCTTCGTTCTTATGTACAACAAAATAATCACCGAACTTGGGAAGATAACTTATCTTCAATTGCTTGCGCTATTCGCACGTCTCGTCACGAAACAACGGGTTATACACCTTTTCTAGTTAATTTTGGTAGGGAACATAAACTCTTCGGTCAAGATTTTTCAGACGAGCATTAATAGACCCGATACTGAGAACCAGGACTACGTTAGAAAACGAGTTGAATCATTTCAACGGCTGTTTCAAATAATTCGTAAAAAAATTGAAACCTCTCGGCTTAAAAGTAAACATCATTATAATTTGCGTAGACGTCCTGTTACTTATACTATTGGCCAACAGGTTTGGCGTAAAAATAAAAGTTTATCTGACGCCGCGAATTATTTTAGCGCTAAATTATCTCTCGAATTTATAGGTCCTTTTATTATTAAAAGAAAAACTGGAACTTGTACATATGAGCTCGCAGATGAATTTGGTGTAAGTAAAGGTATTTGGCACGTTCAAGATCTTAAACCGGTGCTAATCCAATCTGAATTTGATTGTCCATCTAACTAATTTAGAAAGATCAAAACAATATATTTTTTTTTATTCACCATATATTTTATACTGCGTATTATTATAGTTTGTTTTTTTTTTCCTTTTCTCTTTATAATTTTAAGTTTAGGGTTAGAAACACTGCAATTTTTTTTAATAATGTAAGACTGATCAGAAATTAATGCTTTTGATTCTTTTAAAATTCACCAATTCTGACTGTTTTCCCAGACTTGATTTATACCCCGATTGGTGATTTTTTTAACATGGCGTGTCTGCTTTGTATACCAGGCCATTTCTTACTGATAGCAGTGAGCGGTACTACTGCTATTGTTATTTAGTTTCTGGACAACTTATTTCTTAGAATAGGATAACATGTTTTGTCTTTAGCTGTTTATTGAACAACTTTTCTTTTAATTTGTTTATCTTGTCGGTTCGTTAACTTTTCGTTTTTAGGTTGTTTTGGCCTTAAAAGGTCATCACCATGATTACATGGATCTCACAGCTTAGAATTTACCTTTCTTCGTCCCTGTATTCTTCTTTGTGCCCTGCGGCCCGGGCCTAAGAATTTGGTCGCGGCGGGAAACTGTCAGTGGTAAAAGCCCACTAAATGTCCACACCGTTAAAAGCTTCGGCTTCCCATCAACCAAGATCATCGATGGGAAATTTCTGGATTTTGTGCCCCGCGGCCTGAACTTTAGAATTCGAGTTCCACTCCCTGATTTTGACTAATGTTTTGCTTTTATTATTGGCTTATGATTATTATTGGTTTAGCTTTTCTACCTTTTGGCTTTATTTTGATGTAGCTATATTATCTTAGTTAATTGCCCCTAACTTTAGTTATGTTTTATTTTGCTAGTTATTGCCGCTAGGATCGGTTTTCTTAGTAAATTTCCATATTATTTGGGATTTGATATATGCATTTTGTTGTTTCAGTGTTCATTTTGCTAAGTTATTGCCGAGTAGGTCGGTTTTCTTAGCTAATTACCTTATTATTTGGGATTTAAGATATTGGAACTTATGCAAATTTGCATTTCGTAACTAAATTGTTGAACGCTTAGCGACGCCAAACTTAGTTTTCTTTATTTTGATTATGACATATTTATTTATGCTAGTTATGTTTATTATTACCCATTTAAGTTTTTTTGGTTTTGATATTTGATATTTTGGCTTTTGTATATTTTGGTTATACTGGATTTGACTTTTTGTGCTTGCGCAAGTTTGCACATCATGATTATGACTTTTGACCCTATTGTGACTTTTTTATTAAACTTTTTTAGTGCGGCCTTTTTTTTATATAAAAGGCTGAGTGTTGTTGGGTGCTATCAAATTCTGATTTCGACGTTTTCTTGTGTGCTATTCAGTGCAGAAGGAGACAGATCACCTAGGATACCACCACGTCGGCTAGAATATGGAAAAAGTATAATGTGGATAAGTTAATTGACATCTGGCCGTTATTACCTAACATCTTGTTCACATATTACCCCGTGTATATTTTCCTGAGCTCCAGTTGACCTATTAGAATTCAGCCAGTTGGTGGCAGTGACAACATTCGGAACACCCTAGTAGCTTTTTTGTTTAGTTTTTTTGGTCTGCACGGTACATAGTCGCTGCGGCTAGTGTATC
>JAUTXW010004761.1:5000-17500 GCA_030620095.1 Kuschelorhynchus macadamiae
TGAGTCTTTTATGTCATAAGTGTTTTTACCTGTGATATTTGATAAACATTTTAACAAATACTTTGAAAGCTTGTAGAAAGGAGATTGAATACATGAAACTGAGAGGAATGTTAGGTTTATGCAATTTGGGTAGGCCATATATTTTAGGCGTGACTGCATTATGAATTGCCAAATTTTTAGCTTCCGCGTCAGTTAATAGATTTTTGTATATAAAAAATAATACTTTTTTACAAAAGTATTATTTTTGTTTTGAAAGTTGTTAGTTGGGTCATTCTTTAAAAGTTTATAAGTACTGGTATCTTTTAAGAGCTGATTAATTTTTGTGTCATTTATCTGGTTTAAGTATGGTTATTTGAGGATTATCTTTAATGAATATGAATTGCCTTGTTTTATTATGTTGTTTTTGTATTCGTTTTTGGAAATTGTTAATTTTTTTATATATATATATATATATATATATATATATATATATATATATATATATATATATATATATCGCGTCCGAATAGAGACTTGAAGTGTTAGGTATTGCGAAGCTTCCTTTAATACCCCCAGGTTATATCTGTGGCCGTTGGTCGTTGTTTATATTTTGTTGCTGTTGTTGTTGCGCTAATTCCGTTTGATTTTCCGTGAATTTAGGTTTTCCGATTATTGTCTTCTATACTGCCAGAAGGTTTAATGATTTGTTCCTTTTATTTAAATCACCTTGTTTTTCAATTTCTAAGGTTTCTCGAATTATTCTGGTTTTATAATGCTCTATATTGACAATCTCCCTACACCTACAGACCTATTGTTAGTTCTGTTAATTTACTTTTACAAAAACTAGTAAAATACCTTACCGATATTATGCAACCGACTGTAGAAAAAGCTGACTCATGTGAAAAATTCAAAGCATTTTACCCGAATTATACGAGACGTCATTGTCGAAAAAGACGACATCATAGCAAGCCCAGATGTTAAATCGTTGTATCTTAGCATTCCCATCGACGAAGCACTGGACAGGATTGCTATGAACGAGGATTTTTCAGCCTATATAATACAACTGTCAGAGCATTGTCTTAAAAATACTTTTTCTCATTTAACGGGCAAACCTACAAACAAATAGACGGAGCTCCAATGGGATCCTCACTATCACCAGTGGTGGCCAATCTATTTGTGATATACTTCGAGAAAGAAGCTCTCGAGAAAGAAAATCTGAAGCCCAAAATTTGGCTCCATTACGTGGATGACATATTTATCATATGGCAACATGGTAATGCAGAACTTGACAACTTTCTAATTTACGTAAATTCAAATTCAATAAAATACAATTTACGCTAGAGTTAGAGGAAAACAACAAACTCCCATTTTTAGACGTTCTGCTTACAAAACGAGACAATGGACATATTGCATACACAGTTTATAGAAAACCAACACATACCCTCATATCTAGATCCGGGCGATTAACTAATACACAAACGAGACATGATGCACTTAATATAATATCTAGTGCTCTAAAGAAAAACGGTTACACAAAGCATGCCATAGATAAAGCCATTAATAAACAGGGTTTCCAAACAAACAGCAAAGATTATGAACCTGGAAGACAACAAGTAGTCCTACCATATGTAAAAGGTACCACAGATTGGCAGGATTCTTAGAAAACGCAATATACAAACAATTCAAAAGCCACAAACAAACATAGGTAAACTACTTGGAAATCCAAAAGCTACAATAAAATTGGAAAACCACGGAGTATATAGCATCCCGTGCTGTGAAAAGTTGTATGTTGGGCAAACAGAATAACAGCAAAAGTAGAAGAACATAAACTCAGCATCAGAAATAAACACATCAATGAACTGTTTCCTTCTACCAGCAATCTTATTTACAGCTATAATGACAATAGTATACTCGACTCCATATATAATATAAATACATAATATAAACATAATATCGTTTATATTATGTATCGAAACATTCCGTAGACAGACTAGTCTACATGTTGAGGTATGTAATTATATTAAATATTTGCTTCAATTAATTTAAAGTTAAATATTTTTATTCAGTTGCGAAAAAGTCAAAAAAGATAGTTTTTATTATATTACGCAATATTATAAAGATAGCCACTTAATATTATTTTATATATTAAATGCCGAGGGACTAAATAAGAAAATTCGCTAAATACGTATTTGGTTGAAATTTTTTGATTGGCAAAAACAAAAATACACAAAATGGCAAGCCCCTTAATAAAGTCGGAAGGCGGTTCGAATCAGTGGAACAATCAGGATATGTTCTGTTTATACAGCCACTTAATGAAAGTGAGATTTTTTTATCAATCACCAAAAATTATGAGCTCCGCTTGACCTAAAAATCTAACCACTTATACAGTGTCATTTATTTAAATGAGAGCCACCCCTGTGCAAAGAAAACTTGTTTTTTTTTGTATTATGATAAGAAAAAAAATTATTTTACAAAAATATTATACACTTTTGTTAAAAACACAAGATAATTAGTTATTACTTCCCTCGTGAGATTTTTTCATATCTTTACGTTTAAGGGTCCCTAGATGCCGGAAAACATGTTTTCTCAATTCCGTCTGTCTGTAGGTATGTCTGTCCGTCAGTCTGTCATAGCTAAAAACTACTTATCCGATTTCTTCAATTTCAGGCTAAAATTAAGGGCCATGCATATATAAATATATATATATATATATATATATATATATATATATATATATATATATATATATATATATATATATATATATATATATATATATATATATATATATATGCGAAAAATACAATATATATATATATATATATATATATATATATATATATACATATATATATATATATATATATATATATATATATATATATATATATATATATATATATATATATATATATATATATAGCCTATATTTTTATATATATATAGCCCCGAGTTTCAGGTAAAGCGATTTTACCGATTTTTATATTCCAAATTTTGTCTTATAATTAATAAAAAAATTAAACACTCTTAAAAAATGGAAAAAGTATTTTATAATAATTTATTTATTGCCTACAAAATTACAAATGTATTAAAACAGTAAGTAAAAAATGGTGTCAAATCTAATAAAAACAATTTTTAAATTAAAATTCACTGGCTAATATCCAGGCGCCAGTGGCAAAAGCTCTGAGAATCGGTATAAGGAATGTACAGAAACTTGTGCATGAAAAAAAAACATAATTTACTTCCGAAGATTAAGAAATGTACACGAAAAAATCCAAAGACAAAAGACTTAAGTTACAATGCAAAAATGAATATTCATAATGCAATTTATGATCTATACACGTCAAAGGCTAATATAATCCTTCAGAAACTTTTTAATATTATAGACTAAAAAATATCATCATCACTTAAAAATTCCTCATCTTCTGAGTCGTCCTCAAATAGCGCAATAATCATTAGTGCTATTTCGACATTTAGAACTCGTTCTCGATTCCACCAATCCCATATTAATTTCTCCGTATGTTCCACAGATTTCTTCCAGTACTCCGGCGTAATATAATTTAATGAATCTTGCCAAACAATTTGTACTTCATCTGATGTAAGACCATCGTTCACGTGTTTTTCGTAATATGATTTTGCCCCAGCCCATATTAATTATATTGCGTTAAACTGGCAATGGTATGGCGGCAGTCGTAAAACCTCATGTCAATTTTCCCGTAATATTTCATCTATGGCATATATTGTCGGTTTTTTAATACATTTTGCCATTAAAAGAAGCTCTAGTTTCAGCATATTGGGTAAAGGATTTTGTTTTTGTTTTATTAGCCAGTCATAAATATCACTTTTCTTCCAGGATGATGTAGGTTGTTTATTTAAGATTCTTGAATGATAAGATGCATTGTCCAGAATGATTAAAGACGGAGCATATAAATTTGGAACCAGTTGTTCTTTTAACCACTTTTCAAACAGTTCACAGTTCATATTATCATGGTAGTCCATACTTTTGGATGTTGAAGAAAACAGTAAACTTGCACCTGGGAGAAATCCTGTTGAAGAACCTGTACGCAAAATCATGAACCGTTTTCCCGTCCCACAGCCCTTTTTTTCTCTTGACACTTTTTACAGACTCGTTCTGCCAAGATTTCCAACCACTTCCATTAAAAAAATATCCAAGTCTTGTCTAAAAATACCACTTTTCTAAATTTTGAATTAACATTTTCCGTGTATTTCTTTAAAAACTGGATACGCTGACTTGCTATATGTGGCAACTCGCATAAAAATCTTCGATTACAGTCCTTTTTATATCGAAAACCCAACATTATTATTAATTTTGACAACGATTTTAGTCTAATTTCCAATATGCCTCGATGTTTTAAAGCTTCTTTTAAAACTTGAAGGATTATATTAGTTTTTGATGTGTATAAATCGTAAATTGTATTACGAACATCCATTTTTTCATTGTCACTTAAATCTTCTATTTTTGGCTTTTTTCGTATACATCTCTTAATCTTCTTCGCTAGTAAATTATGCTTTTTTTCATGCACAATTTTCTGCATAGTCCTTATACCGATTCCCAGAGCTTTTGCTACTGTCTCCTGGATATCGATCGGTAAATTTTCATTTTCGTAATGTTTTATTAGATTTAATACCATTTTTTTCGCTTGTAGATGCAAAATAGCTAAAAATTGTTTTCTATTACTCATTTTGTCACTGACTTGTCAATCTGGCTTTGAAGTGACATCGCTCAAAGATTTTTGCAAGTGCTGGTATTTATATGTTTATCTTCTTTTTTCATATGAAAATATCATAGGTCTATCTAATTCATCTCTCGGATTTTATGCGGAAGATATGATTACACGTAATAAAAGAAAAACAAACTTAAAAAATTTGTCGTTGATAAATCGTATGGCCCGCACGATAACACTGCTTTTGACTATACACAAGTATGTCCCAACCTGCTGCAAGACCAAATACTTACTAACGTATCAAAAATCTAATACCGTTAGAACAATTAAACAAAATGCATAAAATTAAACAAAATATATAAAAACCCAAATGGCTATAATCTTTTTTTTATTTAAAAGCCAAGTCAATTACATTAGTCTTTAGAAAGTATATTAGTTCTGGGCTAAATGATCTAACCAATAATCCCAGCAGATTTTGGACTTACGCATCCATGAAAAAACCAAACTGTCAGTAAAATATCCAGTGAAATCTGGTGGGGTGCCAGGGTCGCTGCAAGAGGGATGGATATTAGTTAATTATTTAAGTCCCATTTTTCAAGTGTTTTCGAGCCAAAAAGATATACTTTGATCACTTTTCAATCATTCAAAAAACAAACCTAGCTTCATTGCCTCTTTTTGCTAAAAACAACATTAATAATTTCTGAACCTTTGCACCACTCCATAACCGTTCGCTGGAAACTGAAGGGATTCCAAATGGATGGAAGTTTACCATGCTTATCTATACAATCAAAGGCTATCGGTCTTCGCAAAACTTTTTGTAAAGCTTGTGTAGGAATATATTTTCAATCTGGTAATATAATAAGTTCATAATTACAAAGCTTTTTTCGAGGACATTCGCTTGAAACAAATCTCTTTGTATTTACTGAACATCTGATATTTGATTTTAGCAAGTCATTCAACAAGATAAGTCACAATATTCTACTGACTCATCTTGCTGAGACCGGTGTGGGCAAAAGCCTCCTAAACTGGATAGTCGTGTGTTAAGTATAGCTCACAGCATTTTCTCTTCAAGGTTTTTCTCCGAAGATTCTAGACCAACTTCAAGTATTCCCCAAGGGTTACACCTTGGACTTTCATTTTATGTAACTTACTTAAATAAAATGAAATCATACTTTCTTTAGTTCGATATTCGTCTCTATCAAGATGACCTAAACATTTTCAAAAAAGTTCGAAATATTTTGGATTGTGAGATAATTCAAAGTGGTCTGAATAGGGTGGTTGAATTTTGCAATGAAAACAGTATGTTTCCTAACATAAGCAAATGTTTCATAATCACTTTCTCGCGGAATAAACGCGAATATACCTTTGACTATAATATTACTCCCTCGAAAGTTACCCATGTCCGAGACTTAAAACCAGTGGCGACTCGTGATCAAATTTTCAGGGGGGTTAATACATATAAACCACAAAGAGTCATCTGAAAAAATCAGACACATGAAACAATAAAATTCCTTTGTTACTTCGCAATCGCATGTCCAGGCACATAAATCGTACATATTTCTACGAAAATAACGATTTACTTCTTTGTTTTTGTCTTCACCTTTTTGAATTGAATTTTAAATTTCGGCAAAGGTCGACTACTGTCTTAAAGTCTTAATATTCTAAAACACTGTGGCTAACTTATTCTAAAACATTCATTTAAACCACAAAATCAACAAACAAAATATAAAATCTTCAAAATAAAATCTATAAAAATACGCAATCGTAACCACAATCTATCTCACAATCCACTTTAAACACATCAACTGACAAAAATATTTAAGTTTACCTGACATGCTTCGAGTCGCGAAGGTATACACACGCTAATGCCTCCCAATATTTATCTTGTTCTTGTGGTTTTTAAATTTAAAATTGTATTGTATTTGATATTGTTTTGTTTGTAATAAGTTAGTGAAGTGATTCATGTAGTTATTACCACGATATAAGCAAAATCACCGACGTAAAACCCGAAAAATCAGCCTTATTACATCTTACACTTTTAAATATTTGTAAAATAATCGTTTATTGTTGCTTGGTTTCCTCTTATCAGCACTTAAAAAAAAGATCAATTGAACTTAAAAACTGTCTTCTGTGATAAGGAATAATGTAGGTCTGAAATAAGGATTAGTGCTTTACTTAAATAAATAGTTCTTATTTTAATGTATTTAGTTCCTTTTTGGAATAAATAGTGCTACATTAATATATTATTCCAAATCATTGAGCGTGGATTTATTGTTGGATGTATTTTCGTGCTGGCCTACAGATTTGATATCTGTTTAACGTTATACAAAATAGGTACTTAAAAGTCTTTGCACTGTTGATTGTTATTTTTAAACAAATTAATTGCTGGACATTTAAGTGTATATGTTTAATATGCTCTTTGTTATATCCTCTCGTTTATCCAAATACACACCTTGCTTTTCCTTTGGACTAGCTGTCTTTGTCTGATATTAAATGTCCTGATAAGTCCCAGGACGAGAAGCGTGTGTCCTTGTCTTTTTCTTTATACCTGTCTCTGTCCTATAAGTAACATTTTTATTTACATTTAAGTTTTATATACTATTTAAATAAAATAGTACATATTATTAGTAACTGTAAATATTTTTAATTTTAACTATTTGGCTCTGCATAATGATTTCTTTTTTAATTCTTAATGTTTATGACATTTGTTTTAATAGTTATTGCAAAGAACACTTCTTATACTCGTCAGGTACCGGACTTGCAGTAATTTCTGCCTATCGAGGCTAAATATAATTGTAAATGCTGTCAAAATAAAGTTTTTAACAATTTTATCTGCGTCACATGTTTTGGAGTTTTTCACCCCAGTTGCTTGGGACGGAAAAAGTATACAATATTAAGTCGCCATAAAGTATACTGCTCAGAGGAGTGTGAAGCAGTGGGACGTGATGGGGAAGAAAAGTCAAATAACTTTAGAAAGGAAATAGAAAAGCTTCAAGTTGATCTTAAGCTGAAGGATTCATATACACAAAGGAAAAAAAGACTCTCAATTGATTTTGAATCAAATGTGTGTGAAGTCGAATCAAACTACTAGAAACAAATTACCACTCAGAAAAAAATTATCGCGGATTTAAATAAAAAACTGACAGAAATAAAAGAAAAGTGTAGTGTGTTAGAAGGTACCTTGGAGAAAAATATTATAGATTTGGAACACTCCAAGGGCGAAATAAAATATTTCAAAGAATTCAAGGACAGTGTGATAACTTATTTAGACACCTTAACTGCCGATAATAAATGCTTAACGAGTGAAATTGAAGATCTTAAATGTATTATAAAAAACTTTAAAAACCTGAAGCCTCTAGCAGATAAATGCATTTAAACTGACAACACCACATTATCAAAATGGCGGACAACTGAAGCTGGCCTCTCTGGAAAAAAGGTATTGGTTCTTACTGATGGATACGGAAAGTACTTATACAGACCGCTGAAACAACAATTAGGAGAATGCCAATTGCAGTTAGTGTCTAAACCTAATGCGTCATTGAGGAGTTTAGCATTAGAGTGTGATTGCTATGTTAAGGACTTTATTTACCCAGAATGATTATGTCACAGATTTGATTCAACCTAGCAAATTTCAAGTAACCTTGAATAATATTACTCTTATCAAACAAGTGTTTCTACACCAATTTGGTTTTTTGTACATTCCCCTTTAAGTATGCTGTTTCTAATATGTTGAAAGGAACACTAAATTTGAATAACAACCTTTATAGTTATATTTCCAATCTAAGCAAATTCAGTGATAATGTATATTTAGTTGATTTATCTAAACACATTTTTGCAAAACATTTTATTCGAAATTCACATTTTCTTAATAATTCTGGCTTAAACAATCTCTCTTTTGTCTTAAAAAAATATCTGAATGACTTCCATAACAAAACTTGTAACAGTGACAGTAATTTGAGACCAATCATCTAAATTCTGACCTAAATTTAAAGATTGACGAATAAGGACTCGATTTACTTACGATTTACTAAAAGAAAAAAGTTTTTTATTACTGAACCCTCCCAATTCAGGGAGGGTACTGTAAATAGTAGAGTAGATAATACTACATGTGATGATTGGCACGCTTTTTTAGAATTTAATTTCCATTTTCTGGTTTTTACCACAGAGCATTGGTTGAGGCCTAACGAATGTTTTTTTATTTACCAGATTATACCCCTGAAAATTGCTTTGAATTTTCTGTTTCTTTTTCCAAGAAACTAAATCTATATGTCCTTTGTATTTATCGTCCACCCTGCAATTTCTGGTGATTTTACTATCTTTGCGGACGATACCTCCATTGTATGGCAACACAAAGATTCTATGCAATTGAAAAGTAGTATATCATGACATTAACTAACTAAAACTATGGTGTGACGCGAACCGACTTTGCTTTAATGTAGCAAAGACAATGTGGTTGGATTTAGGTGTGACATGCAGGGTATAAGTGTGGACGACGATCCCCTTAGGGAAGAGGGCGTTTCAAAATTTTTGGGGGTTTTCATAGATGGTGATTTTCGCTTTGAAGATCATATTTTAAAGTTGAGTGGGAGACTTTCCTCTGGTTGTTTTGCAATTAAGATTGCTAAGAATGAACTTGGACCAGCGTTGGCACGATCAGTCTATTTTGCATTATATGAATCACATCGTAGATATGGTATTCCATTCTGGGGTGCCAGTAGTCAGAATCTTTTAAACATTGTTTTTTTATTGCAAAAGAAGTCTGTTCGTTTTATCGCTAAGGTCACCCAAAGAGAGTCCTGCAGACCTCATTTTAAGTCACTGAGAATTCTCACGCTCACCTCTCTATTTATTCTTGAGACTGCTTCTCTGCTTTACAAATATAGCAATAACATTCGAATTCCATCACCTAGACACAATACTAGACAAGCATCTCATCTACCTCTACCCACTAAGGAATTTACTAAACGATCTTTTATCTATGAGGGTAGAAAAATATTTAACCATCTGCCAATTCACATTAGGAATTCTGATTCACTTAAGATTTTTAGACGGACCCTAAAGTGCGCACTGCAAAACAAAGCATACTACAGTCTGGGTGAGTTTTATGCAGACAACTTACTCTAATTGTCCATTGTTTTTTCTTTTGTCTGGTGTCAATTATTATTTTGCCTTTGATTTTTTATTGCATTTAATTATATAACTCAAGTATTGTTACTACCTTTTGTTACAAATGTTAGATTTATTATGTACCTCAACAAGTCTTTTACTTAGATTTTTTTTTGCTTTTTGAGTGTTCCTTTTCCTTTTCTTTATTATATTTTTATTACTAGACAGATCTATGAATTGTACACTTTAACATAGATATTTACCTATATATATTTTTACTTAGTTTTTTTTTACTTGCTATTAAACAAAGGAAAAGAAAACATTAGCTTTAACATGCTTTGTCGACAGAAATTCTTTGTATTCTTGACAATAAAGTACATTTTGACTGGTTCATTACTCGGCGCGGCTGTTGACCCAAACGTTGCCAACGTAAGCCGTATCTTACCTATGCGCCCCTATGCGAATTTGATCGGGAACACTCGGGAAAAACTCGCCTCCGTTTATAACCATGAGGTCAACGCGGGCCGCCAGCTGTGATCGTTTCCAAATGAAACGAAACCTCTCTGGCGATTCCGGTGCGAGGCATGGATACTGTGTCGAGGAATTAAGAGAACGCTCAACGAGTTTATACTCTTAGAATAATAGAGGGAATTTCCAAATTAAAAAAAAAATTAAAAAATATAAATTATGTATATTTTATTTATTTGTTTCTGTTTGTAAATATTTATTGGGAGGTCACTGACCATTTGGCCTAATGGAGGAGCCGCCACTGCTTAAAACTAATCTTCGATAAACATATTGACTCAGTCGTAAATCAAGCGTCTAGGATGTTGGGATATAATTTTTTTTTTGACATAACTCTTTTGTTCTGAGCAAATTGAATTTTTGCAGTGTGATATGGAACTCAAGATATTCTGTTCACATTGATCGTAAAGAAAACATATAAAATAGATTTCTCAATATTTTAAATCCAATTATAAATATCCAACAGGCGATTATACCACCCTTATCTGTTAGAAGAAATAATTAAGATGTATTATTTTTCTATAAAAATAATCAATAAAAATCTCATAGGCCGCATCTTGTGTCAATGATGGGTATAAATGTTCTCCAGACTAACCTTCGAAAAGTGCAAGTATTTCACGTTCCTGTTAGAAGAGCAAATTGTTCACCGATCTCTCCGTTGTGTAGACTACCGAGAAGATTTATTATGTCAAATATACCAACAAAAAATTGACTAGTATTATTAATTTTTTTTTTTTGGAGACACAATTTTTTTAATTTTTCTTTTTTTTTTAGCTAAACGGCGCCGAATTCGAACATACATGTATATCAACAGCAAATATATAAAAATATATAGGGTGTTTAATGAAAAATAATGAAGTTTAATATCATATCTAATTTTTGAAGCACCCTGTATACATAGATCGTAAATATTTAAGCAGTCCTTGAAATATCAAGCAACTTTCATAAACAGTTTTTTGCGCTATCTACTTTTAATTTTTGATAATTCGTTTGTGGAACTTGTACATAAACCCACCAGTATCATAACCATTGTTGATCCTGCTAAAGATTCTAACCTTATGGCGCTCCTGACTGGACGTTAAATTTGACATCGCTATTAGGTATCCTACATATTAGTAAATCTATAATCTTTAAGTTATGACCGTATAAGTAATGAGCTTGAGATCCAGAGTTGCGGGTTCGATCCCCGATCGTACCATAACTTTTACTGTTGATTACATATTTCTAAAAAAAATATTTCATAGTAAAAAAAACAAACTGATAAAATACTTCTGTTCAAAAGATGTCATACTAACCATAACATAACATCGAGACTTTTTTCTCAATATCACCAATGACTACCAAAAGACTATTACGTAAAAATATTCAGTGATTTATTTAGGCATCACATTACGTAAATCCGTGGATACCTATTGGGTTTGTATCCCTGTTGTACACCAATAGATACAAATTTAAAAAATGATTTAAAGCCGGATTAAACAAAAACAAAATTTACCTACCAACGGTTTCGTCATCAACAGTATCTATTTCTTGTTGCACCAGGTTATCTTCATCCAGATTAGGAATTTTCATTTCATAGTACTGCTTTAGTAGATTTAGCGCCCGCGCGCCGTACCCCATCCCCTGATAGTCGGGGTGTGTGGCGATGCGGACTATCCTAGCGCCCGCCAATTTAGGAAAGTCAGAGTCGTTATACTGCTGGCCCACAGTCCAGGGTATTAGGTCACCTGAGGCACGTTTTCCCGTCGATAAGCCTTGGGTTACGCTCGATTTTGATATTTCTCCTTCCAGACACACCTGCGGGAACAATAATACGGAATCAGAGCAGTTCAGAGCAGTCACAAGTAGGTACAGGGTGTTTTTTAAAGTTTTTTATCTGATTTTATAGAAAAAAATATTAAATACAAAAGTTACGACGAATGGCCGTTAAACTTTCTACTAATTTACCTACGGAAATTATTTACTTTCTGGTTCTTATTGAAACTTTGGAGTAAAAATGCCGGTATCATGATTCGTTTAGCCAACAAAATAGTTGGTATCGCACGGCAAATCAAAAAATTGAAAGTCTACGCATATCGCGCTTGTGTTTTTAATTTATACATCTATATACTTCTAATTATTGCTACTAGAGGTTCAAATAACAAGCCTCACACTAATACCCATAGACGACACCTCTTTACTCTTTGGGTTAATTTCTTATTGCTT
>JAUTXW010004761.1:22500-85206 GCA_030620095.1 Kuschelorhynchus macadamiae
AAGAAGACTGCTTTAAGCCTACTCGGAAATAAGGAAAATGAAGCACCTAGTATCAAAGAACTGAACATATTTAACGCAAGTTAAGTCAAGTTCATCAAGTACATTTGATATTAATATAAATAACTGCAATAGTTGTGTAATTAATATTTACAATAAATCCTTTGTAATGCTGTATTTTAAATTTCTCTAATTCTGTTATAATTTTAACATTAGTAGGGGTTATTACCGCACTAGTGCGGTAATATCTGACGTTACTTAACTCAAATCAGTGCGATAATGGCTTCTTATCTCACAATAAATATCCATTAATAATTAATGGTAAAAAATATAAAATATTTAAATCAGTATAACAAAGATGGCGGAGAGTGAAAGTGGTGTCGTTAGTTGTTCCCATTGTGAACGCGAAATTAAAAAGAATTCCGCATCGATTTCCTGCAGTTTGTTTTTCATGTTACCACAAGGGATGCTGTAATTTATCTACAAAGGAATTTAATAAGAACTTATCAGACTGAAAAAAAAAGCATTCCTGGGTATGTAATTCATGTGAGGTTAAAGTACAGCACTTGGGCGCAAAAACATCACAACCACAACAAAAATTTGGGTTAAGATCACGTGGTTCTCCAGCTGTTGATGGCGCGAACTACCTGAATTCGGGAGTGACTATCGTTGCGCCGGTCGCGGCCAAGAGTCAGAGGTGTGGCGATTTGGACGATGCTGGCTCGGACACTGGCCACCAAGGTTGTCCACCGGGTGATAATTGTACTTTTCCGAGTACAATTGATATACCCACAATTCTAAGTCCGATTCATTTGGATATCGCGATGCTCATGTCCATAAACGATGTTAACCTTAACGATGTGTTCCGAGTTCTATCTCAATTGTTCGCTATAATAGCCAATCAGAATAATGTAATCCAATCTATGTTGGCTGGGATCAAGGAATGCAAACTCAAAATCTCGGATATTGAGCAGGACCTCGATGAACTGAGGGCGAGTGTTGACTCTATGAGAGATAGTCTCGTGGTCAATACATTCGCCCCAACCAGTGAAGGGCCATTGGAATTGTCTCTTTAGAAATGCAAGATAGAGCAGCGCGTTCAAATAACATCATAATACATAATGTATCTAAAATTTCGGCTGAACCAGTGGAAATGAGAAGTCAACATGACTCTGGTCAGGCCGAGGATATTTTAGCTAAGATTGGAGTCACACCTGGGAGTTTTAAATCTATTAGAGTTGGACGCGTCAGTACTAACAAAGCGAGGCCACTTAAAGTTATCTTACAAAGCAATGATCTACTCAAATTGTGTCTTAAAAACAAGAGAAAGCTAATTGATTTGAATCTGCAAGCTCGTGTTAGTGCAGACATGACATTAGCCCGAAGAAAACATCTAAAAGACCTTCATAAAGAATTGGCTCCACGCAAGGATCGAGGTGAGAATAATTTGGTAATTGGTTATTTTCAGGGCATTCCGAGAATTATGAAAACTAAAGAACGTTCAAAAAACGACAATCTCTAGCCTGTTATTTTTAGAATGTGGGTGGTATACGGACCAAGCTGAAGGAATTTGAGCGTGCTGTTAGTGTATGTAATTACGATGTAATAATCATCTTAGAAACTTGGCTTTCCAATGACGTTCTGCCTGGTGAGTTGAACCTACCTAACTACTTGACTTACCGCACTGATAGAGATGTGAACACCAGCACTAAACACAGGAGTGGCGGTGTCCAATGACTAGTGTTGAGCAGCTTTATGTTTCAGTTAAGTATGGATACGAACAAATTATCTTTGGAGCAGTGTATATTCCGCTCAGGTCAAACAATGCAGCACAGCTACTTTAATAAAGTCTGATAATACAGACTGCTCTTTAGCGATCTATGGGGCTTTCAACTTACCGGAGGCTACGTGGTTGCACCTGTAACGTCCATCGCGCATACTGTGGGGAATAGTATGGGATATCTTAACTTTTATCAACTAATTGATGTTCCGAATTTAAACGGCGTTTTTCTTGATCTGTGCTTCTCTGTCGTACGTGATTATGCACTCACAATCGCCGACGATTTATTGCTTCCCGACAGTCGCCATCATCGTGCCTATAGTTGTGATTTTCTCAGTTTTAATAGACTGAACTCTATGAAATTTGACTTGAAGTATTACGATTTTAAAAATGCTGATATGTTTTCTATTAACAATTATCTATCTCTTGTAGATTGGGATTCCTGTTTAGACAAACATGACATTGATCTAGTTATAAGTCAGTTTTATACAGTGTTGCACCATGCTGTTTCCATTTTTGTCCCATTAAAGCGCTTTAGGAGCTCAAATTTTCCAATTTGGTTCAACCATGAGCTTATTAGTTACTCAAAAAAAGTTAACTCATAAGCGCTTTAAGGAGACTGGACACATTTCAGATTACGAGGAGTTATCAGAAGTTTGGGAAACCTGTAAGACTCTGACAAAGATATGTTATGATCAATACATGCATTCATTGGAAGCTGACCTACAAAATAATCCGAGATCCTTTTGGCGTTTTCTAAACAATGCTAAAAAAAGTCAGTGGATATCCAAGTACTATGTTTTTTAAGGACTCACATAGTGAGAATTGTAGTGATTCTGTGAACTTATTTGCAGCCTTTTTTTCTACGTTATATAAAGCTTGTAATCTGGATATACATGATTACTATGCAAATTTGAATGAATCTGTGAATTTAAGTAGCATACACATAACTGTTTCGGCGGTTTATGAATCTATTGAGCAGTGTAAGTCGAGCTGTTCCTATGGTCCTTCAATTTTGGAAGCACCCATTTATAACGTCAATTTTTAAATGTGGTTACCGGAGCAATGTAACTAATTATAGGGGTATTTGTCAACAGTCTGCTATACCTAAAATATTTGACACTCTCGTAATATACAATCTATCATGGCACTGTAGACGGATGGTTATTGAGCAGCAGCATGGGTTCTGTAGGAACAGGTCGATAGTTACAAATTTATTGTCATACCAAAATTATGTGTTGAACGCCTTTGAGAATAAACTGCAGGTCGATACGGTTTGTACTAATTTCTCAAAGGCGTTTGACAGGGTTGATCATGGGTTGCTTGTTGCGAAGCTGGCGGCTTGGGGCTTTGGGAATCAGATCCTGAAATAGATTTCCAGTTTCCTGACTGGGAGAACCCAGAGTGTTAGAATAAATAATCATATTTCGCATGAGATAATAGTACATTCCGGAGTACCCCAGGGCTCTCATTGTGAACCCTTACTTTTTATATTATTTGATAATGACTTGAATAACTTTATTGTAAATTCAATGATGGTCTATTTTAATGGTCTGAACTGAATGGTCTTAGTCTAAATATTAATAAATGAACCGTAATGTATTTTTTTAGAATAATGCGTAAAATTAATTATGAATATTATATTAATAAGATAATGTGGATTCATTTAAAGATTTGGGCATAACAATGGAGCGTTCACTTTCCTTTAGTGATCACATAATTTCATTTACTCAGAGAGGCTATAGAAATCTTGGATTCATTTCTAGACATTGCAGGGATTTCTCGTGTCTTACATTTAAGTTACCATTTTATTCGCTAGTGTGCACGTGGATGAGATTGAGGATGTACAGAGAAGATGCGCGTTTAAGTTAAAGATCCATAGTGTGGAATATCATATTGATTGTTGTCTTATCCGGGACATGTTGAGAATGTGTACCCTGCAATCTATGCGCTTCTTACTAGATATGTGTTTTATATTTAAGCTCTTAAAGGGTAACATCGACTGTCCATATCTCTTATCCACACCTTATTTTAATACCAGTACGCGTAATACTAATCTTTTCTCTATACCTTATCACTCAACAAATTATGGCAAGTTTTGTCCGCTGACACGAATGCAGCGTGAGTTCAATAATAATAACTTTGAGTTACATTGCAGTTTCAATAAATTTAGGAATGCCATTGAAAGACTGAAAATGCAATGATTGTCCCTGTGATCTCTTGGTTTTATATTTATTTATATTCGAATAATTTATATTAACTAGATTATAATCTATAATTGTTAATGGTAAATCAATTGGGGATTTCCCGTTAATAAAGTAAAGAAAAGTAAAATATTTGGGCATATATTAAAAAAAAATTAAGTTGGACTGATCAGATCAAATATTTTAGAAATATCTTGGAGCCAACAAAACATTTTTACAAACTAACAACTTAAAAAATGATGGTTCTTGGGATTACACTGTGTCAAAATTAAACCAATTTCCGACGTGTCGCCTTCGATTGCATGAGACATCTTCAGGGATCTTCACTTCATGTGATCGTAACACTGAATGAGCTTGAAGATATTTAGGCTGTCTATTTATACTCGACCTGAATATGGTACTCGGTTGGCTAAGTGAAGGCTAATCTTGATTTGCTGGCAGTATTGGTTTTAGCAATCACAAGTGATTGAGAGGAGTATTTATGGTATTTTTTGCAGCATAAGTACAGAAATGGCTACATTACTCTAAGAAGTGATTACCTAAACTGTGACATTGTTGCATCCTGCTTAAAGTAATATGGAAATTTGCTTTTAACTATGTAGTGCTACAAGCAAGTATTCTTTTATTAACATTCAGAGAACTTTGATTTTGGATTAAATATTTTTTATGCACTTTTTGAACTATGAAGATAATTTTAAGCACACACATAACACATTAGTTTTTGTGGTAGTATTTTTGAATTTAAACTTGACATGATTTAGTTCAGGTGTAGCTTTAACAAATATTTACTTATGCTAGATATTTGTGAGCAGAATAATAATTATTTTCATCTTCATTCAGAGTGTTTTAGAATGTAAATCGTGTTTTTCCCTCGCAATATCTCTTTGCAGCATCGTGCTTATTTTATAGATCATTATTTTTCTGTAATAAGAAATTTTACCACCTTTGTGAATTTAATTTCCTGTATTTTGTTCTGTTTACATTTATATATGTTTTAAATATAAATGTGATTTAAATTTTAGGCTCTGTCTATTTATTTCAAGGCACGCTAGCTTTTTAAAAAGTCAGACTTATATTAAAAGTTATTCTAATTAGAAACAATAATCTGAACACCCTGGAATTACTTTTGATGGCTGTCTGCGTTGGAGTGATCATGTGTATAAGATATGCACCAAACTCAGAGTTAATTGCTACACCTTAAAATATCTTTCCAACCATTGTGGAACTCATACTTTATTATGATAATATTCATTCACATATTCGCTATAGTATCAAAAACTAGGGTGGAAGTTTTCCAGCCTCTCGAGTTTTTTTATTACAGAAATATGGCATAAGAATTATTGCAGGCATCCGACCTAGAGATTACTGTAGACAATACTTCAATAAATTTAAGATTTTAACTTTAGTAAGTGTAGATATTATTGAAATATGTGTATTTGTTTTTAAAAATAGGCCGTTTTTGCAGTCCAACTAATCATCCCATTCATAAGACACTTGAGCGAATGATCTATTGTTGCTATTGTTGTCTATCAAAAGAACCATTGTGTATAATGCAAAATCTTTAATGCTTTAAGTAACACTATCACGGACAGTTTAAATTTAAATATTGTCAAAACTTAAGTTAAATGCTTCTTCTGCAGAAGAATTGTTATGCTCTTCAAGAATATTTTGACTCATGTGTTTAAACACATAAATATGGCTGATTTTCCGGCTCTTTTGTTTTTTGTTGTATTTTTACCTGAATTTTTTCTATTATTGTAATTTTTATGACTTATGTTTTAATTTGACAGGTTGACTTTTTCCTCAGTTATTGTAAGTTCCTTTTTATTTACTTTTAAACTGAAAATATATTTTTTTATTTATAGACACCCTATCAAAGCATCATAGCTCTCTATAAAAGACAAGAGGCTATCACTGGTCTAATCTGGTAACATTTACATGTTACACTTTACAAATTAAAATTACCACAAACAAGATATCACATTTATTAGCAGACCAATAATTGCATAAGCAAAAAGGCACAGCCACACCAAAATATTTCGTATATATATCAAGCCGACATAACGGTGGTATATGAACAACAGAAATGATCTCTATTTTGTTCTTAACAGTTAGTAAAAGACAGGGGTGAAATTTTAAGAAAAGGAAGCAATTTTTAGAAACTTACCTATTTGTAATTTAATTCGATTCTTCGATCATTTTTTGTCAATGACGTCATCAGAAAAACGTCGTTGCTCCGACATATTTTGAAGAAGTTTATTTTCAATGAACAAAGCGATGTATGCGAAAGTCTCTCCTGCCCCGTTGAATTTCTCACGAATTTTTTTTAACGTTTAAGTGTTGAAAAATTGTGTTCCATTGATGAACTGGCAGGTATTGTCAATACTAATTCACACAATTTCGACACTTCGGTGTAGGCATCTTCCAGCTCCTTGCCTTTTAAAAATTGCATTAGTTATTTATTATGCGTTATTTTTTGCGCTAATGTCATCAGTTTCGTAAATCACTTTTAGTTCAGATCGCAGTAACACTCTGTCGAAGAACTGGCCATAATGAAGAACAAGAGATTTAAACGCATCTACTGGAAAAGTTTTTCCTTTAAAATGCATCAAAATTGCAGAGCTCGAGGAAGTTAAAATCATTTAAACCGTTAAATCTATAGTTTATTTGTTGCTGAATGTGATCGATTATTTCATAAAAGAGGCGTCTGTATGATGTTTGAACATATCCCACCTTGTCTGTTCGAAGACACTTGGCTTGTGGCTCTACATTTAACTTCATCGTTTTCTCCCAAAATAGGTCAAAGTCACCTCTTTTTTGACATGGACTTATCATCCACTTTTTTTAGGACAAAAAGCAATATCATTTGTTTTAGTTTGTAATATATTAAAAACATTGTCCGAGAATGGAAATATTTCTGAAAATATGTTCAACAAATCATTAATATTAAAATCTCGTTTCAAACAGTCCAAAAACCCCCTCGAACTATTTATTGCTTCTGAGTCCCACGTTTCTTTATTTTCTATTATATTCTCAAATAGTTCAATCAGTGATTCACGATTTTCAGATACTGTTCACACAAGTCTTCCATTATAGTTCCACCTAGTAGGAGCTACTTTGGGCAATCGGTTGTGGACAATGGATTCCAAAGCTTGTGTACGTTTTGTTGACTTGGAAAAAAAAGCAGCCATGCCACTTAAAGTAACGAAAAATACTTTACACTCTTCAATGTGATTGATGGACTGGGATAAAACTAAATTTAGTTTATATGCAAAACAATGGACAAACACAGCACTTGGGAAAGTTTCTCGAACTTTAGCTCGCAGACGCCCTAATTGTCCTGCCATCACTGCAGCTCCATCATAGCTTTGAGCAACTAATGTTTTCTCTCCATTAATTTCTTTAGTAACGTTATAAACTATGGTATATAATGCATCTGCTGTACGATTTTCGGACACGTTCTTAAGACCTAAAAATCGCTCTTGAATACTTCCGTCTGTTTTAACGTAGCGTATTACTATAGATAAATGGCTAAAATTAGTGATATTAGTTGTTTCGTCCAGAACAATAGCAATGAACCGCGCCTCGCCAATCTCCTGCCTAATTCTTTTTAGAATGGTTGCAACAGTAGAAATTAAATCATTCTTGATTCGATTCGACGTTCCACGAAAAACGCTAGACTGCTCTAAATGAGTTTTTAAGCAGTCATCAGATTTAGCCATTAAACTAAGTAAATCTTGAAAATTTACTCTAATTGAAGAAACCCTTGTTTCGTCATGACCGCTAAATACCAATTCGTGCTGGCCGAGAAAACAAACAACATCGATAAGTCTTCTTAATATTTGTCTATTTTTATCGACTAGTTCACTGGGTTGGCGGAGACTAATTTCCAACTGTTTATTAAGGGCGTGTTCTATTCTGGTTTTGCCGAATACTTTTTCTTTTATGACGGCCTGTAAATGCGCTTTGGACATAATGTGTCTTTTTACAGCTTTATGGAAATTGTTTAAATCGGAAAAACCAGTTTTATTCAAGAGACCTTTTTCATTTTCAAAAAGTAAACATGGCGAACAAAATAATTTACTTATCTTTTCACACCCTGTTAGCCATTTAAATTGTTCGTATTGTTTTTCTGGATAAAAATGTCTAATACAGTTTTTCATTTTTGTAGTTAATTTTTCATAGGCGGTTTTGCCCTTCCTTTGGAAATTATTTGAAGCTTATCAGCGAAGTTTAATGTTGAAAATTCCTTTATTATTAAGACACACACCACACATTCTCACACACTCTTCTTACTAAATTCTCCAACATTTTCAACGTTATTACCGACAGCCGAAGTTGACGGTATTTGCATATCCACGTCCGTGTTATTGTCTTCCATATCGCACCATGCACGACGCGACGTACGTATCACACAACACACGGATAGCTGATCAAACAAAGAACCTACAACAATGATAGCTTCCGTTACCACTTAAAGCACGCGACTGAAATGCAAAAATTGCAAACAGCCGGTGGAAAATTCAATTTGACTCGATTCACAGAAAATCAAGCATACAGGCCTTGGCCGCAGAGAAGCTAGCGGCCCGCATAGGTTCTATTTGATATTGTATTGTGGCTGGGTCGGAGTCAAGGCTGCATTTATTATGGGCTTGATAATTAAGGCAATATTTTAGCATTTTTAATATAAACTAAATTAATGGTTTCCTATTTCAAAAATTACATTTTAGAAGATGTTTTGTAATTTTTTTTGCTTCCATGGACTGCACGCCCCTGGTAAAAGAATAACACATTTAATATTTTTGGCTTCGGTATATATACGCCTCACAGGTATATCATTCCTCACTATGACAAGAAAACACCTCCCATAACAGACAAACTGATATCAGCTGAACGATCACATCTAAAAATATAATAGCAATGCAGAGCAAGTGCGTTGCTGTTTATTTCATCGACTAAAAATGTTTCCGTCAGCATAAGGTCATTATAATTTTCCATAGCTTTGTCTTGCGCCAAAATCTTTATTCTTGTAATAACAATTAAACTTAATGTGTGTTGCTGATTACTACGAAATTTACGAAATCGCTGGTTTTTACCATTAAAAGATTTATGCCTATTATTAAAAATAAAAGAGTTTGTAACATCCACAGGCTATATTTCACTTTCTAGGAGAGCATCCTGAAATTTTGGATCCAAAGACAAATTAAAGGCTGCTTGGTGCTCCCCCAGGTATTTTCTTACATTCAAGATATTTTAAGATGTCAACGGTTATAGTGGAACCTAAATTTCCAACATAGAAAGAATTGCTGGTATTCGGCTGATTAAGTTCTATTAGAACCCTTTACGGAAGATGTTTGATTGGTTTACAGGTTATTTTCATTTTCATGTTTCAGTGCACTGATTGAATTTAACTGTTTGTTACTTCCGACACTTCCATTCATTTGATGGCAGTCTCTATGACACCTTCTTGAAATACACCCCCAAGTATCTCGGCACTCCTTAGTTTGCTTTAAGAAAGTATCTTTGATTGAACTGTTTTTGGTCTGGAGCTAGTTTACATCAACTGTTCAAATATAATTTCTAAGGTGTTCACCCTTCACCGGGCAGCATTAGCTTCCAGTTTATTGACTTTGGACTTTAATCCAATCACTTCATTACTCAAAACTTTAAGCGATGAACTGTACACAATACGATTTTTTTTGTGCTCGAAGTCCATTATAGTTTTGGCAAATAATTTTATTACACAAATCACTTGGAGAGCCATTTTCTTTACATTTTTTTCTTTGTCCTCCTTGAAAACACACTCAATATTACATTTTACTGCTTACCCCCTCACTTTTATTCTTTTTATTAAATTAATTGAAAATAACCATAAAATAGATGCAACCAAAAGCAGTAAGTTACTGAGGAAACAACAAACAACACCAATTGAACTTTCAATTTTAATTTAAAATCAAGAAAAGACAGACAAATGAAAAACACATATGATGATAAACATAACCTTAACAATATTTGAAATGATTACAATATTACAAAATACTCAGATGTCATATAATCCCAGTTACAACAATTCATTAGCAACTTTCGTACAAACAAATGAAATAAATAACTTACCTACTGGTACTACTTGTACTCTAAGTTGCTGTAGAAGTTTCAGCGATAGAGATCTTCCGGTACCTTCATAACCATTGATCGTTGAAGCCAAGAAAACCAAGTAAGGTCCAAGCATAGCTTTGACGTAAGGCAATGGAATTGCTGCCGCCTCATCTATAACAAGTAGTTCTGCTTGAGACAATCTGTGGGCATCCGTTGGTTGAATATACTGAAAAGAAATACTTAAAATCATATATTCTAACATGTCTTTACAAAGAAAAACATAACATACCTGTATTGTTTGTCTATGATTAGTAAAAACATTCACCCTAACTATTGCTTTATTGAATTCTGGATTGGTACTTTCGACTAGGTCATAATCAATGTGCTCTTGATATTCCAATGCGTCAAATCCCTAAAAAAATTATAATACAACATACTTTTTCCTTTAGAAATGACCAAATTGTACAAAATGTCCAAAATAAAATCTCATGTCCCCTTATTTGGAGAACCATAAAAGGGAGAGTTTGACGACAAATATTTCTTTGTTCTTGTTTAAGTGATTATTTATTTTGTTTTTATTTATTCAGGGTGTTTTATTTTTCTTGGGCTGATATCTTATCTTGTTGTCGTTAGTTTGTTATATGGCTCTGCTGCAAGGCAATTCGCCAGATTGCTCTCCGCCCGGGGCTCAGAGTCGTTAAATCGGCGACCCTGCACCTTATTCCAGTTTGGAGACGTTATCGGTAGGATATCCGGACGGCGAGCTCTAAACTCCCGGATTTCCTGAATCTTTCCAATACTTCTTGATTTTTCCTCTTTTAATTTCTGAAATGCATCTTGGCTTCCACTAGGTGCCCCTTGAGAGTACTACTGATATCACGAGATGACCCTTTCTTTCAAGCTATCCCCTTACCCCTCCCACTCCTGCCACGTAGCGGCCATTACGCTAATATTCTTTGTAGAATTGCGGCAGACGAACGGGCTAGAATGCAGAAACAACTAGGCCTCACACGTTCACAGCGTCTGCTCCCTTTCTAGCGGGGTCGTTAGTTTCCACACTGAACGGTTGAGTTTCCCGTTTCCCCCCGAAATAAAGCAGCAAAACCGAACACGTGGAACCACTTATGTTAATAACACAGAGGTCTGCATTCGACGAGACGAACCGGATTTAAGATCTTATCTTAAATAGGACATCCTATATCTTATTACAGGTTATGATAATGTTCGTGAAATTAGCAACGGTTTTCAGTGATGAATTACGTTCGCAGGGCATCCGCACCAATACAATTTATATTCCTAGACGTATAATTTTAAAATGGGTTTTTGCATTAATAAAAGAATATTCTACATTTTTATTACAAATTAGGGAAGTGATTATTATATTCTCCATTGAATAGACAAATAAGAAAGTACCAAAGACTACTATTACGGCTGTCAGAACTGAATAAGAGGATGAATACTATGAACAATAAGTAAAGCAAAAAAGCCATTCAAATTCTTTATTTTCTTATTTTAGATTTTAAACAGAGTTACACATTGAGGGTCAACTAAAATGTACTAAAAAATCCCTCTATAATCAAAAGCAGTGTTATCGTAAGGGTCATACGATTTATCAACGACAAACTTTTTAAGTTTGTTTTTCTTTTATTACGTGTAATCATATCCTCAGCATAAAATCCGGAAGATGAATTACATAGACCTTATGATATTTTCATATGAAAAAAGAGGATAAACATATAAATACCAGCAGTTGCAAAAATCTTTGAGCGATGTCACTTCAAAGTCAGATTGACAAGTCAGTGACAAAATGAGTAATAGAAAACAATTTTCGGGTTTTTTGCATCCACAAGCGAAAAAAATGGTACTAAATTTAATAAAATATTACGAAAATGAAAATTCACCGGCCATATATACACACCAAAAACTAATATAACCCTTCAAGTTTTAAAAGAAGCTTTAAAAAATCGAGGCATAATGGGAAATTGGACTAAAATCGTTGTGAAAATTAACAAAAATATTGGGTTTTCGATATAAAAAGGACTGTAATTGAAGATTTTTATGCGAGTTGCCACATATAGCAAGTCAGCGTATCCAGTTAATAAAGAAATACACGGAAAATGTTAATTCAAATTTTATATAAGTGGTATTTTTAGACGAGACTTTGATATTTTCTAATGGAAGTGGTTCGAAATCTTGGCAGGACGAGTCTGTAAAAAGTGTCAAGAGAAAAAAGGGATGTGGGACAGGAAAACGGTTCATCATTTTGCACGCAGGTTCTTCAACAGGATTTCTCCCAGGTGCAAGTTTACTGTTACTGGACTACCATGATAATATGAACTGTGAACTGTTTGAAAAGTGGTTAAAAGAACAACTGATTCCAAATTAAGATGCTCCATCTTTAATCATTCAAGAATCTTAAATAAACAACCTACTTCATCTTAGAAGAAAAGTGATATTTATGACCGGCTAATAAAACAAAAACAAAATTCTTTACCCAATATGCTGAAACTAAAACTTCTTTTAATGCCAAAATCTATTAAAAAACCAACAATATATGCCGTAGATGAAATATTACGGGAAAATGGACATGAGGTTTTACGACTGCCGCCATACCATTGCCGGTTTAACGCAACAGAATTAATATGGGCTGGGGCAAAATCATATTACGAGAAACACGTGAACGATGGTCTTACACCAGTTGAAGTGCAAATTGTTTCGCAAGATTCATTAAATTATATTACGCCGGTGCACTGGAAGAAATCTGTGGAACATACAGAGTAATTAATATGGGATTGGTGGAATCGAGAACGAGTTCTAGATGTCGAAATAGCACCAATGATCATTGCGCCATTTGAGGACGACTCAGAAGATGAGGATTTTTTAAGTGATATTTTTTAGTCTATAATATTAAAAAGTTTCTGAAGGATTATATTAGTCTTTGACGTGTATAAATCATAAATTGCATTAAGAATATCCATTTTTGCATTGTAAATTAAGTCCTTTGCCTTTGGATTTTATCGTGTACATTTCTTAATCTTCTTCGGAAGAAAATTATGTTTTTTTTTATGCACAAGTTTCTGTACATTCCTTATACCGATTCTCAAAGGTTTTACCACTGGCTTCTGGATATTAGCCAGTAAATTTTAATTTAAATTTTTTTTTATTAGATCTGACACCATTTTTTTGCTTTTAGTACATTTGTAATTTTGTAGGCAATAAATAAATAATTATAGAATACTTGTTCCAATTTTAAAGCGTGTTTAAAATAAGTAAATTTTTTTATTAATTATAAGACAAAATTTGATATATAAAAATCGCTAAAATCGTTTTACCAGAAACTCGGGGCTCACGAAAAATACTATATATATATATATATATATATATATATATATATATATATATATATATATATATACAGTGTGTCTGAAATTGGTTATGACAGTATTGGGATCTCGGAAACCGTGATAGTTACAAAAACGTTTAAATGGAGAAAGTTTTAGACAATTATGTTTGTAATTTAACGCCGTTTTGCTCGCGATTCTATCTTTTTTAGTTTTTGAGATATTTTGAAAAAACCAAAAAACTGCATTTTCGAAAAAGTCCTATAATTTATTTATTTATGAAAATTTTCAAAATCTGTAAGAACATTATTAAGGTAACTTTTTACGTAGAGTGCACCTATTAAGTCAGATTTTACATACAACGTTTCGATTTTCTAGAACCATCATCAATTTTGTTTTTTCTTATGGCCGCTGTGTTCGATTTTAACAGTTTTGAAAAGAGTATTTCTTTAGCTTTTCAACGGTGTATCACACTTTGTAATTAGGTTATTACTAAAGGTGTAAAAAGTGCGTAGAGGAAATATTTAAACGTTTTTTGAAATTATCAAAGTAAAAAGTTAAAAATTAATAGTGTTAAATAGCAATATATTGTAATTTAACATCCAGTTCTACAAAAAATCGTGCACAATGTTCACACATGTTCAAACTACCACCCGCATATAACACTAACATCTTTGCCCAAGTAGGCTTTGCGTTTGAAATAAGACTGTTTAAACATTTTTTCGAATTATCGATATAAATTAAAATTTAATAGTTTCAAATAGCAATATTTTTAAATTGGACATTAAATTCTGCATAAAATCAGTAAGTTCTACTCAGTAACATTAATACTATGTGCACTGCACATAATGTACCCCGTATACTGTATATTGTAATTTAACAAGAACGACTGTCGACAGAACTTCTTTTCAAGCGCTGCACTGATTAGAAGCTTGCTAGGGTTAGCCAATTTTAAGAATCGCAACAGAAAGTATGCAAGTATGACAAGGAATGGAATAGGCAAATATTAGAATATTTTAATGAAAATCTGGTTTTTTCCATAAGAAGAATTGAAACAGAACTTCACATTCTGAAGTCAACCGTTCATGGCGATTTAAAAGTACTAACCTTACAAGAATTAAGAGAAAATCAGTATGAACTACCTACTCAATAAAATTAATAAAAAAATGCTACATAATACTAGGATTAAAAATGTTGACCATTTTTTTCTATGCAGTATCCGCATTTCGTTTCAAATGTTCTGATTACCCGTTGAATGGTATTTCTATTTATATTTTCTAGAATATTTCGGGTTCGCTGCTCAAGAACTTGCCTATTTTCTGGGGGTCAAATTCGTATATTTCATTTTTCGCACATCCCCATAAATAAAAATCCAACGGCGTGATATCCGGGGATCTAGCTGGCCAGCGGACAGGACCATTGTTGGATATTACGTTTTCACCAAAAGTTGTTGTTAAAAAGGTTTGTACATCCCTGCTGTTATGTGCAGGACAACCGTCTTGCTGAAACCACAAGCTATTAAACTGATCATCTGGCACAGCTTCTCGAATGGCAGGAACTATTTGATTCTGTAACATGGCAAGGTATCTTGGGCCTGTCAGTGTCTGATCAAAAATAAAGGGACCAATGAGACGATTTCCTAAAAAGTAATGGAAAATATTGAATTATAAGTAATTCAATTAGACTATGTTTATCTTACCAAGCATCCCGCACCACACATTAAAACCAAATCGCTCTTGCAGCCTGCGTGGATCGCGTAGTTGCGGATTTTCAATAGCCCAATAATGGTGATTTTTTGTTATTAAAAATGCCACAGTTTGTAAAATGAGTCTCATCTGACCAAATGACTTTATTGCAAAAAGCGGGATTTTCTCGACATCTATTGATATACCAATTACAAAAAACAATTCTTCTTTCGAAATCACCTGCTTGAAGTCCTTGCACAATTGTTGGCTTGTAAGGACGATATTTAGTTACTTTTAAGACGCCATGAACGGTAGATTTTGGAATTTGAAGTTCTGTTTCGCTTCTTCTTGTAGATGAAGTCGAATTTTCATTAAAATATTCTAGGATTTGCCTATTGCGTTGCTCGTTATCTTTTGCATACTTCTTTGTGCGAATCTTATTAAAACTACCAAAGTCAAGCAAGTTTCTAACCAGCGTTTAAAATAAGTTCTGCCAGGCTGCCGTCTTTCGGGGTGTACGTGTCAAAATACACATCCATGGCCCTGTTTGCATTTCTTTCATTTTTAATATAACACACTAACATATCAAACATTTCTTCATTAGAAAAGTTTAACGCCCTTGTAATCCTTATTAAACAGCGATGAATGTTAAATAAAACTTAAACGTTGCATTTTTGACAGATTAAAAGCATTCTATTATTTCAAAACCAAAGCCTACTTGAGCAAAGATGTTAGTGTTATCTGCGGCTGGTCATTTGAACATTTGTGAACATTGTGCAATGTTATTGAGTAGTTTTTACTAATTTTTTGTAGAACTGGATGTTGAATTACATATTGCCTTTTAACACTATTAATTTTTAATTTTTTACTTAGATAATTCCAAAAAACGTTTAAATATTTCCTCTACGCACTTTTTACACCTTTAGTAATAACCTAATTACAAAGTGTGATACACCGTTGAAAAGCTAAAGAAATACTCTTTTCAAAACTGTTAAAATCGAACACAGCGGCCATAAGAAAAAACAAAATTGATGATGGTTCTAGAAAATTGAAACGTCGTATGTAAAATCTGACTTAATAGGTGCACTCTACGTAAAAAGTTGCCTTAATAATGTTTTTACAGATTTTGAAAATTTTCATAAATAAATAAATTATAGGACTTTTTCGAAAATGCTGGTTTTTTCAAAATATCTCAAAAACTAAAAAAGATAGAATCGCGAGCAAAACGGCGTTAAATTACAAACATAATTGTCTAAAACTTTCTCCATTTAAGCGTTTTTGTAACTATCACGGTTTCCGAGATCCCAATACTGTCATAACCAATTTCGGACACACTGTATATATATATATATATATATATATATATATATATATATATATATATATATATATATATATATATATATATATATATAGCCTGTATTTTTCGCATCCATGGCCCTTAATTTTAGACTGAAATTTGAAGAAATCGGATAAGTAGTTTTTTAGCTATGCCGCGAACAGACAGTCATATCTACAGACAGACGGAATTGAGAAAACATGTTTTCCGACATCTAGGAACCCTTAAACGTAAAGATTTGAAAAAATCTCACAAGGGAAGTAGTAACTAATTATCTTGTGTTTTTAACAAAAGTGTATAATATTTTTGCAAAATAAATTTTTTTTGTTATCACTATAAAAAAAAAAACAAGTTTTCTTTTCTTTGCACAGGGGTGGCCCCCATTTAAAGAAATGACACTGTATATATGGTTAGATTTTAGGTCAAGCGGGGCTCATAATTTTTGGTGATTGATAAAAAAATCTAATTTTCATTAAGTGGCTGTATAAACAGAACATATCCTGATTGTTCCACTGATTCGAATCGCCTTCCGACTTTATTAAGGCGCTTGCCATTTTGTGTATTTTTGTTTTTGCCAAGCAAAAAATTTTAACCAAATACATATTTAGCGAATCTTCTTATTTAGTCCCTCGGCATTTAATATATAAAATAATATTAAGTTGCTATCTTTATAATATTGCGTAATATAATAAAAAAAAACTATTTTCTTTCTCCCTGTATATTTGTATATAGCCCGTCAAGATTTAATAGCTTGATAAAAGAATCACACAACATTTTGGTATTCACTGTGTTTTTTGATTTGATTCATAATGTTGGTGACCTTTAATATTACTGCTGTCAGTACCGCATTAGGGGTTGAAAACTAGGAATAAAATAATGTTAAAAAAGTTATTCAAAGATACTTTTTATTCCAGATTTTGGATAGGATTACACCTTTATCTTTTCAGGAATAACTGAGGTGGTACTAAGGAGTACTTTTACCAAATATTATTGCTCTGAGTGCCATCCAATGGGGTAAAAAGCGAAATAATATATAAAGTTAAAAAGTAATTCAAAGATACTTTTTATTTTATTTCAGAATTTGGATGGAATTACACTTTCTTCTTCTAAGGAATAACTAAGGTAGCTGAAGAGTACTTCCACCAAATATTAGTGCTGTCACTGCCGTCCAAGGGGGTAACGACGCGGAATAATATAAAAAGTTACAAAGCCATTCAAAGATACTTTATTTTTTTATTCTAGATCTTGGATGTGATTACACTTTCGTCTTTTTAAAAATAACTAAGGAGGTACTAGGGAGTACTTTTGTCAAACATTATTGCTGTCAGCGCCGTCCAAAGGAGAAAAACGCCATTCAAAGTATCTTTGAATGACTATTTAACGTTTATTAGATGGCACTGACAGCAATAATATTTAGTAGAAGTACTCCCTAGTACCTCCTCAGTTATGCCTAAAAAGATGAAAGTGTAATCCCATCCAAAATCTAGAATAAAAAAATAAAGTACCTTTGAATGGCTTTTTAACTTCATATATTTCGCTTTTTTACCCCCTTGGGCGTCACTGACAGCAGTAATATTTGGTAGAAGTACTATTTAGTACCTACTTAGTTAATCCTAAAAAAATGAAAGTATTATCCCATCCATAATCTGGATTAAAAAAGTAAAGTATCTTTGAAAGGCTTTTAACTTTATATATTTCACGTTTTAATCCCTTGAAAGGCACTGGCAGCAGCAATATTTGGTAGAAGTATTTTTAGTACCTCATTAGTTAATCTTAAAAATATGAAAGTGTCATCCCGTTTTTGTCCCTTTGAACGGCACTGACACCAGTAATATGTAGTAGAAGTATACTTTGATACCTCCTCAGTTACTTCTAAAGGAATGGAAGTGTAATCCCATCCAAAATCTGAAATAAAAAGATAAAATATCTTTGAATGGCTTTTTTAACATAATATTATTCCTAGTTTTCAATGCGGTACTGTCAGCAATGATATTAGACAGAGGGATCTTTTAGTACTTCAATTGACCCTTAATGTGTAACTATGTGTAAAATCTAAAATAAAAAAGTTTTATTGAATGACCTTTTTGCTTTATTTATTATTCTTAGTATTCATCCTCTATTGGTACTTTCTTATTTGTTTCTAAATTATACGTCGCTAATTTCACGGACATGTTATGATAGTGCGTTTAAAAAAGAGTTCAGCAATATATATTAGTATGGCTTTGTGAGATAACGTATTCTCAAAACACTTAATACCAAAAACTCCGTTAAAAATACAGATATCAAAGCAAATAAAAAAAACTGAAGCGTGCAAACAACCTTTTTTTCAGCTAGTGCTCTTCCATCCATCAGGTTATTTCTACATGGCATTTCAAACTTTTGTAATAAAAACATGTTTTTTTTACCCTCTGTATTCTTGGCTAAAAAATCAATCCTAAATTTTGATATCACAGATCGATTCCGAAATACTTAAGCTATAATTTGATTAAAAAATCACTAAAATTGAATAACCCTTTCGTAGAAAATATGGAACCAAAGTGATAAGAAATTTTACGTACTCCTTTAGTCAGAGATCAAAAAAATACACAAAAATTTCAATTTGAAGAAATATCAAAAAAAGCCATAGCAGTTTTATTTGATGTTCAGTTGTTTTTCAGACATTATTTTCCCTTCTACAGGAAGAAATATAATAAATTGCTACTTGGGTTTTCCAAGTCAAGACACCCATGGAAAAATGGCTTGTCTAGTCCTCATTGGATATGCCTGTATATATTTTTAAATTAATAAAATATACTTACTTTAAACACGAATTCAAAAAATGTCTTTAAATTTTCAGGGCTAGGACTGGTTACAAAAATATTCGAATATCCAAAAGCAACGGCTGCAGACACAGCTAAGCCCAAAGCGGCTGATTTTCCACGTCCTCTAGCGGCAGTCAAAGAAACCGTAGATCTATAAGAAACAAGATTACCTTAAGCAAAATTAATAATAACAATAGATATGGTACTTTCATGATTTTTTTTCATAATGAAAATTCTTACAGAATAAAAAGGCCTTACATACATACAATACAAAACAACATAATTTTTCACATTTGTAAAAAATTATCCCTAAAATCTGGCAAAATTGGTGGATATTATCAATAATAATAATAATAATAATAACTCTACACGTGATCAAATTCAAACACCACAAATGGAATTTGACACAATCACCAAGAAGGAAGTTAGCAGCTTTATTAAGGAAACGAGCAGGTAGAAGTTTCCAGGAGTTGTCCATATTCACACTTTCTGGTATAAGAAATTTGAGGTCCTTCATGAATTTATGGCCCGTCATTTTACTAAAATAATGCACCATCTCTAATGCTAGGCACTACACCATGTACAAGATCCTAACAAATGCATCATATTAACAGTCATAACCTATTAGCCGAGGAACAGAAGGGATGCATTCGAGACCATCAAGGATGCAAAGAACAACTTATCATCGACTCTGTGATACTTAAGCAGGCACAGAAAAAACAAAGGAACATTCACACTGCTATAGACTATAAAAAGGCGTTTGACAATGTACCACATTCCTGGCTCATAGACATACTAGGAATATACAAAATTCACCCTATGATCATCAATTTCCTGGCAACTATCAAGCACCAGTGGAGAACGAACCTTTGGATCTACAATGGCGATCAATCTCTTACCACTTATGAGATACACATCAATAGGGGAATTTACTAAGAAGACTCGTTAAGTCCACTGTAGTTCTGCTTAGCGGTGAACCTTCTCTCCATGTTGCTCAACAATACAGGACATGGCTTCAACATCAAAGACAATAGAGACGATTCCCGAACCATATCCCACCTTCTGTATATGGATGATATTAAGCTCTATGGTGGAAACCATAACCAAAAAACTTATTGACGTGACATACACCTTCTCAAAAGACATCCATATGGAATTTGGAATGGAAAAATGTAAAGCCTTAAACATCGAAAATGGCAAAGGCATTTTCACAATTTGAGAGATTTCTTCACCAACAAGGCACAAACATCAAACCCCCACCGCATAGTGACCTTAAGTGACAACTCGTACTCTCCACTTAATCTCGCAAGTAACCACATCATCCTAAAGTCATTTTCAGACCCCGACAAACAAGAACAGTTGGCTCAAATGGCACTGCACGGCCGACATCACAATGACTTGAATCAGCCACACATAGATAAGAAAGCATCCAACAGGTGGCTGAAGGATGGACAGCTATTCCCATAGACAAAAGGATTTGTGGTGGCAATACAGGACCAGGTTATTAACACACAAAAATACACTAAATTCATCATCAAAGACCAGTCTGTTGAATCCGTTAAGTGTCGAAAATGTAGCGACAGATCAGAGACTATACAACATATAACATTTGGCTGCACTTACCTAGCAAACATGGACTACCTCCAATGACATAACCAGGTGTGTAACATTATACACCAGAAGCTTGCCAATAAATACGGGCTTCTGAACACCGTTGTGCCCTATTATAAATACCAACCAAGTTCAGTGCTTGAAAATAATGCCTCCAAACTGTACTACGACCGGGCAATTATCACCGACAGACGGGTGACGAATAATCGACCTGATGTGGTACTATTAAATAAGGAAACAAAGACAGCTTATTTGGTAGATGTTGCTATACCCAACAATAACAACGTGTTGGATAAATATTAACAGCGACGATATAGCGACTGAATAAGGTTCATGTGATACCGATCATTGTATCATCAACTAGACTAGTTCCAAAAATACTAGAACAGAACCGGAAAACCAGCCCACTACTTTTGATGCATGCACCAGGGATCGGCTTGGAACACAATGTTTGTTGAGAAATTGATTGTCATAATAATAATAACAATGTACATATTTTCAGGTATAAAATGGCCAGTCTTTCATTTGAAAAGCAAGTAACACAAGTTGCTATATGTACAATAAAGAAAAGACAGGCGCTCATTTATTCTTATATAAAAAGCTTTTGCCTTTACCTTTGTAACGCTGTTATAGGTTATAGTTACCTGAGGATTTGACATAAAATATATTCAGATAAAATTGACCATGTTGCCAAGTGTACTCTATGTAGATGATAAATCGAGGGATAAATGGATACATATCAAATACCTTAAAGTTTTCTCTGTTATTGCTTCAATAAACTTCAAAACAGCTTTTGCCTGGTCCAAAGTTTTACAGCAGGTCATTAATCTGTCCACTGGTGGCTTATCCCTGAGCTGTTCTTTCAATTCGTTCAGTTCTGTCTCATTTACTGTCAACTCCTGAGATGCTTCCACTGGTGTCACATGGAGATTATGAGAGGAGATAGGTAGAACTGTAAGTTGGTCATCAACTACCAGACATCTATTAAAAATAACGTGCACAATAATTTTAAATTCAAACAATTCGTGGTTTTAAACATATTTATATCGTTTTGAAAACAAAAGATACAGGGAGGCTACCCATCTCATTTTACAATTGCTATATTATTAAATTCATTAAATGTCAGACTGTGTTACCGCGTCGTATTAAATCAAAATGAATAAAATCCAGTACCGAGCAGTTATAAAATATCTTACAAAACAAGCGAAATCTCTTAAAATGATTCTTGAAGAAATGACATAGACAGCCAGTCTATGGAGATGATTGCCCTTCGAACTCAACTATTTGTAAGTGGTAAAAACTATTTAAATATTCGCGCCCTCCACTCTACTAAAGTGATTATTTCAAAGGTCGTTTAACAAAACATTTATTACCATTATTTAAAGTTTGAGAAACAAAGGTTTTCAAAACCCTACATAATTATCTTAACATGACAATAATTAGTGCAAAATGGCTCCAACAAGTGCTTTCGCCATTTCAAATGCGTTGTCAAGTGGAACTGAGTGAAGAATTTTTGGGGGATTTGTAAAGATGAACCAGATTTAATTATCAGTCGACTGGTAATTGGAGATGAGTCCTGGGTCCATCATTATGATCCTGAATCTAAGCAAGAGTCGATGCAGTAGCACATAGGGTTCCAAAGAAGTTGAAGATGACTGCCTCTGCAGGAAAAGTAAAGGCAACAATATTTTGGGACTACCAAGGAATTTTACTGATTGATTATCTAGAAAAGGACCAGACAGTAACAGGAGAGTATTACCCAAGCATATTACATCGCCTCAAGAGATGCTATAAAAAACAATAAGATGTGGAAAACTGACGCAAGGTGTTTTGCTGATGGACGACAATGCACCAGTGCACAAATCAAGGCTTGAACACATTCCATTACTTTTAATTTGTCTAGGGATAGGTACAACATGCAGATTTTATACAAAAATTAACGTGTATTCAAACACAGATATTTTAAATTAAAGAACCCCGCACGCGAAATGACTTTCAGTTAATTTTCCTGAAAATTTGTTGGAAAGGACCCCACACAATCCTTATGAGAAATGGTTTTCAGTCAATTTTCCTGAAATTTTGTAATGTTGTAGTTGCCAGTTTTATTTTTTTGTTTTTAAATACTTAATATGCATTCAAACAAGTAAATTAGAATATCTGAGATGTTAGTGTTAGTAATCTTAGATATTCTGAGTAACTGACTTATCTGAATGCGTGTTAAGTATTAAAAAATAAAATAAAATAAATTGCATAAAATGGGGTACAGGCTCCAACTTTGACGCCCTGCAGGATTGAGTTTTGCCTATGAAAGCTTTTGATCGCGATGTTGAGAGCTGCAACATAGCAAATTTTCAGGAAAATTGACCAATGTGGCACTGCATTTGGAGATCTCAAGCATACGCCAATTTTCACTCAATTTATAGAATAGTCTGGGAAGCTTCCAATGAGACCATAATTCAAAATAAGTACACTACCCCCACTCTTAGTAGTTTCAGTCATAGATAAGACAGAACTGGATGTTGTTCTGAGGAGAAACAATGTCATCCTCAGAAGTTTGTGTAGACTTTTTGCACCATCTTTCACATCTCTAGAGTGAAAAATTCCACAATTTCTCAACTTCACTTACATACAAATCATCTTGCTTATAAGATCTCAATTGTTCTTAACATATGTTGTGGCATAGACTCATATTGAGAAATGTCATTTTTAAGTTAAATTATTTAAATTATAAAAATAGAGTGAATATTTTTCAAATAATACGTACTGGATTCAAGCATATTTAATAGGGTACAACTAGGAATTACTTACCTTTTACATGAAGTTAAAGATAGTAAAAATCTCTCGTTGAATCTGGGTACTACATGTTGATGAGCCTCAGTTCTGAATCTTTGATGAACATCCATACTCAGTGTGTAAAGTTGCTTTAATGAATCAATAGATCTAAGCAGAATATTAATAAATTAAACACCAAACACTACATTATTAAAAAAATAATAATAAAATTTCACCATAATAATATATACTTATTTATTCACATTTATAAATACAAATAGTTTACTTCCAAAACATTGTACAATGTAAGGGAATTGTCAATTACAGAAAACAAGAGAAATTGTAAAATTTAAAATCTAATGCTAAGTACGTAACAAGTCAGATCAAACAAGTTGTATTTTGAGAATGTATGACAAACAACACAAATAACAATGCAGAACGAACAAGAATAGAATAAAGAGCTATGTAAAAAGTTAATCAAAATATATAGTGATCTACAGTCATTTTAAATAAAATAATCTGAGAATTTCAGGAATCTTCAAAACTAAATTAAACGAATTTAGACATTGAATAAAAGTTATTATCAGCAAGTATGGTTTTTAATGTTCTTTTGAAAATATGTACATTTGTACTTCTGGTCTTATTAAGGGGCAAGGGATTAAATATTTTTATAGAAGTAATCTCAGGCACATTTTTTACTTGAGTCAGGCAGGTACTGGTGACGTAAAGTTTGTCACAGTTTCTCATATCATATATTCATTTATTTTCCTGCATTTTATATATTCGTGGCGATGATTAACATGACAAGCACACTGTAAAATGAATAGGTTTATCACAGTTAAAATTTTTTTGAGATAAAAAGGTTGGCCAACAAGTGGCTCAAAACAGTAGCCAAAATATATTTCTAAGAATCCTTTTCTGGCTTATGACTCGATTTACACTCCTAGAGTTCCCCAAGCAAGCAGACTGTAAGATAGGGTAGATTGTATTGACGCTTAAAAGAGGATCTTTAAGTAAATGATTCCACAAAATCCCTTAACTGTATGATAGCATAATTTTCTGATCATAATTAATATCATCAACCTGGCTATCCCAACTTAGATGCTGGTCAAGGGTGATACCCAACAACTTCACAGATTCATGTTGTACAAGACTCAACCCATTTCCCCTGACTAGTTCCCATTCTTTTTACACCACATGACAATGTCAGACAAATATCTGTTTGCCTTTTCACGCAGTGTTTCATTCTCAACAGCATCCAATACTGTAGATGTATCATCAGCAAACAAGGTTATATAACTATCATTTACCAAGAGTGGTAAGTCATTCATAGAAACTAGGAAGAGTATAGGTCCTAACACACTGCCGTGTGGTACTCCTACCCTAGTATTAACCCAGTCTGAAACCGCGACACCTTAATCACAAACTAGGATTACAGCCTACACCCTATCAGTTAAATAAGTTCTTATCCAGTCAAGCGCTGGTCCTCATATTTCATAGTGACTTAATTATTTCAGTATAATATTATGATTTATGGTGTCAAAGGCCTTAGAGAAGTTATAAAAAACTTCAAGGGTCTTGAGTTTTTTGTTAAAGCTTACATTTCTTCTTCAACTTCAAAAATACTTTATTGTCAGAAAAAATATAAATTTTCATTGACAAAGCATACTATACTACATAGTTAATCAAACAATTAAAATTATATATATATATATATATATATATATATATATATATATATATATATATATATATGCTGTAAGGACTTTTTTGAAAAGAAGTTGTTTGATAGTGTGGTGCTACTTCTGGTTGGATAATCATGAACTGTCGAGCTCTGTGGTAAAATGCTAATTTTTTGCATGCAAAATTAAAATACATGTAGTGACAGTATTTTATTTTGGAACATTAACATGAGACTAGAGAGCTAAATATGTTTAATAGTTTTTGTTTACAAGATATTTTTAAGGTTTGTGATAGCAAATTATGAAATATTTAATTTACACGACATCATTTAAGTAATTTTTCCATTTGATATGTGGGTCTAAGTAGGTATCATTAAATTTAAAGCCAAGGGTTTAGGGTTATAATGAGAACTCATGCCTTGGTGTATTCCGAAAAAACAAAATTTTAATTATATGTGGTATATATATAACTGTACGAAATTTCTTTCTAGTAATCTTGCTACTTTCAATGAGCTGGTTAAGAACCACAGCTACAGCACTAAATCTTTAAATTATAACTACCCTAAACATCGAAGAACTTTGTATAAAAAGGGTACATTATATAGTAGTGTTAAACTATTTAATAGTCTACCATGTAACATTAAATCTATTGTTAACGTTATTCCATCCCAGAGTTCTCGAACTTTGGAAAATAGTGCGTTGAGTGGTTACTATATTGTTGTATTGATCTCATTGTAGCAATTGCATATTAAAATTCATTAAGTGTTTTTAATGTTTGTTTAAGCTAATTATTGTCTGTGTTTTATGGTATGTCTTTGTTTATATATTGTTGATGATGCTTGACAATTTTGTAAAACAGGCTTTTATGTTTAACTAGCAGATTAAGTGCCAAAAGACCTTGATGATATTTTTGACTACAAATTGTATTTTGATTAACATATTCAAACTATTCTACCTAAAGCAATGAGAATGTTTGGATTTGTACTTCGCAATAGCTTAGATTTCTCAATTTCTACCCTGAGATTGTTATATTTAGCATTACTTAGATCAAATCTTAAGTATTCACGTTTGATTTGGAACCCATACTATAATAAGTAAACTGTATTGGTTGAAAAAGTTCAGAATACATTTTTATGTACATTAGCTTATAGATACAATATAGGTTATGAAACATACAATGACCTTTAAAGATACTTAAAACTGTGTGTTTTAGACATGTTATCTACGAGTTTATTCTTAAAATGCCATATAGAAATGTCACTAATATCTTATTAGGCTTTCTTTCGAGATCATCTAAGGTATTTGCTGAATTGCTACAGTGCAGTCATGAATATAAATTATTAGGTTGCTATTGTCTTTTAATGAATATTTATCTATGTTATTTTCAAATAGTGTTCCATTTGTTAATAGTACCCCTTATACTTAGAGCATAATTTTTCTGTTAATAAGAACTGTTAAATCAAGCAAATGCTTGGGTTAAATAAAAAAAAAATACAATTTGATAGTTCGATGAGTCCAGAGAACTGTGAACAAAATTAAGAAGTTCAAAGTTCAAAAGCAGCTGTTGCGGTTGAAAATTTATTTCTACAATCTATATGTTATCAAATTTAAACATTACTAACCTCAGTAACAAAACAACCAATCCACCACCTTCTACTGTTTCAATGGTTCTAGCAAGTAAATTTGGAGTTAAAGCTTCAAAATCTTGCAAAACACACATGCCATAAGTATTACCCAGTATCTTATGTGTTTCCGAATAATAACAATATCTTATTTTCGTCGATGATAAAAACAGTTCAAATGGGTCATCCTATAAAAAGAAATAATATACTTTTTCATACCAAATGAATTGTATATAATATACAGGGAACGGGTGGGGATTTTACATTATAGCCTAATATAGATTTAACAATGGAGAATTATTTAGGTCCAACTGATTGTGTAATAATGTGTTGTTACTTTAATTTGTTTTTCTATACTTTCTAATAAATTAAGTTTTTTACTTTTTGTTTCTACTTGTAAAATTTTTAAAGTTCTCAGCAAAAGTATGGTTCTCCTAAATTACATGTCTAGAGTAATTGGAATTATCTTTTTGCTCTCTGTAATTAAATGTATGCTCACTAATTCTTTTTAAATGTTTTGCCTGTTTGTCCAATATAAAATTTTGAACAGATTTCACAATGTAAATTGTAAAAACCAAATTTATTACGTAATTATTACGGAATTGTGTGATGCGATGCAATCTCCTGAAACCAAAAAGTAAGTAAATCTCATAAGGATTAAGTCTCTTTTGTTATTATAATATTTAAATATTATTACAATAACATCTATATTTTATGTATCTTTTTAGTTTTGTTACTATTCCATTGAGAAAGGCTGAATTTCGGCAGAAACGTCTGGAAATTTTAATAATAACAGATTTTTAAAGAAAATGAAATAGTTTTCATTACCTTGTATCACTCGAACCATATCCCAAGAAAACAAAAAAATAATCTAAAAAATATATATTAGAGGTTCAAGAATCATCGTCTAAAATATATATATATATATATATATATATATATATATATATATATATATATATAATATTTTGTTAAATATTTTCTTGGGTATAGCTTAACTCATTGAGAAGTAAAAACTATAATTCAATCGACGTTTCGCTCATTATATTGAGCTTTCTCAAGATATTTATTGTCTACAATAAAAACATGTATAGTTAATATAATAATAATACATTTTAAAATGGCTAAAAACATTACTAAAAGAAAAAGACACTCAAAAGCATTAGATTTTAAATAAACAATGATCATAAAAACAAAAATACATCTAAAACAAAATTAATATTATACATAGTACCAGCGACGTAGACAGAAAATTAAACTGCCCCCCCCCCAAATTAATTTTCTAGTTAAAAGGAAATTAGGTTCAACAACTTTCCGACGAAGTATTCGAGAGTATGAGATAAGCTTGGACCAGTATTCCACTAGAGACTTGTAGACGTCTAGGAGTTGTTTAAAAGTAATTGAAGATATCCAACTAAATACTAGGTACTCAATTGAGACGAAAACTTACAAGTTGTTAGAAAATGTACGTTCAGAAATACATTTTTAATTAGTTTGCTGCTTAAAAATGTAGTGTTCTTCGAATTATGTAATGAATAAATTATTTTTTAAACTTAATAAAGTTATTTAATGCAATAATAATAGATATACACCCTAACAATAGCTACAATGATATTAATATTAAACTTAAACCAATTTTTAACTAGCAACGGTATATATATATATATATATATATATATATATATATATATATATATATATATATATATATATAATGATTCAGTAGTAATTATTCCAGCATTGTTAGAATAATGCAACCTATTTGATTTATCTACTTTTTTATATTAAAAACTTCGGGCAATTGTATTGGGCAGTCAGTATATATCAGAATATAGATCTATATCGCTGCAAAACCAAATAGGAAAAAATTTTGAAAGCTGTTTTTACTCTAGATTATATTGGTATCTACAGACTATGCTCATATTGGTTAACTCACAGCATAGTTTTGTTAAGGGAAGGTCTACTGTGTCAGCACTAAATGAATTAATAATTTACATCACTAATTGTTTAAATTCTAAGGAATACATCATTGGTCTGTTTTTCGATATGAGCCGTGTATTCAACACAGTGGATCATCAATTACTCTGCGATAAGCTGGATAGAATGGGGGTTAAGGGGACACCTAATAAGTGGATTTTTATTATTATTATTATTATTATTATTAAACATAAGGTAACAAATGTCATATATTGTAATAAATATAATCAGCCTAATAACTGGAAATTGCACCTAAGTGAATGAACACTTGTATGTACACAAGTATTATCTTTGAATTTATATTGAGAATACAGTTAACCTCATGCTAAAGCTGTACAAATAAAAATTTAAAAATTACATCAACAACAAATATAATTTCTTATTTTAGCAAACCTTATAAATATAGATGTTATCCTATTGAAATAGAGCTTTAAATTTATGTAAATATTTAAAGATAAAAATCCTACAACTATTATTGAATTTTTTCAGTCTTGGCAGGGATCTCAATTCTAGGGGAAGCAAGTTATACATTTTGGGACCTATGTTGTAAGAGAAAGATCTCAATTTTTTTGATCTATTGTTTACTGGCATCTCCAATTGTTCACTGACCTTAGACCTAGTTTCATAAATGGTTTATAGTTTGTTTAAATTTAGTAGATTTTTTAATAAATGAGCATGTTGACAGACAATATAATCCTCTCACATCCAATATGTAACTCTGAATATAAAAGCCTGGTAGTATATCGCCTATTTTTTCGAAATATAATCTTAAGAATATAATTTTGAACTACATTTAAAGGCTTTAAGGAATTTTGTACAACCCCACACCACTATGTGTGTAAAGATTCAATAAGGGCTTTATACACACACAACAACAACTTTTTACTTAATATCTCTCTCAAAACATAAAATTTGTACACTAGTTTCTTTATATTTTTTGTGATTCTAAAATGATGATCCCATCTGAGATTACAGTCAATAATTACACCCAAGTATTTTGTATATTCAACCTCTAGAATATTTGACAGGACATATTTGACAGGAAGATCACAAACGGTCAGTATAGGCCGTAAAAGCTCTCAATATCAAAGTGTGACTGTAGGCCTCCCTCAGAGTTCCATCCTTTTGCAATCCTCTGGGAAAAAAAAACTATGCAGACGATACAAACATGCTGCTAAGCTCTAAAGGCCTGTGCGATAATATACAAGAAGCACAAACTTCTATTAATAATATAGTTAACTGGTGTAAATCAAACGGACTCTGTATCAACAGTAGTAAGACTAACTTTGTTCAATTTTGTACAAAAATATGTGTGTGGACAAGAGTGTACTTCTAAAAATGTAAAATAAATCTATACCACAAGTCCAAAATTAAAAAATTTTAGGGGTGTGTTGGAATAGTAACTTGGACTAAACCCCATGGTGCAGTGGACGCATATAAAATATTTATTTTACAAAAAAAAGTCATAAGATGTATCAAAAAGCTAAAACACCAGGAATCATATAGAAAACATTTTAAAGATCTTGACCTGCTCAAGATACCAAGTTTATACATTAACTTACTAGTGCAGTATGTTAAAAAAACATAAACTGCTTTCATCAAAGAACTGATCTACATGGTTATCCTATACGTACAGGTTCCTTTCTTCACCTCCCGTATAGCAGACTGACAGTTGGTGAAAGTACTTTTGAGTATGCAGGAATTAAGTGCTATAACCATCTACCTGAGAGATTAAGAAATATAGAGAGTGTTAAAGAGTTTCTCAATAATAGTGTATTTGTCGAGGAATATATGGCAGGTTAAAACTTTTATTTATTTTAATTAAATAAATGTTCTGTCTGCTTTTTTCCTCGTGTCTGATTTACACTCCCATTATATTCATAGCTATTTTAAATTGTGGTGTCTTTAATTGCATATGTCTTATTTTATTGAATGTATGATGTGTTTGGCTGGCTGCAGTTTTAAATGTACTATTTGTAAATTGCAACTTGCCTGATAATAAACTATTTGATTTATAAAATAATAGTTATGTTTTTTCAATTGCGTATAGATAAGGTTGTTATTTTAAAGCAAAATATAAAGTTTTATATTCAGATATATTATACAAACGTGTAAAAAATATAATAATTAATAAAAAAAGTGTTTGAAACAATGCAAATTGATACATATATGAGATTCATGCTTCAAGATTAAAGCATCAAATTTAATTATTAATTAAAAGACATAAATAACTTAAAAGTAACTCTTTCTTATGAAAATCAAAAAAGATGCCACGGTAAAATTCATTTTAAATGTTACTCAAAATTTGAAAGAGAAATGTAATTTAAATTCCTTGCGGCACATATAAATATAAAATCACTAAATATTTTACAAAAAATCATGGTGTCTTTTCATAGTGTACTTTTTTCATTATTAAAGCAAGTGCTAAATTTGTTACAGCAAGTAAATGAATTAATTTAGGTTATTTAGCCAATGTTATAGCCATTGCAATTATAATAATAATAAATATTAATACATTTTATTTAATAAATCATTATCACATAACAATAACAATATCACAATTCAATAGGTCTAGCCTAACATAATGATATGCACCTAGGTGTACAACACCTGTATGCGCAACTTAATTTGTAGGTATGTGTATATAAATCGTAACATAATTAATTTGTTATAGCTTGCTATACTTAATAGTTTCAGTAATTAGTTTTAATCAAACATGATTATCACAGAATGTGTACTGTAGCACATTAATTAATTAGACAGAATTAGAATGTAACTCTAGTAAATGTACATCATTATGATAAATAAAATGTTTACATTTCTTAACAAATACTGAGTATTTAGTTACTTGCTTAATATTATGTGGTAACAGATTAAATATCTTGGGTGCTAACACAGTTACAAATCTCTGATTGGAATCAAATTGTCTAAAAGGTACAATTAACATTCGATTTACATTGTGCCTTGTTAGGTAGCAATGTTTTATAAAGTTTTTATTTTTTATTTTAAAACAATATATAAGATTACTAAGGAGGTATAGATTTCTAATATTTAGTATGTCCTCACTGTAGAGAAGTTTGGTTGCGTATAATCTATCTTTAAATAAAATAACTTGGACCGATACACTTGAAGAAGCAATCTTTTGGGAATTATTCTCCTAATCAAGTAAAATTTATGAATTAGCCCTTGAAGTTTATTAGTTAAGTTATCTACATGACCATTCCATTTCAGGTGCCTATCAACCATCAAACCCAGGTACTTTGTACTGGGAGCCTCACGGACAGTAAGATTTGAGTTGGTGAGTTTTATAAACTCAAAATTAGGCCGGTTTGCCTCAGTTAGAGAAAAAGCAATATATACTGTTTTATTAGTATTTAATGTTAATTTGTTTTTATCTAGCCAATTTTTAACTTTTTGAAACCCCATACTAGTCCTTGTCCTCAAGGTATCCCAGTTCCCACCACTGAATAACAAGACTGTGTCATCGGCATAGGAAATAGACACACCATTAATATCCAGACCCAACAAAGAATTTATATACACTATGAAAAGCAAGGGCCCAAGTACTGTACCCTGTGGAACTCCCGTTTGAACAATTAGAGGGTCACTGATGGCGCTCCTATACTTAACCATTTGTTTTCTGTCCATCAAATAACTGTTAAAGATATATAACACTGTACCTCTCACTCCATAATGCAGTAAAACCTCCAGAAGGAGATTATGTGGTACAGTGTCGAATGCCTTCACCAGATCAAGAAAAACAGCTATACAATTATCTTTTGCATCCATATATTTTTTTTACATCATCTACTAATTCAAGCATGGCATCATTTGTGCCAATGCCCTTCATAAATCCGAATTGCATTTCATTTAGGGCATTTATTGATATTAGATAGTCATACAATCTACTCTTTAGACATTATTCGAATATTTTTGCAAATGTTGTAATTGAACTGATGGGTCGGTAGTTAGAAATGTCAGTTTTGGTTCCTTGCTTTTTATATATTGGGGTTACCACAGTGGTTTTCAGTGACAGGATCTTACCTGTGGAGAAAATAAGGTTTATTATGTGTACTAAAGGTTTCAAAATATGTTGGTGGTATGTTTTAATTAATTTAGAAGTAACACCATCTATCCCAGGGGAACAGTTGGTTTTTAAACTACCTATATGCAATATCAACTCTTTTTCGGTTACAGGGCTTATTGTCATAGATTAAACAGGATCGGGATAATTATTATTTAACATGTTTGCTATGATGGGATCTGATATTTTGTTAGCTAAGTTTGCTCCTACATTTATATAATGATTATTACAATAATTTGCTGCCTGGGGGCACATGAAAAATGTTTGCCATTACTATCATTTATATATAAATCATTTCGTTTTTTATTGTTTGAATTATTTGCAGCCTCATTTATCACTTTGTAGATTTTCTTTAGATTGTTACCTCTTTCGTCTATTTTATTTTTGTAATAATGATGTTTTGCTTGTTCTATGATTTTATTAACCTGATTTCGATAATTTCTATACTCCTGTAGTAGAACAATGTTATTTCTATCCTTTATTAAACGTTTTTTTAGTTTGTCCCTAAATTTAATAGAATTAACAATACCATTTGTGATCCAGGGCTTGAGCTTTTTCAGATTAAAGCAATTGAAAACTTTTTTATTCTTACTTTTATTATATAATGACATAAATCTGTCCTCAAATGTCTAATATGCTATTTCAGCATCTTCCAATATAATAACGTCCTCTCAATTTTCAGCACTAATCATATTTTCAAATTTTTGGTTATCAAATGTTATTTTTTCATGTATTTGTTGCCTGTTACTTGGGACCACATCTTCATCAATATTTAAAACAAGTTGAATAGGATAGTGATCTGTGATAGCAGTATTGATTACAAAAGCATTTTCCAGTAGTTTTGCTGCCTTTAATCTTTTTCTGATGAAAATGTGGTCAATACAGCTTTTACTCTGCCTAGTCATTCTAGTATATGAATTGATACAAGATTGAAAGCCAAGAGATGATAGGATTGATGTGTGCCTGACTACTAAGTTATTTGTGTGGTTTAATATATCAAAATTTATATCGCCTAATATTTCGATGTTGTTATTGTTTAAGCTGTTAAGGTGTGTCTCAATATCTGACAAAAATTGGTCCTCGTTGGAGGAGGGAGATCTATAACAAGTGATTAGCAAGAAATTTATGTTGTGTAACTTAAATACAATATTACTTACAGTTATTTTGTTTAGAGGCAATGCAATATGTGTCACTTCAAAATCAATGATACTGTTTACAAAGATAAGAACGCCATCATTTTGATTTTTCATACTTCTGTTGCAAACAGTTTCAAAACCCGGTACTGTAAAATTCTTCACATCATACACATGCCAGGTTTCACTTAAACACTATAATATCTAAATTCTTTATTTTAAAAGATTCTAGGAACGCTATGAAGGAATCAATTTTTTTGAGCACTGCATATGTTGATGTGAAGAACCTTAAGCAACTTTTTTTTGTTCTTTGTATTAATATAAAAATCTTTGTACTCGTCCATATCATATCATACATCACTAATATTTTCAAGTTCTTGTTCTTGATCTATTTCATCCAAAACTTCTATTTCTCCAACATCCATAAAACTCAGGTCAAGGATTTGGTGTGATAGTCTATTCCTTCCCCAGTTTTTGCTTCCTTTCCCAGATGTAATGTACACTCGTCACTGAAAGCCTTATGATCACATTTATAGTCCTTTCCATATTCCATGTTGGCATGCTTACAGTTCACACATGTGTAACTACTCTTCTTGCACAGCTTGGTTTCATGTTGCCCAGCACAGTTTCCACAAGAAATACTTCGTTGACACTCAGCAGTTTTATGGCCACAGCCATAGCATCTATAACATTTTTTAACATATAGATCCTCTTTGATTCTACAAGTGTCCCCTCCTAGTGTCATCTCTAGGATTGAGTGAATGTATTAACCAGTTCAAAAAGGGTGAAATATTAAAAAAATTTATGGTGGATAACTCCTATAAAAAATCTCCCAAATCATCAAAATAGGTAAATGAAAATAAATAATTACCAAAGAAAATAATCAATTCCATACATTCACATTCGTATAGAAAAAATAACAGCAAATGTTAAGTTTTTTAAAAACAAAGGTGCTTTCACGACCAATAACAGCCTTGGTAGATATATCAAAAAATATAAGACAAACACCAAAAGAACAGAATAGATCTGGTGTTTAAGAGTTTAAATTGTGGTGTTCAAAATTTTGTATAGGACAAAACAGGAAAAAGAATTAGTGAACACAAATTCAGTTACAAAAAGAAAAATCTAACATCTGATAAAGTCACAGTGTTGGTGAAACAATTGTCATGTGTTTTTTGTAAAATAAATTAAGTGAAAAATTTAAATATATATTTTTGTTTACTAGGTTGAAATGGATTTCCATCATCAAGTAACAGCTAGTTCTGTTCAATATTCACAATGCACAAACCTCGTTAATGCTCAGTTTCCCAGATTTTATCTTTTGTTGCAAATGCTTCATTCGTTTCTTTTGATTGCTGCTGAACCCCAGTTCTTTCTTATAGCACCACAATACAGTTGGCCTGGCCTTTACTTCAGCCTTTGTAAGCATGTGATGTAAAATAACCACCTGCAATCATTTTCGCAGTTAAAATAAGTTTTTATGTTATACGTACTTAAATTAAAATTACATTCAAAAAATTTCCTTAAGTATCTACCTGATCTTTACTTTTATCTCCTACAATAACAAAAAGTGTTCTGTGGCCCAATTTCATACCATTTTCAATTAAAACTCTAATACGGTTATCTATTTTCTTTCGAACCATTTTATAAATGTTCTAAGCAGTTTATGATAAAATTGTCAAAATACTTCAGCTCAAATCTGAAAAATAAACAAAACGAAAACGTGAAAGTTTCAGGTTAAGTTCTTGTACAGAATTCTTTTTCTTCCTTTTGAATTTGGATGATTGTTGGGGTTCTGGCTTTCCTTAGAGAAGTCATGCCAGGTTAAAGCAGCACTAAAATATTATCATCGTTAAAGCCCTATCCAAATTATTTTTATTATTTTATAATGTAGCTTTCCTTATACTCACGCTACCAAAAAGCCATTACTCTTGCGATATGGCCTGGAGGATAAGAAGAATAGGAAACCAAGTTAACTACAGGATCTTTCCGCATATCACCGGAAAAACACGTATAAATCAAGATGAATCCGCCCTCTCGTGTAAAGCTCCATCTAACGGTATTAGCCAAGAATTGGCGTAGAACTTAAAACCTACATTATTTTTTCTTATTATTCATATGACATGGATTTGTTCAGTTTTTAACATGAGCAATATAATACACATTATTAGTCCTATCATTTTTAAAAAAATCCTCTTTTTTAAGTGTAACAGATTCATTTTTCATCATAAAAATAGTTATTATTGAACTTTAAAAAAAAAAATAATTTCCAAGCTACAAAATTTTCTCTAATAAATGTATTTTGTTTACTTGCTACCAAAAATTCAAAATATCTCGTGACTTTATTTTACATGGAAAAAAATCAACTAGTTTTAAAGAGTTTAAAGACTGTGGAGCAAAAGGACTGTTACGAAAGACATAGCTGCATAATATCAAAACTTTCTGGTTGCTGCAAACAACTTCAAGTTTGTCACAAAAAATAACATTGTTCAACTTCTAAATATTTGCCTGCATTTTTGGTTAACCTAGGTTTGTTTTTAGCAGTCCGTTTAATAACGTGGAAAAAATTTTATGGTTTTTTCTTCACAACGCGTTTTTTTGAACACTCTTGTTAGGGTAGGTACGTATGTGCAAAGCCATACAGTTTTAAACCTGTAAAAATATCTAGAACTGATAGCTCCGTACAGTGCTAGTTTAAACCGTGCGGTTTAATGTGTATGATAAAAACTAGGTGTGAGGCTCATGACTGTTTGTATTAGTATTATTGTAAACAACTTGGTACAATTTTTTGATATTCAGCTATTTCCTTTTATTATTCATTAAACCGACCACCACATGCCATATAGGTTTATTACGGCGGAGTCTAATAAATGTGTGATATCGAAGTGAAGCCTCGTAGTGTAGTGGTAGGGTTTTCGGCCTACGTTGTATAGCATGTGTGTTCGAATCTTGACTCGGACGAATACTTTGTTTTTTTTGACTTATAATTTTGTATGTAGTTCTGTTTTAAAAATCAAATTGCGTTTTGGTTATTTCTGGTTGGATTTTTTTAGGTGATGCATGAAAAACAATTAACTAATTTCTGGTAATTTTAACACAAATCTCATAATTCCGTGTGCATTTTCTGATAATAGCCTATTTAGGTTCTGGCAACACTGTTGTAGGTCGGCTAGCTTCTCGCCAGTCGGACTGTCAGGAACTGACACAACACGCCGAGCACACAGTCACACACGTTTGTCAAAAACAAATAATAAACAGACGTTAAAAAGTTAGATTTATAATTTAGAAGTAATAAAATATTTAAATTAAAAACAAAATGGATCGATTTCGACAAATGGAAGATGAAATGAGCAGGTGTGTACATTTTCTTGTTATTCCCTAATATTTTGTTGCGTTTTCCTGATGTTTAGTAAGGTATGATTTTTTTTTAGATTCGAAGCCGAAATCTCCGGTCAGGCTGCCCTTATGAGTATGAATGGCTTTGGGATTAGGCCAACTTTCATACCAGGTTTTGGTAATATTCCGCCACCTCCTCAGCCTCCAATGTTGATTCCTCATCAAGTTGGAAAGAAGATCTTTACTGCTCAACCTGTGATAACTGCCACTCCGACTATTGTGACGGCAAAGCCTACAATTTATCAAGGTAATGCCAGTTTTCTTTTGCATTATGTTATCAAGATTATTCCTTAGTTAGGAATTTGAGGGGTAAAGAGGAGGAGGAGGAGGTCTGCTTTGCATACCTATCACTGCCATTGTCCCATTTCCCACTATTTAGGATTTTCTAGAATAGTTTCGAACTTTATCTTCAATATAGTATGACATTGAGCTTCGGTAAACTATGTTGACACTCTTAAATCTCGTTTATTTTTGTTTCTTTTTGTTTTTATCCTCCATTCTAACAGTCCAAATTGAGAAAATGTGTGGAAAACTCTCATCAGCACTCAAAAATTACTTTAAAATGTGATTATTATACAAATTAAAGGTAATTTTGATTTCAAGCATCTTTCCGACTGTTCCCATTGTCATGCTTGTTTTTAATTTGATTTGCGGTGTTGTCATATTCATAATTAAAGAAATACCTATAAGTGATGATACACGTAAAACTAAATTTTTTTTATAACAAAACTTATAATTAATAAAAATGCCTATTAGGTTAGTTTAGGATTAGTTAGGTTTTCTGAAGAAAGCGAGTCTATATTGAAAGATGGACGTTTCTGTAAGAAAACCTATATTGTTAGGTAGATCTGTCCCGTTAATGTTAGGTTCATCCAAGTTCTTCAACAAAACCTGTATTAAAACTATAATAATAACAATAAATAATTACAGTTCTGTTGTCCAAACAATTTTCAAGTAGTCATTTCATTTCCTTTAACAAATTGGTAAATCTAAAATCTGACAACAATGCTGAATTTTTTGTTTTAAGGCTGCCAAATTGTTACCGAGTGTGATTTTTAATTAATTGTTTTTAGGAAAACTATTGCATATTTTGCAATTTTTATGCAAATGTGTACTTTCTGGAAAAAAAATAAAATCTGCAAAAATTGTCTGTCATGACAGTTTACCGGACCCCATTGGACTCCTTCTGACATTGGATTCATAAACTCATTTGTTGCAGTTCTGTTCATTTAATTGTAAATGGGATACTAATCATTTGTGTTTTTAGTTCTTGTAAATATTAAAAACTCAGAAATTTTACACTTTTTTGATAATTATTAGGAGGATTATTGTAAATTGGACATTTTAAAACATAACTAAGCTTGTCAGAGTAATTTTTTTTAAACAAGAATTCTGAAATATCAATATCATTAAAAAACATGTTATTCTCCTTCTTCAGGTACAATTACTACCATTATTTGTGGAAGATTGTATGCTGTTTCTAATAATTGAAATATGTAGGTCACACTAATCTTTATTTTTAACAAGTGATATTTTTTTGAAAAAGTTACAAAAAACATAAATAATAATATTTTCTTTCTATCTTGCTGAATGACATTTAGAATATTCGTTTTATGTACCCAGGCCACTCTGGACTGACTTGGACTTGTTCACACAACACAAATGCCATATACATTTTAAAGTGGCTCTGAATTCAATGTTAACATTGTAGGTAGCCAAGTGGATTACTGATAATCATCTAGATCTGTGTGGTAACTATGCTTTCTTGAGTTTCTGTACATGTAATTTTGTATGTAATCATTTTTTATATTTATCAAAACTGTCCTTTTGGTTATCCCAGATTAGGCCTTTTTTGAGTTGTTATAAAATGAATTCTTTCACACATTTGGGTTTTGTTAATAACTATTGTTTTTTGACTTTGTACATAGTCCCTGATATATATTTCAGGAAAATCAGGTGAGTTTGGTAACACAGCAATAATTTTTTTTTATAAAAAAAGTGGTTTTTCCAAAAAATTTTTAATTTTAATCAACTATACAGCGTATGCAATTATTTAAAACTAAAAAAAAACCTAAAATATTTGGGTTTATAATATTTAAGCCCGATTTTGTTTATCCTTCTGACTTTCTTATTAAATATGTTGATATCAACCTATTTTTCAGTTTTTTTTTTACTTTCATATACTTGTTTATTATTTTCAGCTGCACCTCAAAAATCTGTATCCCAAGTAGCTCCTCAAGCAGCTCCTCCTGCACCGGCACAGCCACAAGTGGACTTCCTAGCACTTCAAAGTGAAGTTGAAAAGAAACTTAAAAAACTCAAAAATGAGAAAGTAACTGCTGAAGTAGCAATTTCCCAAGGTACACAAAAAAATAATGTTTTTTAATTGAATGATTCTGAAATTCATTGCATAAAAAAATGTTCCTCTATTTTAGGAAAGGCCAGTAGTGCCTTACAGTCATTTGGTCCTGAGGACTATAAAAAAAAGGGTTCAAAAAATAGGAAGCTAATAAGAACAGCTGGAGGACAAACATGGGAGGATAACTCCCTCTCAGACTGGCCAGATGATGATTTTAGGTAATAATTTCATTTGTGCATTTAGACTATTTATAATATTTTAGATATAGGGGAGTTTTATTTGAAATATAATTTCATCTACAAAAGTGTCAACAATGTGTAATTGTATATTTACCGACTAGCCATTTTGCAATGCAAGCAATAAATAACTTTAAGTATTAAGAATTAAAGTTAAAGTAATAATAACAGTAAATCTTTTTAAATTTAATTTAAGTTTAAGACTAGATAGGCTTCCGAATGATGGTTTTGGTTTTGTGGAGGTAATAAAAATAATGCTTCACTTTTTTCCTTATAACTGGCAAGGTATTACCACTGAAGTTCAAGTCTACATCTCTACCTACAGTGTTAACTTCATTTGAAAATCTAGTTAGCGCCGAGGTTAGAGGAGATGATTGGGCAAAATTTGTAGGACGTTTAGTTGGATCTCACTCAGTAGTCTGATCCCTTCATTACGACAAGTAATGCAATAGCAAACGGATCATTTCAAACGACAGCATTTGGCGCCTTCTTTGGTTTGACTTCACATCCTACCAGTATGGCAACGTCACCAATGACCAGCAAAAATGCAATATCAGTTGGCTGCTGGCTGTCATGGATGATGGCAGTTTTGTTTGTTTCAATTTTTGATTTTCTAGTTTAATTTTTATGTTTATTTATTATTTGAACAAAATAAACTTGAGACTAAAAAAACTGAAATCACAAATGCTGTCAATGTCATCCATTAACCACAAAATAGACATATGTCGTCTGGCACACGGCTTAATGAATGACGTCTGTTGTTGTTGAACGTTGCACCATTGCCAGATTTCGCGTATACGTAATGACGTCACGTCCCGTTTTTGGTCGGGTGATAATTGCCTCTTGTCGGCTGGGAAGGCAATAAAATTGATTTTTTTTAGATATATGTTTAAATACCACATGGCCTTATAATCTTTAGTATTTTTACGTATTTAAAAATGTATGCAAGTTCCCTATTGTGATTCTATTTAAAATATTATAAATGAGTACTCGCATTTGTATAAACTCTCCTATCCATGAGGTAAGGGAGTCTTAAGAAATCCATTAAATCTTTGTATACTATATCCTCACTTAGAATAAATACCCAATTTATATTTATATTTATAGGCAGTTTTTTGACCAGTAGGCTTTATTATCAGAGGATCAAACGTTTTTGATATTTACAGTCCACTACAATTTTCTTGGGGATATAACTATTGATACCCTGAAATAAATTTAATACATGTGCTCAACCATTTTATTGTAGAAAGACTGATAACACTCCTGATTAGAATTAGGTAGAAAATATACACATCCATGTACCAAACTTGTCTTTCCTGTTACATCAAATTCAGGATGAGTAAGAATAACAATCATAGTTGAAAAAAACAAGAAACAGCAATCAACACACCGTTATCATGATAACAATCCAGTTCTTCATAATTTCTATCTCTACCAAACACCATATACTTATTAAATATTTTGTTATTAGAAATATCCCCATTAAGCCATGTCTCGATGAAAATATTATAACATAATCACAAGAGACAACACCAAGAGAAATCTCGTCAGTTTTTGTGCTTAGCCCCCTGACATTTTTGTAAAATATGTTGCCTGTTCTCTCTCAATATTATAGGGTTCAATTATAGTATGTTCAGTGATAGGGGACAATTTGAATTTTGATTCAGTTCCTAGTGCAGTGGTATTGGGGTATTATTTCTGCTCTCAGAAAGAATAAATAAATAAATAAAAATATATTAGTCCGAATAGAGTCTCTATTCGGACGCGAGAAAGAAAGCTTCGAAAATGCCAAATGTGATTTTGGCGAAACGTCAGCAATACTGTTTTTTTCAGAGCGACAGTAGTGAACGGATGTACACCCGGAATGAAAACACACATATATATATACCGTGTGTCCAAGATAAAGAGTGGATAACATTGGTAGATTGGAAACCATAAGAGCTACAGCTTGGGTTAAATTAGAGAAAAGGTGCTCAATTTAGTTTCCAAATCAATGCCGTTTACAAACCTAAAAAATTCCAAACCGTTCCGAAGAAATCCGACAAAAACCGAAGAGGTGCATTTTTGTTTTTATTTTTTTACAGCCCTATTTTTAAAGTTGGATCAAATTTGAAAACACATTCTTATAGCAGTTTTTTCTCGCCTACAAGATTCCACTGTCACAATTTTTGTCTGACGTTTCGTCTCCTGTCAACCATCATCAACTTTGTTTTTTCATACGGCCGCCATATTGGATTTTTTCATTTTTAAAATGACCATTTGAGTCCCATTTCAACGATGTGTCACTTCATCAACTTTATTTTTCCTACGGCCGCCATATTGATTTTTTTAATTTTTCAAATGCTGCCTTATTTACGAACTTTGTTTTTTCTTATGGGCGCCATATTGGATTTTTGCAATTTCAAATTTCTCGTTCAATTCTTATTTCAACGAAGGTTGATAGGTGTTAGGTACGCCTCGTAGGTACCCACCAATTTAAAAAACAAAACTAGAAACCTTTAAGTAGACAACACAAAACGATTTATTTCAAACTTAACTACTACTAACTACTTAACAGACAAAAAAGAATTTAAATTAACTATCTTACTTTACAGAAGGTGTTCAAATAAAAAACCATTGTTTTCTAAACACAAGTATGCGCGTCGGATAGTTGCATTTAATACATTTTGCAGGACATCTGGTGTTATGGTTTGAAATGCCTCCAAAACCAGTTGACGTTTATTTTAAAAAAAATCTAGTAGCCTTTTAAAAACAAATTAATGACTTATGTCAAAATCAACAATGTAAAAATTTGTTGATTCTGACATTTTGTTTACAGAATACAGATTTTGCTTATCGAGTTTTTTAAATTATTGCATTTTTTATTGTTATTTATTAGTTTTTGTTTGCTTTAAAAAATGTTTACAAAGTTTTCTTTTGAAGAGAAGTACGACATGCTAAAATGCTACATTTTATGTCATAGCAACACTCAAAGGGCGAAAGATATGTACGAAAATGATTATCCAGAAAGAACTCAACCAAACAGACAGATATTTGGAAAGATTTTTAGAAATTTACATACGTATGGTTCTTTTGATAAAAATCTAGGCAACCGAAATAAGAACTCTAATGAGGAAACAGAAAATAATGTTTTGTTGGCAGCAGTCGAAAACCCGACAACGTCTGTTAGACAAATTGAGCGCCAAACTGGAATCCCAAAATCAACTGCGCATTTTGTTTTAAAGAAAAATAAATTCACACCTTATAAGTTTAGAATTTGTCAGGGACTGCGACCGGGTGATGATTTAAGAAGAAGAACCTTTTGTGAGTGGTATACCAGAAGATGTCAGGAAGAAGAAAACTTGCCGAACCGAATTTTGTGGTCGGATGAAAGCATAGTGACAAATAATGGTATCTTCAACAGAAGAAATACTCATTTTTGGGCCAAAGAAAATCCTCGACGGTTTAAGCAGTCGAAATTTCAGCACCGATTTGGTTTCAGCATGTGGGTCGGAATTTTGGGAATGCAAATTATCGGACCCTTCATTTACAATGGAACCCTAACTTCCCAGCGCTATCGCCATTTGCTACAGAACGACCTAGAGAATTGGTTTGACGAAAATCTTCCTCTAGCAGAACTAAATAATTTTTGGTTCCAGCAGGATGGAGCACCTGCGCATAATGCCAGGATTGTTCAAAACTATCTAGCAGAGAGGTTTCCCGAAAGATGGATAGGGACGCATTCAGTAGTGGCGTGGCCCCCTAGATCGCCGGACTTGACACCGCTAGATTTTTATCTGTGGGGTTATTTAAAAAACTGGGTGTACGAGCGAAGTTTTGAAACGGAAGAGCAGCTACGTCAACTGGTTTTGGAGGCATTTCAAACCATAACACCTGATGTCCTGCAAAATGTATTAAATGCAACTATCCGACGCGCATACTTGTGTTTAGAAAACAATGGTTTTTTATTTGAACACCTTCTGTAAAGTAAGATAGTTAATTTAAATTCTTTTTTGTCTGTTAAGTAGTTAGTAGTAGTTAAGTTTGAAATAAATCGTTTTGTGTTGTCTACTTAAAGGTTTCTAGTTTTGTTTTTTAAATTGGTGGGTACCTACGAGGCGTACCTAACACCTATCAGTACTTCGTTGAAATAAGAATTGAACGAGAAATTTGAAATTGCAAAAATCCAATATGGCGCCCATAAGAAAAAACAAAGTTCGTAAATAAGGCAGCATTTGAAAAATTAAAAAAATCAATATGGCGGCCGTAGGAAAAATAAAGTTGATGAAGTGACACATCGTTGAAATGGGACTCAAATGGTCATTTTAAAAATGTAAAAATCCAATATGGCGGCCGTATGAAAAAACAAAGTTGATGATGGTTGACAGGAGACGAAACGTCAGACAAAAATTGTGACAGTGGCATCTTGTAGGCGAGAAAAAACTGCTATAAGAATGTGTTTTCAAATTTGATCCAACTTTAAAAATAGGGCTGTAAAAAAATAAAAACAAAAATGCACCTCTTCGGTTTTTGTCGGATTTCTTCGGAACGGTTTGGAATTTTTTAGGTTTGTAAACGGCATTGATTTGGAAACTAAATTGAGCAACTTTTCTCTAATTTAACCCAAGCTGTAGCGCTTATGGTTTCCAATCTAACAATGTTATCCACTCTTTATCTTGGACACACTGTATATATATATATATATATATATATATATATATATATATATATATATATATATATATATATATATATATATATTAAAGCATCAGCTTAAAATCATAACTAACCACCACAACACTTTTTTAAAGCCCTTCTAAATTGTGGCAAGCTCGTATTAAACAAATCTATATGACTTGGCAGAGCATTGGAATACGTGCTCATTCTGTCTATTGGAGTTTTTAGGCCATATTTAGTTCTGTGGAAATTAGTTCGAAATATTTGATCCTGTCTTGATCTGACAGAAACATTAAGACTTATTTTAAATAAGAGAGAAGGTGACTTAATAAGGTTGTTGAGAATTTTAAATAAGTTGTACAAGTCAAAATGTTTCCTTCTTTCTTCTAATAAGGGGAGACCAATTAATGAGTATAGCTCACCGTAATTGATATTTTCAACAGGTATATGGAGTCTAAATGCTATATGCCTTAAAAATGTTCTCTGTATCTTTTCCAACTGGTCTATATGGCATTTGTAGTATGGCAACCACACGGTGGAGGTATACACAAGTCCAGACCATGCTACGGCACAAAAGACATCTCTTAAAGTAGAGATATTACTGAAATCTTGAAGAGATCTTAAAATAAAGCCCAACAGTTTCATTACTTCATTTGTTACATTATCTATGTGTTGAGTAAATGTAAATTTGGAATCCAATAGCACTCCCAAGTCATTCACAATGTTGACTCTTTCCAAGATGCCATCATTTAGTTTATAATCATAAATATGTGGTGCTTTTAAAAGATGGAAACATAACACTACATTTGTTAACATTCAAAGTTAATCTATTCAAAAGACACCAATTGATAAACCTATTCGGATCACCCTGGATTTGCAGACAATCAAGACGTGAGTGAATTATTTTAAAAATCTTACAATCATCAGCATATAAAAAGTTGCTGTTGTAAATAACACTTTTCAGATCATTTATAAAACATAAGTAACAATGTTGACAAATGACCACCTTGTGGTACACCAGAGTGTACTATAATCTCATCAGATAAGGTATTTTTGACTTGACGTCTTCCAGTGAGATAGCTTTGTAACCAAGACAATAAAAATCCTCCCACACCCATAGCCTCTCATTTCTTTACAAGAATGCATTGATTTACTCTATCAAATGCTTTAGAAAAATCGGTATAAATGGCATCAACCTGTAGGCGTCTCTCCATGGACTCCAACACTACATGCTGCATTTCAAGGAGATTCCTCGAGATTGATTTACCTTTCATGAAGCCGTGCTGTTCAAGAGTTAATGCAATGTTATACTTGGAGGCTAAGGGCCTGGTCACAAGTAATTCAAAAACTTTTGGTATCACTGAAATTCCCAATATAGCCCTATAATTTATCACATTTGTATGATCACCATCCTTGAATATGGGAGTAATATAGCTATGTTTCCATTCATTAGGAAAAATACCCGTTTTCAGAGACATGTTAAACAGCAATGTTAAAACCTCTACAAGGACACACCTAGTATTTTTTAAAAACACTACAGGAATTCCATTGGGACCACAGCCTAGATTGTTATATAAATCTAATATTGCATTAAAAACATGGAGAACATTAATATCACGTGAGTTTACATTAACTACAATAGACTCTTCAACCTGTATATCACAGTCGCTTATGGTACTATTAACATAAGTATTTGAGAAATGCACACAAAACATGGCAGCAATGTCACTTGGCGTATCTGCTGTCTTATCATCAGTTGCATGCAAGTGGGAATTTCAAAACCACTCTTCTTGGAATTTGTGTTTCCAAAACTCCTTTTTGTTATGCATGATCTAGATTTGTAATGTAATTATAACTAAGCTTTGAATAGTCTTTACATTGAGCCCGTAATTGACAAAAAGTAGCATAGTCTTCAGCTGAGCTACTAAGTTTAAATTATTTATGTGCTATCTTTTTAGTGATAATAAGTTCCTTCAGCCTTACATCATGCCATTTAGGAAACTTTGGACTCTTACATCTAATTTTAGGTACAGACATATCAATAATGCAATAAATAACATCATAAAATTTACTAACAGCCATATTAATATCACATCAACACTCAGAACATTTGGAAGATTATGATTAGACACGCAATGATGTTCACCAGACTTCATAATAGCAAAATAAATCATTTGCATGAGCACATTCTTTTGATTAAAACTCATTATGCCTTGAGGTTTGAATTAGTATGTGTAAATTGATCTCAAAGGACAGAGCAGGATGGTAGTTATCGAGTGGGAGTAATGATGATATTGACAGATTCTCTATTTGTAAGTATTACATCTGAAAAAACAATTATGAATATTATGAACTTTATTTATTTTAAGTTGAGGTAGGCAAAGAAATCTGATAAAGCTCTAGTGTGCATCGATAAATACCAACTGCTCTAGTCCCATAACAGTCATTTTCCCATGTAATAGCAGGAACATTAAAATTTTCTGCCAATAGTACACTAGTACAGTCATAGAGATTGTACAAATGAAATATATGCCTTAAATTTCAAGAAAAGCACCCCAGGTATTTAGTTACTATACTTTTATAAATGTTTAACTTAGAATGATTTATTTATTGACTTCCTTCAGTGTATGACAGTATAATAGAGTAGATCCTAACTTTAATTTTGGTTTGCAGAATATTCTGTGGTGACCTTGGAAATGATGTTACAGACGAACCTTTGACAAGAACATTCAACAAATTTCCATCATTTCAAAGGGCCAAAGTCATTAGAGACAAAAGAACAAATAAAAGTAAAGGATATGGGTTTGTTAGCTTTAAGGAGCCTGCTGATTTTACAAAAGCAATGAAGGAGATGAATGGTTTGTAAAACTTTTTTCAGTCAGTAGAATCTAGTGGGTTTGAAGTAACAATAAACCGATTCGGTGTTTGCCTAAATTTTTTTATTTATTTTATAAAAGGTGTAGTCGGGGTTGCTTTGATTAAAGTCAGATGATCAAAATAATTGTAGGCATGGATTTAGATCAGTCAATTTTTTTTTTTGATTTAAATGACGATATTATCAATATGTCATCAAAATAAAATGAGATGTAAAATTATGACATATGCTTTAATTACCACCATTTATGTCTTTTGTGGAATTGCCCTAAGCACAAATCTCAATTTCAGCTTTTTTCTAGGAAAATAAATAAATAAAAATAAAAGAATAGATAATTTAGACGTTGAAAAGAATGTTTGTAACCCTTATACCGAGCTTTTTTAAATGCTCTTTCAGAATTCATATTTATTACAATTTTATTGTGTATATTCCTTGTGTGAAATGGATATATTAAAACAAATTAGTTTGTGTATTTTTTTTGATAATCCTGCATTATACTTGTCTCTCTGTCAAAAAAAAATATGATTTTAATAAAAAAAAATTTAATTGATTTTTTAAATAAATAAATAATCTTTTATTGCATAAGTATAAAAAACAAATACGAATACAAATGGTGGTTAGGACCACAGAGTGTGTTTTAATAACCACCAGGCATACATACAATTGTATAATACATTACTTTGCAAACCGATATTAAAAATAAATTATAGGCTCTGCTGTGAATTAATTAAATAGTCTCTAATTTTATGTTTAAAGGTAACAAATCCAACCAGAAAATAATCAGGGAGGTTATACAAATAAGTGGCTAAGTAGAAACAGAATTTAAAAAATTCTGTGTGGTGTCTGGGTATATCAATTATTTGCCTATTCCTATGATGCCTATTGACTTGGTGAATTTCGCCCCGCCTCACCAAGGTAAGGTAAGATGGTCTACCAAGATGTACAGGGTGTCCGGATTTGGTTGCAAAAGCAGGGTATCTCGCTTATTTTTAAAGTTAGAACCTTGCGGTTTTCACGAACCTGAGCTAATTTTTTGTGAAACTCATGAAGCCGTAAACGAAATTTTCATAGCCTTCTTCGTTTATGAGGTACAGGGCGAAATATAAAATTTTGCATTTTGGGACCCCCTCGTATCTCGGTTTTTCTTTAACTTCACGCAAAGGGAAAAATTGCTGCTTATGCAGTTTTTTACGCTGGATCCAGTGGCGTAGTCATATTTTTCATTTGAGTTGTTATTTTTTAGATATGACCCAAAGTTGTGTTTTTTTAAATGGGGCACCCTGTATGTTTGTCTAGAAATTGATTTGTCCTTTTAAAAGCTTCTCAAAAATATATAACAGTATGGGTCTATTTTAATAAACAACAACAAAAATCCTAATTTTTATAATTATCATCCCAAATTTTGCAGTAGCCCATGCAAAACGATGCCGTTTTCTTTTGTTTTCTTGGAAGCAAATGACATTTCCCAATTTTGTACGAGTATATAAAATATAGCGCTAGTTTTTTGTATTTATTTATTGTGTAAAAATATATTAGTATTATTATGGAAGAAAACCAAACTTTCGAACATTATGAAAAGTACGATATGTTAGCTTGTTTTATATTAAGTAATGAAAATGTTGAAGCGGCTTCTGAGGTGTATTTTAACAGTTAAATAGTTAATTTTTAGGTATGTTAAAATACTATTGCTTAATTTTTATTTAGATATCCAGAAAGGAGGCAACCTAATATATCCACTTTTTATCAGATAAAAAAGAATTTACTTAATCACGGATCATTTATCAAACCTCGTACGAAAACATATAATAAAGAAAATCGGGAGGCTGAGGAAATTACTGTTTTGGCTAATGCAGAAGCTTACCCTACAAACTCTTGTAGGGCCAGTGAAAAGAGCATAGGGATTCCAAAAACTAGAGTTCAAGAAATTCTAAAAAATCAATCAATTCAATGGATCGGAACAAATGGACCTATAAGATGGCCCCCTAGGCCTCCAGATTTGTCGATTTTAGATTTCTTTCTATGGGGATATCTGGAAAATAGAATTTACAAAGACCACTGTGATAATGTCCAAGATTTAGGAAATGCAATAAGAGAAAATTTTCGCTATTTACAAAATCATCCCGTTATTTTGCTTAATTCCCTAAAACGAATACGAAAATTGTGCGAAGCATGCATAGAACAAAATGGAAATCAGTTTGAACAGTTCTTTTGATTTCCTTGGTTACTTTAGTTCTTATATGACAGTTGATTTTTGCTGAAAGGCTTGTTACATAATAATTTATTACTGTTTTGTTCTTGTGTTAGATAAATCTAGGTAGGTGGTACTTTTTTGGTGCGAAATTATCAATACATGTTTTGATAAATAGATTTAATTACATATTTATTTAGATTTATTGTTAGGATGTAGATATTGTTAACGACTTTAAATAAAAGGCAGCATTGTTTTGCATGGCCTACTGCAAAATTTGGGATGATAATTATAAAAATTAGGATTTTTGTTGTTTATTAAAATAGACCCATACTATTAGATATTTTTGAGAAGATTTTAAAAGGACAAATCAATTTCTGGACAAATATACAGGGTGTCCCATTTAAAAAAACAACTTTGGGTCATATCTAAAAAATAACAACTCAAATGAAAAATATGACTACGCCACTGGATCCAGCGTAAAAAATTGCATAAGCAGCAATTTTTCCTTTTGAGTTAAGTTAAAGGATAACCGAGATACGAGGGGGTCCCAAAATGCAAAATTTTCTATTTCGCCCTGTATCTCATAAACGAAGAAGGCTATGAAAATTTTGTTTATTTTATTTTGGGTTTGTGAAAACCCCAAGGTTCTATCTTTAAAAATAAGCGAGATATCCTGCTTTTGCAACCAAATCCGGACACCCTGTACAGTCTTGTAGATTAGGCAGCTCACATGTAAAAACCTCCTCTGACCCATATTATAGCCATATGTCTCAGCAACATACTGATTGACATGTTCTATACGTGTCAGACCATGAATGTATCTAATACATGAGTTTTGGATCTTCTGGATCCTGTACTTGTTAAAATTTGTAAGGAATGGGCTATAGATAACATCCAAATTTATTGGAATTGAGAGAACCAGAAACTCAGTAAGTATTTTTTTAGCACAGGTCGGAAGTAAGCTTTTAAATTCATAGAGATATTTCAGTTATAACTGTTAAAAGTTAGCCTCCTGTCCATATATAATCTAAAATTCTTCACCTCATCCGTCCATTCAATAGGGGTGTTATCAGTTTTGATAAAGACATTATCAAGGTCCAATTCTGTTCGGGAAAATTATTGCCTGTGTTTTTCTGGGATTAATTATGAGGGAGTTGCTCAATGCCCACTGCGAAATTCCTCGCCAGGTTTACACTAACAGCCAGCAAACCATTCTCAACCCTCTTCAATGGCATTTCCAGGTATCTTTGCATATTATCTTGCCCCTTCAAAGTCAGAAGTAAAAAGAGTGAAGAGCAGAGCTCTGGGGGACACCAGACTCCACCAGTTCCCAGCCTGATACTACAACCTCACCACCATCAACCAACCTGACGGCCTGTAGCCTATTAGATAGATAGCTTTTAAACCATCCATTAACTTCGATATTTAAGGAAGCAAGTTTAAGTTTAACAGTAAGTCCATGTTTAGAGAATCACACGCTTTAGTCATGTCAATGTCAACAAGCAGACTAAAATTACCATGATCCAAGCATTTTGTAATATCACTTGTTATTTTACATAGAGAAGTAGCACAGCTGTGTTGGGGTCTAAACCATGATTGAAATTTGGGAAGGATATTATGCATGTGACAAAAGAAAATAGCTGATTCTTGACAATCCTTTCCAATATCTTAGAAGCAGCAGGCAAGACACTTATTGGTCGCAGAGATTGTTCACAGTAGGGTTCTCTATTTTAGGGACTGGGGTTATCAGTGCTTGTTTCCATAAGTCTGATACAGTTCCTGTTTCAAGTGAAAAGTTTATTATATTAGCTAGGGATAGCAAACAATGGGGAACACAGAGGCTCAACATTTGGGCAGACATACCCTCCACATCAGTGGCCCTTAATGGATGTGAGACAGTCAAAAACATCAGAAATCTCAACCAACTGAAACTGGGCTCCCAGTCAGCTACTGCATTTTGGACAGCGTCAAAGGTAGATTGCTCAACCCTGTTATGAGGGATATTAGCAAGCAAAGAGTCATTAATATGGTCCAGATCTCTCAATTCTTCACGTATTGATATATTTTTTCCAGAAATAATCTTCTATTTTTTAATCTTTTACCAAAATAGTTTTGTTTTATCAGCACCAGTACAATTATTAATTTCAAAGGTGTAATAAGCTGATTTCTTTGCTTTAATGGCTGTATGAAGGTAATTTTTTAGATTAATATAGTACTGTTTACTGCCAAATGTTTTAAGGTTTTTAAACTTACGAAAAGCTTTGTTTTTTAAGCTGATAAGTGTTTTTATATTTGGTGTAAGCCAGGGAGGTCCAGGTTTACCTAACTTGACTGTTTTCAGTGGACAGTGTTTATCCATGACAGATAATATATGTACAAAGTAAAGATCATGCCAATCAATACCAGCAAGATCAGTCATAAAGTCCACTGATGAAGCTGCTCTAAAATTTCTATGCTGTATAAATTTATGAGGAGTTTTAATTTTGTCACAGTTTACAGTACAATATTCGGCTTCATGATCTGTATGAATAGGATGAGTTCGTAATTAATTCTTTTCTATTAGTTATGATTAAATCAATTAGTGTTTCAGAGTTATAAGTTAATCTGGTAGTATTCGAAATCAATTGGCTTAGACCGAATGATTTGCAGAATATCATTGAAAAAAATGTAATCTGCAGTATCTTAAACTAGAAAATTAACATTACAAAAAAAAATCAGGGACGCTTGTGTGTAGTTTTACTAGGTTTTAGATCGCCTACTTTATATAATTTTTAACTTTGATTTAATTTATTTAAGGTCGGTATGTTGGAAGTCGCCCCATAAAATTGAGGAAGAGTACTTGGAGGAGCAGATGCATAGATGTAGTAAAAAAGAAGGAGAAAGAGAAGGCAGCCCTGATTAGTTTGTTAACCTCAGGAGGCAGTAAATAATTGTGGTTACAATTTCACCAATGGGCTTGATGTTTTCTTCCAGAAGTAGAGCCAGTTGTTTTTAAAATGTATTTGAATTTGTAAATTAACTGATACCTAACAAGTATGTGGCTTACTTGTATTTTATTTATATTAAATATTTAAGTAGGTACTAAATCATTAATTTGGAATTTTTGTTGAGTTAATCTCTAAACTGACTAGACCCCGTGCAGTGGAAGTATTTTATTTGTGTTCTATAGCTGCAATCTGAGTTTTAGTAGGTAATGATTTTAATAATACAGAGTGGCGGTGAATGATTATTCAGTGTAAATAAATATATTATTCAGTCTGTATTATTAGTTGTATATATTTGCATACAAATACTCAAATAGGAAAAAGTATTTTCAACAAATTGTCAATTTTCTTTAAGAGATCTGATTATACTACTTAAAAGAAGAATACTCTAATCTTGGTCTCAGTCAGAGAGTGGCGGCTCCTCCATAGGAGCACATGGGCATGTGCACCCCCACAAAGAAATAACAAAGAAAGGAAAATGTTAATTTTAATTGAAATATTACTTCCTTAATCTTAATGTTATATTCGAATTGGTTCAATTGGTATGAACCGCCTTAATATTCCCTTGTCAATGCAACCTCGAGTTCTAGTGGCTGATGGCGAACGGGGATAAATTTACATACGCGCATGCGATTATAAAGCCTAGGTTAACTGCAGTTCGTTGTGTCATTTCGCTGGCGGGTGGGGGAGGGTAAAGCAAATTTTAATAGGAAATATCGCACAGTTTTTGGCGTGCTCCAGTGCCGTTATCCATTAGATGGCACTAGTTTATGGATTTGATTTGATGTAACTTTGGTTTGCATGGTGCGTTTTGATTGTATGTTTTATGTTTTTGTAAGTTGTTAAACAGCTATAAATATAAAAATGGACGTTTTTACAGAGGAATATTTAGGGGCTAATTTTAACTCTTTGTCTTTAGAGGAAAAGCTTAAAGTAAAAAATACGGGCAGGCCTAAACCTGAAATTAAATTAACACAGACAACAAAGTGTAAATCTAGAGACTTTAACAGAAAATTTAAAATGAACACACATGAGAAAAATAACTGGATTTGTGGATGTAGTGTATTTATGCTACTTATATAACCATTTATTTTGTTTTTGCTCCTTGTTATTTAGTCGCGGTACCGAACCTGCGTGGACGAAAAACGGAATAGCTGATATAGGACATTTAGCACAGAAAAATAAAAAACATGAAAATACACAGACTCATACGAATGGAATGGAATTGCAACTTTTAGGGAAAATTGATATACGTCAGCAGTTAGACAGTGCATATAGGCACAGTATTCAACAACAAAACGAACAAGTTAGAAAGAACAGATATGTGCTCTCTAAAATAGTTAATTGTATAAGGTTTTGTGGAGCCTTTGAATTAGCCCTCCGTGGCCACGACGAAAAAGACGACTCATCAAATCCTGATATTTTTAGAGGTTTAATAAATTTCACTTCAGTGTTAGATTACATGTTACAAGTGGCCCAAGACAATATTAAAAAGAAATTTCGAGCACTGACTATGTTGTTGTTATAGCTGATGAAACAACTGACGTTGCTAATTGTTATCAAATGACTACGGTATTTAGGTACAGTTGTGTGCATTAATCCTTTGGACAAAAAGTTTTATTGTATGTAAACTGGGCTGATAACCTGTCCTGTGACCATTGTTTAACTGAAATTGATGCCAATCAAAGTCGAAACTGCCAAAGTCAAAACATGCCGGGTTTATCCTTGCTTGAAAGAGCAAAAATTGTGCAGTATGTTGAAGACGGGCTTCCAGTGAGAAAAGTGGCCGAGTTTATGAACACTAGCAAAAATACTGTGCAAAAAATCAAAAATCAGTGGGAAACTACTAGGAGTTTTCAAAAACTTAAACCTACAGGGAGACCAAGAATCACTTCCAATCAACAGAATAACGCGTTGATTGATTATTTGCAACAACATCCATTTAGTATAGCAACAGATGCTGTAGAAGCGACTAATTTTCCTGCATCATGAAGTACCGCTTGCCGCAGGATACAAAAGTCAATGTAGCAGCAAGAAAAATGAAGCTGACTGAACATCACAAACAAGGAAGAGTTATTTTTGCTCTAAATAATTTGCGAAGGGAGAATTGGAATAGAGTCGTTTTTACGGATGAAAAGGTTTAATGGACAGCTATAATGGACAAGTTAGAGTATACAGACCCCGAAATTCTAGGTATGATGAAGCATATATCAATAATTCTGATAGATCTGGACGTTTTTCTGTTAATTCATGGGCATGGATTAGCATTAAGGGACTTGGGGTATGGTGGAGTATTCACGAAAGATTTAGTGCTACAGTATATAGCAATATTTTAGAAAATGTTATGCTTTAACATTTTCCACAAAATGATTTTATATATCAGCAAGACAATTGTCCTATTCATAATGCTCATATAATTTCTGAATGGTTTGTAAATAAAAATATTGAGATTCTGTTATGGCCTGCAAAAAGTCCGGATATCAATATTATAGAAAATGTTTGGGGCCTGGTTACGAAAAAAATGTATAAGTCCAATTTTCATCCAGAGAGCAAGGATGATCTGGAAAATGAAATAATGAACATATGGGATGAATTAAGAGAAGATGTTGATCTTTGCAGAAATTTATATTTGTCGATACCCCGGAGAATTGACGAAGTTTTAGCCAGGAATGGAGCAATAACTAAATATTAACACTTTATTTTATTGCTTTATTTATTTTTCTTTTGGTTCATTTGTTATAACTTTAATAAATACTAGTGTTTAAAAATATGTGATTGTTTTATTTTTACTAAAAGTTTAATATTACCGTTTATAATAAAATATTTGCAAAAATGCTATTAAAATAAGATCCCTATTTTTTACATTGTACAACATATTTATGAACTTTTGAGGGGTGACAGGATGGTTTACACAAGCCAAATTTTGTCCAACGGATTAATGCACACGACCGTACATTCTACCTGATGGCATACCGGTTGAACGCTTTTGGAATTTCATTAACCTTCCTGATCATGATGCAGTTAGTCTCTCTGAATGTATTAAAGCAAGTGTTAGATAAACCAACGCCCACCAGCTGAATTTAATTTTATATCAAGCAATAAGTCAAAAAATTTTTTCTCATTCTCCACAACGAGTAGCGATTTTGGATGAAATGGTTGGTCAAAGAGTTCCACGATCTTCCGCTACAACATGGAATTTTAAAAGCAGGGCAGTAAATACTATAAATATCGGGCATTGTTAATAGAGTGTATGGAAAAAATAGAAGCGACTTCAAAACAGACTGTTACCATCAATCAAGCTACTGCTGTTTTCCATATGTTACAGTATACAAAGTTTGTGTTCTGGCTGACTGTCTTTCACCGAATATTGCCACATGCTGATGTTTTATACAATCAATTACAAAAAACAGTAGCAGATCCTGTACAAATACACGCAGCCATAACATGTTTTGAAAATTGCATTCAAATAGAAAGAGACGGCATACAGACAATTCAAAACGAAATTTCTGAATATACCATCGAAACTAAAAGGCACCATATTAATGAAGGAAATTTGTAAAATTAATTGCTCACATAAAAGACAGATTTTTAATATAAAATAATCTTAAAAGCGTATTTTCAGACACGTTTACTCTTTTAAAAATTATCATTACTATACCAATGACTACGGCTGAAGCCAAACGATGTTTTTCAATATTAAAACGAATTGAAACGTTTTTACGAAGTTCAATGGACCAGGACAGAATTGCCGCCCTTGCCATGCTCTCTATTGAAAAAAAGTGTTTAGAAGACATTTTAAACTTTAATGAAACTGTGATTAACGATTTTTCTGCTGCTAAGAGGGGCAGAAGAATGGACTTGGAATGGATATTTATTTTTTTATCGGATAATGTATTTTTTTTTTGTTTTTTCAATATAAGTGTTTCTTTTTATCGCCTTTTGATATTTTTTATTTCCATGTTTTAAAAATCTAAGAAAATAGCTAAGGCACTTAAAAAAAATAGTATTCCATTGTTTGTGAACCTACTACTACTACGTACGCCACGAGCCGCCACTGCAGTCAGATATATATTAAACTTCTTAAAAAATATTAAACATGTTTTGTGATTCAATTGAATAGATTCGATTAGCCAAAAACAAATCGATTCGATGCAATAATCGGGTAATTTGAATCGATTCGTGGAAAAAATCGAATCGATTCGAAAAATATTGAACCTATGTCCTCTAGGCTTGATCAATTGTGGTGTGCCAATAAATAAAATAGGTTTATTACTCTTAAAAGGATTTATTATAATAAATGTACGTAATTAACATAAATAGTTATAAATAAAAATAGTGCTAACTAACAAAACAGATAATAATAATAAACCAAACTCAACCAATAATTAATTCATTCTTGACCCTTGACCTAGCCACTCTTGAATGCTAAGTGATCCCAAGAATAGTTGGCTAGAAAGTCGGTTAGGCTTTAACCTATTTCTATCATGTGTTAAATAATGGTCTGCCTGGGAAAATAACCTTTCGGATGGTACCGATGTAGCAACACATGGTAAATATTTAAATGCTAACGTTGATAAATTAGGATACACACATTGCACATTTTTCCAAAAATGAAGTGGATTTTCTGTTCTTTTTACAACAGGATGCTGCAAATAATGTTTAAGTTCCACAGGCAACTCATCATCAGTTGCAATTGAGGATTTAGAACTTTGAGTTGATACCAACGAGTCATGGTATGACCATAAACTTTCAGTATCTGCTGAGATTTTATTTTCAGTACTGATAGTTTCTAAGTTAGTGTCATCTGATTTTTCTTCCTCAATAGTAACTGCTTTTACTGTTGAAGAAATAAATTTCAAACTTGAACTAAAAGCTGGTGGGTTGTTAAAATGAATGTTTTTATATCTGGGGTCTAGAATAGTTGAGACTGCACACAACTTTAAAAGTTCTACGTTTCTGAATTTTTTTCTGTTTGTTCTTCAATACATTTTTTTAATTCGATTACAGGTTCCATGGTTTGGTTATAATTATTTATAGCTTTGGTCATACAGTTTATTACCGGGATAATATTACTGCATGTAATATAATTACTTCCACATAACTCAACAGTTACGGCCTCTAATAATTTTGTCATTTGTTTGGCAATTTCTAGCTCATACGCTGAAAGCATTGGCGGCAAATTTGGAAATTTTAATAACATGCTATTGACTGTTTCGCTAAGCAAAATGAAACGATCTATCATATGAAATGTCGAATTCCATCGCGTTGATACCTCTTGAATAAGTTTTAGGGTGGAATTTTCTAATCTTCCTTGAGTAACCTGTATCCGCCTAAGCTGATACTGACTGCTTTGTAAATGTAACAATGCTTTTTATTTTTTTAATGACTTGCTTGATTATGTCACATGAGAGATCTATAGCTTTAGTTGGAATCAGATTTAATGTGTGGGCAAAGCAAGATAAGTGTTTCTCTTTGCCAAAAATGTCAGATATAGCTTTAACGATATTACTATCGTTGTCAGTTACCACTACATTTCCTTTGTTTAGTACGATATTCCAATCTACAAATTTTCAAAATATTTTCTTGAATATAAGAGACAGTGTGACTTTCAAACAGTTGAAAAACACCAATAACTATCGACTTAAGTTCATATTCAGACAAATTTAAAAAATGTGTTGTTAAACCTAAATAACTTATAGTGGTTTGGGTTTCAGTCCAAATGTCGTTAGTCGATACAAAAGCAAGTACATTTTTAAACGTATTTTTAGTAATGTTGCTTAAGTCTTCATATTTTTTGTCCATTAATCTAGTTATAGTTTGTCTAGAAGGTATTTTGTATAGGGCTGTGTTGTTTTTAAAAAATATCTACAGCCCTCTTTTTCAACAGTAGAGAAAGGTAATGCATCTTTTGCGATCATCTACAATAATCCATCGGTTATATTATTGTGCTTTTGCACTCCCTGTTCAAAAGACTTAATTCTACAAAAAGTTTCATTAATATCTAGGTCTAAAGAAGATGATAACGAACCTTGAACTGAAGTTACCTCCTCTTCCACTGATTGTTTTCTTGGAATAGTCTAATGTACTGCTGCTATTTTTACTATTCCGGGTTAGGAAAAAAAGTTTTAATTGTTTGCACTTTAGATAGCCTTGCATCTATGTCTATGACTGTTTGTTTTAAACTGCCTGAACCACAGTCATAGCTTCGGACAGATCTAAACAAAAATAAATAACAAATAATCAGTTTGATTTGTAAATTTATAATAAAGGTACATTAACTTACTGAACTGATGTTGTCTCCGAAGCTGTAACTATTTTTATTCCATGTTTTCGCTTTAGATGATTCATAAGATTTGTTGTATTGTCTGAATACTTTACTGTGGTATTACAATGTCTGCAACGAGCAGATTTATTATTGTCACCATCAACACACAAAATATGTTTCCAAACACTACTTGTTTTTGGAGGCATATTATACTGATCAGATACAATTAACAATACCTCGAGCTCACAAGGTATATTGTATATTTGTCACAAATTCTCTAAAACCGCCCAAGAAATAAATAAATGCGAATATTGAGAACATGCGAACCGCAAAAAAGAATAATTAAATGTTTCCAATTTTCACTAGAACGAGTGATTCCCCGGACCGGCGCGTGGCGTGTACACTGCCATCTCGTACGCGTAAGGTAAACCACGACAAAACGTAATTATTTGTGGTGCGTTTACACCGAAGGCAATAAATCGGAACTATTTTTTTATGTTGCAGTATAAAAAATTTAATAAACTATTACTGCGTTAAAAGTTTTATGGTATTATGGTTAAGTAGACGTATTGTTTATCCATTCGATTTTTTGGGTAAAAGAATCGATTTATAATTCTAGAATCGATTCGATTCCTCCGATGCATCGGTTTAAAAAAAAATCGATCCTGGCCATCCCTATTTTGACCTTCCTGTCCTACTTTGTAAATGTAACAATACTTTTTATTTTTTTAATGACTTGCTTGATTATGTCACATGAGAGATTTATAGCTTTAGTTGGAATCAGATTTAATGTGTGGGCAAAGCAAGATAAGTGTTTCTCTTTGCCAAAAATGTCAGATATAGCTTTAACGATATTACTACCGTTGTCAGTTACCACTACATTTCCTTTGTTTAGTACGATATTCCAATCTCTACAAATTTTCAAAATATTTTCTTGAATATAAGAGGCAGTGTGACTTTCAAACAGTTGAAAAACACCAATAACTATCGACTTAAGTTCATATTCAGACAAATTTAAAAAATGTGTTGTTAAACCTAAATAACTTATAGCGGTTTGGGTTTCAGTCCAAATGTCGTTAGTCGATACAAAAGCAGGTACATTTTTAAACGTATTTTTAGTAATGTTGCTTAAGTCTTCATATTTTTGGTCCATTAATCTAGTTATAGTTTGTCTAGAAGGTATTTTGTATAGGGGCTGTGTTGTTTTTAAAAAATATCTACAGCCCTCTTTTTCAACAGTAGAAAAAGGTAATGCATCTTTTGCGATCATCTACAATAATCCATCGGTTATATTATTGTGCTTTTGCACTCCCTGTTCAAAAGACTTAATTCTACAAAAAGCTTCATTAATATCTAGGTCTAAAGAAGATGATGACGAACCTTGAACTGAAGTTACCTCCTCTTCCACTGATTGTTTTCTTGGAATAGTCTAATGTACTGCTGCTATTTTTACTATTCCAGGTTAGGAAAAAAAGTTTTAATTGTTTGCACTTTAGATGGCCTTGCATCTATGTCTATACTGTTTGTTTTAAACTGCCTGAACCACAGTCATAGCTTCGGACAGATCTAAACAAAAATAAATAACAAATAATCAGTTTGATATGTAAATTTATAATAAAGGTACATTAACTTATAGAACTGATGTTGTCTCCGAAGCTGTAACTATTTTTATTCCATGTTTTCGCTTTAGATGATTCATAAGATTTGTTGTATTGTCTGAATACTTTACTGTGGTATTACAATGTCTGCAACGAGCAGATTTATTATTGTCACCATCAACACACAAAATATGTTTCCAAACACTACTTATTTTTGGAGGCATATTATACTGATCAGATACAATTAACAATACCTCGAGCTCACAAGGTATATTGTATATTTGTCACAAATTCTCTAAAACCGCCCAAGAAATAAATAAATGCGAATATTGAGAACATGCAAACCGCAAAAAAGAATAATTAAATGTTTCCAATTTTCACTAGAACGAGTGATTCCCCGGACCGGCGCGTGGCGTGTACACTGCCATCTCGTACGCGTAAGGTAAACCACGACATAACGTAATTATTTGTGGTGCGTTTACACCGAAGGCAATAAATCGGAACTATTTTTTTGTGTTGCAGTATAAAAAATTTAATAAACTATTACTGTGTTAAAAGTTTTATGGTATTATGGTTAAGTAGACGTATTGTTTATCCATTCGATTTTTTGGGTAAAAGAATCGATTTATAATTCTAGAATCGATTCGATTCCTCCGATGCATCGGTTTAAAAAAAAATCGATCCTGGCCATCCCTATTTTGACCTTCCTGTCCTACTTTGTAAATGTAACAATACTTTTTATTTTTTAATGACTTGCTTGATTATGTCACATGAGAGATTTATAGCTTTAGTTGGAATCAGATTTAATGTGTGGGCAAAGCAAGATAAGTGTTTCTCTTTGCCAAAAATGTCAGATATAGCTTTAACGATATTACTACCGTTGTCAGTTACCACTACATTTCCTTTGTTTAGTACGATATTCCAATCTCTACAAATTTTCAAAATATTTTCTTGAATATAAGAGGCAGTGTGACTTTCAAACAGTTGAAAAACACCAATAACTATCGACTTAAGTTCATATTCAGACAAATTTAAAAAATGTGTTGTTAAACCTAAATAACTTATAGCGGTTTGGGTTTCAGTCCAAATGTCGTTAGTCGATACAAAAGCAGGTACATTTTTAAACGTATTTTTAGTAATGTTGCTTAAGTCTTCATATTTTTTGTCCATTAATCTAGTTATAGTTTGTCTAGAAGGTATTTTGTATAGGGGCTGTGTTGTTTTTAAAAAATATCTACAGCCCTCTTTTTCAACAGTAGAGAAAGGTAATGCATCTTTTGCGATCATCTACAATAATCCATCGGTTATATTATTGTGCTTTTGCCTCCCCTGTTCAAAGACTTAATTCTACAAAAAGCTTCATTAATATCTAGGTCTAAGAAGATGATGACGAACCTTGAACTGAAGTTACCTCTTCTTCCACTGATTGTTTTCTTGGAATAGTCTAATGTACTGCTGCTATTTTTACTATTCCAGGTTAGGAAAAAAAGTTTTAATTGTTTGCACTTTAGATTGCCTTGCATCTATGTCTATACTGTTTGTTTTAAACTGCCTGAACCACAGTCATAGCTTCGGACAGATCTAAACAAAAATAAATAACAAATAATCAGTTTGATTTGTAAATTTATAATAAGAGTACATTAACTTACTGAACTGATGTTGTCTCCGAAGCTGTAACTATTTTTATTCCATGTTTTCGCTTTAGATGATTCACATAAGATTTGTTGTATTGTCTGAATGCTTTACTGTGGTATTACAATGTCTGCAACGAGCAGATTTATTATTGTCACCATCAACACGCAAAATATGTTTCCAAACACTACTTGTTTTTGGAGGCATATTATACTGATCAGATACAATTAACAATACCTCAGCTCACAAGGTATATTGTATATTTGTCACAAATTCTCTAAAACCGCCCAAGAAATAAATAAATGCGAATATTGAGAACATGCGAACCGCAAAAAGAATAATTAAATGTTTCCAATTTTCACTAGTAACATGTAACCGACCGCCACGTTG